>OX328123.1:125125895-125686117 GCA_946811695.1 Gonocerus acuteangulatus | reverse complement strand
TTCGTGCTCTTCGATCGAGCCAACATTGCCCCTCATCCTTCTTCAATATTAAAAAAAAAAAAAAAAATCTTCATTGTCTCGTTAAATTATGAAGAATGTTGGTTAGACGAGGAACAAGCAGTTATTTCTCGTTCTTAAATAAAAGTTTGCATAATTATTTACAATGTTATTTTTTTACTGTAAACAACTCTGTTTTAAGTGATTCAACCCTTGCTGTAAGTACTTTCGTATATGCGTGTGCACTCCAAGACCTTGTAAAAAGAAGTTATAGTCGGAAGATGAATTTATCATATTTATCTTTTAAAAGATTACGTTCTTTAAAACACCATCGCTATACTTTTATCATGGTCGAAATTGAAAACAAAATTGAGATCATACATTGTATATGTACCCTTGTTGAGGGTATTTGGAAGAAGGGGATCGAATGTAACTATGTTATCATTCACCAATTTGGCGGGAAATGAGGATATGCTAGATTGTAATTTTGTAAGTAACGTAATGTAATTAGTTAGAATGGATTCTATGGCTTAATCCTTTCTTTGATAAAACTAGAGGGAAATGTATTTTGGTTCATAGTTTAAAAATGAAATGATTTAAAAATATGCCAAACATCGGTACATTTTGATTAGAGAGCAAGAAATATATTTTTCTTGCTAGTCCCAAAGACAGCTCTCCCGATCAAGGAAGCTAAGCATAACCTAGACACTGATCAGACACGCGTTAGTCTATCACACGGCGGAGGATGCTAAGAAGGCCAAGAGAAGACCATTTTCTTCGCTTCGACCGGCGTTTTTTAAGAAAAATATTTGGCGCACATCATAATAATGAGTAAACTGTGCAATAATTCTGAGCTAGGCATAATAATCTCGGGATATTTTGGAAAGAAATGTACGCCACCAGAAGTAAGGCATGGATCCGGTGAAAATGGACGGAGCGTTTCCACGCCAGATGTGTCAATAACTTTAGAACAGGATCATCTAATAGGAATGATTGGCACATAGATTTTAGGAGACCCTGACTCTTCAAGAAAGCGAATAAGAAGATGGCTGAAGAAGAAATTACTTTGTAAAACTGCTAAGGAAAGAGCAATGTTTGCCACCAAGCAGCCAGCTCCGTTTTCATCATAAAAACATATAATATATATATATATACAATGAAAATATCTAATATATAAATACAATAAAAATATTTCAAAATATAATAGGACTGCTTAGCAAGAGACACTTTATATTGGCAGTTGGAATTCTTTCTAAAGTAATTTTGTGTCCTACTAACATTATGGTAAGGCATTTAAGCTCCTTTTAAAAGATCAGATGTAACTTTTAAGGTTTTTAGAAACATTTTTTATGATTTAAAGTAAGGCATTGACTTGGTTTATATACCGCTGACGTTGCTATTCAATGCTCAATGACGATGACTCCTCTGTGTTGTGGTTTTGTAGTTATAATTAAACTACAGATAGAAGCATGCGCATTAATACACTGAAGGATTTGTTTGTATATTTCAGCATTTAAAAGGAAAGATTGTGTTTTTTTTTTTAGGGAACAAAAAGAAACATTCTGCTCTTCCTCAATCGAGTAAGTAAAACTCAACATAGCTCTGAGGTGAAGTCTTGAGGAAAAACAGTTTTCGGTCGGGTTGGCTTTACGATATGGCGCGCCAAATCAATATCCTCAGCAGACCTTGTTATATACATTTCCTCGGGACTTGATTTGATACATACATATAAATCGTAACTCATGCAAATGCGTTTAAATATTAGCAAATTATTTCAATTAAATCAAATGACAATTAAAACTCGCTGTCATTCATCAGAAATTCAATTTTCAATTTTATATAGTATAGAACTACTTAAATAAAGTAATTAACAAAATCAGAAAACTATTCATATTGCTTTAATATTATTCTAACCAATTACGCGCAATTGATACTGATAGAATTTTAATAATGAACAATCAAAAATTATTGCCCTTTGTTCCATACATGTACAATAGTAGACATATATTAATTCGATTGAAAGTGGAGCTAAAATAATAAAAATTGTGTTTATCCAGTACATAACACATGACTCGGCAGCAAAACACTGTCAGCAGAAGAATACAAAGATTCCTATCAGTCAAAAGTGCTCAGTGATATAATATCCTAGTATTGTAAGAAACTGAATTTTATATAAATAATACTTGTTATTATCTTTGGAGAATTATAATGTCAAATTGGGATATAATTGGTTTACAAGCATGATGAATAAATGAACCAAAAAAAAAAAAAAAAGAAGAAGAGTTTCATCAGTTACGTATGATAAACTCTCGTTACAAGTAGAAACATTTATGTTTAATATAGCAATGTACTTTAATAATTATACTGAAGAATAACAAGTGACACTTGCATTGGTTCATACCATATTGTCCAAGTACACACACTCTGGTTTTATCTGATTCGACAATCGCAATGCAGATCAAGTAGGTTCAAAGGGAGGGTATATTACGAAGGGACTCATAGACTTCATAGCAGATTGGTTAAGCAGTCTTATTGGAAATAGTTTATTTATGTTATAGACATACACTCTGTGAATTTATTTAAGATATTAACCATTATATTGATAATGGAATGGAAAAATAAGATAATAGAATATTATTATTTCTGCAACATACCTGCCATCCTTGGAGCAGAAGACTTCTGTCGACCGTTCTCAGCCACATGACTGCGTCTCCTGCTTGAAAGTCCTTTAAGCGGTAACACTTACCGTGCAAGTAAATACCGAGGCACTTGAGGAGTTCTGACGTACTAGCTTGTATGACCGTTTTCTTCGCGGGTACAGGAGGAACAGGCTGAAGTAACATAGTTTTCGGCACAAGTTTTTCGGAACATGTTGTATTGTTGTTTGTATTATTCGCTCTAACCGAATCCAACCCTGCGACGGCAGGTATGGAGGTCGTTGTCGCGGACTTCACTATAGGTGGATAATAGCAAAGCGGCGGTTTTTGTATGTTTTTGTTTTTGTCTACAACTATCGGATTCATGTTGTCGTTCAGCGGCTGCCTGTACGCGGAAGTAACGTTTTTGTTTTTGTTCTCCATCTTCTTCTTTGAGTTGTTCGTTGTCGAGAATCTCTTCCATGAGAGTGCGTTTATGAAAAGCGAATGTTTCTTGAGACTCTTCTCGAGTGCGTTCTTCTCGGATATTATCCTCGAGTTCTCGTTGTTCGCGGCCGGGGCCGGAGTGACCTTCCCGGCCGCCATAACCTCCTTGTTCTTGGCGTTGTTGAGTTGTTCGTAGGACAAGTTGTTGAGTGTGAACTCTGAGCCTGTCCCAGTTGAGTACGCTGGCCTTCTCTCCCGGGGGCTGAAGCTGAGAACCGTTCCCATAGCTTGGCTAGTCTCTCGCCATCACTCGCCGGCCCTCTACTCCCTCTGGGTCGATAGCCGCCCCACCCCGCGCCACCCCCACGTGAGCCCGCACGTGCGCACACTCCCCTTCACAACCGGGGCAAGGTCGCAACAATAGCTACCCCAATAGCTAACATTTTAATTTCTGCAGGTGTATAGCACCATTCGGTATCGTTAAAAAGCTGTTTACAAAGATCCTGTTGCTTTCACTTAGTGCTCTGCGATTGTGTGTAAAAAAAAACTTCCCCTCAGAGACTTGTGACCTCATAAAACCGTCATCAATCGCAAGAGCTCGGACATTATAATTTAATTCATCCACAATAGCGCGGACAAATGATATTTCGTTGAAGTGATAATTGCATCAATTTCTGTATATTGCATTGTTATTTATTTAGTTCCACAACAAAGGCGGATTGATCCCTTAAACTGTCATACCAAAATAATCGAAAAGTCCGTCTTGCAATACTTGTCTCATCATCAATCTTATCTCAAGTGTTATTTAAGAGCTTGGGATAGAAACTCCTAAAATTATATTTTGTAGCGTCTTGCTATTTTTACTGGAAATTTACATTGATACCATCATCGTAATCCATTTGATTTGTTAAACAAATTAAAATGGCTACTCGACTGAAACCTCCAAAAATATGGAGCATTTTGGCGTTATCAAGTGTACTTCCTCACTTCCTTTGCACCTTCACGTAAGGCATATTTTACAAAAAGGCCAACCCCCGAAAAAAGAACCTTTTACATTTTTGTTGGAAATGCATTTTTATACAGGGTGTATCGCAAGTTAATGACAATACTCAAGGGGGCGAAACTAGACAAAAAATGTAGTTCAACACCACCAATCACACATTTCTATCTCACTCCGTTTTAGACATATGCCGTTCTAAATGTTCTTTATAGGAACCCGATTTGAATATATATATTTATACCAACTCCAATTTTCTCTCCTTGTACACATTTTTTTTCAACGTTTCATTAGATTATTGAAATCAGAATTAATTTGTTTGGGGGCTAATGCATTCAAACCAATGCATTGGAAGTATCTCATTCAAACCACAATAACAATTCAAAAAGTAGAAATTAATAAAAGCATCTAGTTAGCAACATTTCGAAAAAAAACTAATCTCTAATCGAAAAAAAAAAAAAAAAAAAAAATCCTCCAGGCTACCACAATAGTTGTAAAGATTATCTCTCAATTTCACAAAATAATTGGAATAGATCAAAGTAATATTATGTTTATTTTCGTGATATCAGAATTAAATGATAATTATGCTCGATAAAATTGGCATTTCATAATTATATTAAGTCTTACATAAAAGTTGCATAAAAAAAAAAAAAAAAAAAAAATCGAAAATTATAAACGTTCTTTATAATCACTGACGACACCTGGTCAGACCGCTGAAGTAGTCCTTGCCTTCCCATCATGGTTAGTTCTCATTTCCTCAAATGATTCACGTATTTATGTGATCAGGTGGTTCATGTCCTAAATGGGTTGCGATTTAAGCCAACCGCACGCCTAAAAAGCCCGACTCGCAGGCACTGCGTCATCTTAGCGCGGTTCCGTCTATATCCCTAGAGTTATGTTGAAGGCATAGTGTAGAAACAGTTATTTCTTTGTTTAGATCCATTGTGAAACACCTATTCCAGTGAAATCTCAAAGAAAAGCAAGGTTGTAGGCAAACCGCAAGGAAACAGTACCCTAAGCGGAAATTACTCCTTCCGCCGTCCCAATGTTCGCTTTTGGAAGGCACTATAGCGAATATGTTTCTTATTGACTTAAGTATCTTTATTAAAATGAAGACTCATTTTAGTGTTAAATGAAATGAAAAATACTAACAAAATCATATTACGGCTAAAAGCAATTTAAAATGCGAAGACCTCGGAACATTTCATGTCTCAAAAAAATATGTTTTTTTTTTTAATACTTCCTTAACGCCAAATGTATCCAAAATCGTAAACACATCCGACCTCGTTAAAATATCTTTCAGCTCTCGTAGGATGCTTCTTGATTTAGGCAGTGCAATATAACCTAGTAGCCTCATACAGGTGAAAATCTAGGTCTGCCTTATTCTAAATCAACGTTCTAGAAGTCAATTCAAAATACTAAAATAATTTACTTGTCATGTTTTAAGGAAAAATAAATACATATTTATAATTAATAGTTATAATTTTAACCAATTGACATTTTATACAAAAATTCATTTAATTACTCAAAAATATACTTCAATTTGAACCACAACTATTTTCGTTATCTAAGTTCTAAAGCGTAAAATGTTTTAGTCGGCACTTTCGGATTACTTCATTGGGTCGACATCAGAAGCGGGTTTCCTACCTATGGAGAGAAAGAGAAAAGTCCGACTCGCAGGAACTGCATCATCTTAGCGCGGCTCCGTTCTTATCCCTAAAGTCATTCGGAAAGGTTGAAATAGAAACAGTTATAATTTTGGTTAGACCTTTCATGAAATACTCGTAATTTATTATCCTAAATAGGTCACGGTTGCAAGGGTCCATACCTCATACCTGACTCCCTGGCCTCGTCAAGGTTCCCTAAAGAAAAACACTATTTACTGTTTCTTGATTCCTTTTACTATAATACTAATTTTTCAGATAAATGTAATTTAGAACAATAAAAATCAATTAAAAAGTGATTTAAAAAAAGACAAAACCCCGTTCAAAAGAACAAAACAAACACATTTGATGTTTTAAGCACTTCTTTCTCCGGTTGACATTGCCTAATCAAAAATTGCTTCTGAATCTTTTTTGTAGAGCATTTAGTAAGCTTTCGAATGGTAAATCTTGGTAGTCTTTCGCTTACCAAGATTTTCAACAGTTTTCGAGATATTAAGGAAAATATACAAAGTTCCCGAAACATTTCATGTCAAAAATAAAATATTTTATACTAATCCTTCCTTAACTCCAAACGTAACCAAAATTTAAACATCTTTGTTAAATATGAATTTCAAACATGCAGAAAATATTTTAACTGAATCCCATGATTTGAAGTACCCAAACCATTTTTCTCAAAAACGGTTAAAGCTATTGCCTTAAAAATGGTTTCATTCGTTTTTCTAGGCCAATAGACCTATAAAACGAGCACTTGCAAGCATATGAAGTAAGGGTAACGATATTTTTCGAGCGATTTTCGCTCCAAAAACCATGTTCCGGCGGGCGGATTCTGCTGGTTTGATAAGTGGATAGAAACTATTTGAAAGCTTTCTAAATTCTCTACAAAAAATACTCTAAAACAATTTTTGATTAGGTGATGTCAATCGAAGAAATAAGTGCTTAAAACTTTAAATACGTCTGTTTAGTTCTTATGAACGGGTTTTTGTCGTTCTTTTTGTAATTTTAGTCTCTTTCCCTTAGTTTTTTATTGATTTTTATTTCTGTAATTTCTTATGTTAGGAAAATGTATTTGTGTGTAAAACAGGATAGGTAAAATGAGACCAACTTTCTGTTGCTAGAAATAATGAAAAGTTTTGGGAACTTCGTATACTTTTATTAATATCTCGAAAACGGTTGAAAATTAGGGAAGTGGAAGGTTACCATTCGAAAGCTTACTAAATGGTTTACAAAAAAAGGTTCTGAAGAAAGTTTTGAATAAGCGATATCAATCGGAGAAATAAGTGCTTAAACTTTGAAGTAATTGTTTTCGTTTATTCGAACGGTTCTTTTTGTCTGTTTTTATTCCTTGTTTTTTTTTTTAATTGCTTATAGTTGGATAATGTATTTGACAATAAAACAGATTAAGTAAAATAAGAAAAACAATTCATTGTTAGAAATATAGCTTGCCAAGAGAAAGAGATTCGATGACGTCTTTTGAATATTTTCAATTGCCTTTATGCTGTTGGTTTTATATTTTATTTTTTAATTGATTTTATTTGTAGAATTATTACTATAGTAGAAGAACACAAGAAAATGTGAAAAAGTTTGATATTTTTCAATGCATTCAACGTATGAAATAGGTATCTCTAGAAGAGGATTCTGGGGTCTGGTGAACAAAGGCCGAAGCAAATATTATCTGTTTCTATTCTAAGCTTTTCAAATGACAAAAGGGATATGAACGGAACCGCGCTAAGATGATGCAGTTCCTGCGAGTCGGACTTTTTGAGTTCATATGCTTGCAGGTACTTGTTTTATAGGTTTCTTCACATTGGAAAACGAATGAAACCATTTTTAAGGCGATATCTGTAACAGTTTTTGAGAAAAGTGGAACAAATGTTTTTGTAAGTCATTATTTTTTTGTAGGTACTTAGAATCGAGGAATTCAATTGAAATATTTTCTACATCTTGGAATTTCATCTCAACTAAGATGTTTAAATTTTGGTTGTGATAATCAAGATGGCTGTGGCTAATCATGATGGCGTGTACATCGGTTTGTTTTGAATTCTCCTATCTAGATAACCTTCCTCATAGCCTACAACTGAAGTTATCGTTATTTCTTATTTCATAGAAAGATTTAACCCACGAGAGAAAGGACTTTTATTTACTATGAAGCACATATTTACAGTTGATTATAACAGTTAAACGAATTTGCTAGTAAAACAAAAAACTTTAAATGACACCTAATTTTCGGTTGTTTGGAATAGAGTCTTCTGAGCAGTTGTCGCAGAGTGAGTACGTTTTCAATACATAATTGTATTGGCTTATTCAGCCTTCCTCAAGAATGAGGATTAAGAATTATCCACTTCTGTGTAAGTTGGCTACTGTCAATTTCCTGTTATTTGTGATGCCTAATTTATTCCATTTCTTCGAGATGCACGGAACCGCGCTATGATGACGCAATTCCTTCGAGTCGGCCTTTTATCTCGAAAACGGTTAAAGCTATCGCCTTAAAAATGGTTTCATACGTCTTCCTAGGCCAAGAAGCCTATAAAACGAGTACTTGCAATCATTTTATGTAAACGTAACGATTTTTTTCGCACGTATTTCGCTCCAAAACCATGTTCCGGTGGACGGATTCTGCTGGTTAACGAATTTGACCTTTCAAATTACCCGAAAGATTTTTGTACAAAATTTCATCAAAATCGGACCATTATTCACTGAGCAAGAACGCGAACAGACAAATATATATATATATATATGTATATATATATATATATATATATATATATATGTATATATATATATATATATATATATATATATACATACATACAAATATAAATATTTATATATTCAAATTTGAACCAACGTAATTTTCGTTCTCTAGGGGTTATGAACGTAAAATTTTCTAGGCGGCACTTTCGGATTGCGTCATGTCACCCTTATAAGCGGGGTTCCTCTCCAAGGAGGGAGGGAGGAACCTTGGTAGGAAGAGAGTAAAAACCACTCAAAGAACCGCTCCAAGGACCGAAACGAAAAGTTTCGAAAATTTAAGCATTTATTTCTCCGAATGAGCTCCTCCCATCGAAAATTAGGTACTTGAGAATATTTTCTGTAAAGGTTCAAGGAAGCTTTGGAATGGTTCCAAACACTTACCACGATTTTTAGCGCGGTTAGGGAGGAACCCCGCTTATAAGGTTGATCTTATGACGTAATCCGGAAGTTCCGGCTAGAAAATTTCGCGTTTCAGAACCCCTAGAGACCGAAAATGACGGTGGTTCAAATTTGTATGTATGTATATATATATATATATATATATATATATATATCTAATATATAAAATTCTCGTGTCACAGTTTTCGTTGCCATACTCCTCCGAAACGGCTTGACCGATTTTGATGAAATTTTTTGTGCTTATCCGGTATCTATGAGAATCGGCCAACATCTATTTTTCATCCCCCTAAATGTTAGGGGTAGTCCACCCCTAAATTTTTTTTTTTTATTTTTTAGACAAAATTTTTAATTTCTATTTTTTTATGATACAACATACAAAATACATACAATCCTCAATTTTCACTCTTCTACGATCAACCCTTATTTTTTAATAGCCAGTAAACAGCACGGAGTAGGGATGAGAACGAAGCCGGTCTCCTTTCTTTCTCACTCCCTACACAGTTGTCGGCCATCATTATTGTTTATGCATCAAGTGTAGTAGTAACGTTGACAATTATTATTTTGCTATCTCAGTGTAACTCTCATATTAACTTTTAATCATTCCTATTTTATCAATAATAATTAAATTATCAATTTTGAGTGTATTTTGCACGATTAGTTAATCAAATGATTTTATAACCTCAAAAGTACTCAACACGTGACACGAGCTTCCAATAACAACGGATTTTGTGTTGTAAGTATACTTTTTTTTATTTATATCGAAAATGTTGTTGATCTTACAAAAATGTAATTTTAATTTAATTTTATTAAAAAAATGTAATTAAACAATTAAGATTTTCATAGTTTACAAAAAATCAATCATTATGAATCTTTATTTTGAAATGTCAATGGAAATATTGGTTGTATGAAAAAATTATAAGAGACAATGTTTTCATAAAATTTAATTTTTTACTTTTGTTTGAAAAATTTTTCAAACAATTTTTCATCGTTCACAGCGCTCCATGCTTATTTCACGCATATACCACATTCTTACATACATACAATATACACATTCTAACGTACATACATACTTACAATAAGTAAGCTATTTTGTGTCTACACTAGAAATTACTAGGAAATTATTTATATGGCAAAACAACGTTTGCCGGGTCAGCTAGTATATATATATATTTGTCTGTTCGCGGCATAGGTCTGCGAATAATGGTCCGATTTTGATGAAATTTGGTACAAAAATCTTTCGTCTAATTTGAAAGGTCAAGTTCGTTAACCAGCAGTATCCGTCCACCGGAAGATGGTTTTTGGAGCGAAATTCGCGCGAAAAAAATATTTACGCTTACATCATATGCCTGTAAGTACTCGTTTTATAGGCTTCTTGGGCTAGTAAAACGAATGGAGCCATTTTTAAGGCGATAGCTTTAACCGTTTTCAAGAAAACCGGAAAAATAGTTGTTAAATCTAGTTTTTGGTTTGGTTACTTAGAATCATGGGATTCGGTTAAAATATTTTCTGCATGTTTGAAATTCATACATACAAAGCTGTTTAAATGTTGGTTGTGTTTGGAGTTAAGGAAGGATTAGAATAAAATTTATTATTAAGAGACATGAAAATTGTTGGGAACTTCGCATATTTTCCTTCATATCTCGAAAACAGTTGTGAAATCGTAGTAAGTGAATAGAAACTATTCGAAAGCTTACTAAATTCTCTACAAAAAAGGTTATAAAGACATTTTTGATAAAGCTATGTCAATAGGAGAAATAAGTGCTTAAAATTTCAAACACGTTCATTTTGTTATTTTGAACGAGTTTTTGTCTTAGTTTAAATCACGTTTAAATGTTTGCCTATTTTTTAATCTTGGCTATTATTAAACAAAATATACGAAAATCCCGAAACTGTTAACGTTTATTATTATTATTATTTTTTTTTTTTAATACTTCCTGATTTCAAAGCAAACAAAAAAAAATTAGATATATTAGTTTAGACAAATGTCAAACGTTTGGAACACTTTTCAACTGAATTAATCGTTTCTGAAAATCCAAACCGAAAGTTAGTTACGAAAACTAGTTGTATCCACTTTTCTCAAATACAAATATCGCTTTTAAAATGCTTTTAGTAGTTGTTTAGTTTTTAAAGTGGCCATATTCGTTCGGTTCAAATCTCAAGGCAGAGACTGCACAGTTTGTCCTCAAGGTTTGGACTGAACGGATTTAGCACACACACGATAAGTTAGTAAACCTCAATGCAGGAACTGCACCGTCTAGTAGACCCACTTAATGTGAGGCAAATATCCTCTTTCCAAACACATTAGGCCTGGCTTGGACAGTCCCAGCCTTTTGGACTGTACAGTTAATCCTTTGGTTTCATCACTCTACCTCGATGGACTCAAGGATGTCCCATAAACGATGAGGAATATCTCAAGATTTTAACTGCGCACTCCAAATATTGAGAGGTTCCTCGTCTTGTATGGGCACCCTAACGTTAGAAAATCTGCAGTTCATACATAAATTAAATATAAAGTTATCCAATAGACATTAAAAGGTTTTAAAAATATCAGTTTATAATAACATATCTAGGATGAAGGTAATTAAAATACAAGTTAACTTATGCCTTGAGTTGAAATGATATCCGTTCGTCTATTGGAGTCAACCGCACAGCCGTGTTCTAACTCTACAGACTACAGATGGGAGCCGCTGAAACAATTCTATTATTTGATTTGAGAAGAAATGTACTTCAGAAAGAAAATCACATTCTCGCCTCGAAAGCAGCAAAAAGATAAAGTATTCCAACGATGTATCAAGTCCTTTCTTGGAAACAGAAAGGGAATTATGACGAATTGGTAGGTACAGGGAATTGGAAGCCGTCATCTGGCGCCATCGAACATCGAACTTCATCACGAACTTACTTGGATAATGACGTCACTATTCCCAGCCCAATGGCGGCTTAGGATCGACCGGCTGGTATGACGTCACCTCTATCCGACCGGAAGGCGCTGTTCGATGACGTCCTTGACCTTTTCTATTTCGACGTCTGCAAATCCTGAAGCGTGCAATCCACAGATAGCAGGGTATATATCTAGCGGGCTGATAAGATTTATTTTTCGCCTAAAGGTTATGGACGCACAGAATAATAAGAAAATGGTTGAATAAAAGAGGAAAATTAGAAGTCAAATTAAAAGTGAAAATTAGTGTTAAATAACTACTATTCTGTAATAGTATTTAATATTTCTTTATTTAAGGGAACGCCAAAAATCTAAATAATTATTTCCAGTTGATTTTGAGAGCCCATTATTGGATAAAATCATTTTCTCTGCTCCTAATTTGTATAAATGGTGTTATGGAAACCTTGGCTTTCGGAAAATTTGAAGATAGAGTAGCGATAATCGCGATAGAATTTCTATTTGAGACCAATCCTGCGGTAGTGTTGCACGCCAATTGCTCTAAAAGTTTTGGAAGGCATTAAGCTTCCAAATGTGTTTAGATGAGATAATTTTTATAAGAGAAACAGCTTATATGATTAAGTTAAACAACGTGGCAATGCCAAAACAGTGTTCAAACTGTTCCCTTTCATTCCTAGGCACTAGAAATCCCCGCCACCACCCTTCGGAACTGCCATCATGCCTTATGACGTCTTTTTAAATGGGTTTACACCTTAATGCTGCACGTATTGCAACATAATTCATCACTGCGTCACCTGCGCGTTGTATCAAGGGCATCCGAAGAACTTGTGGTCCGCAATATCGTCTAACGGGACGCATGGTGTGTTATCATCTAACTTAAACCTAGTCAGACTGAAGTAACCGTGAGCAGTATGCAATTGAGAGAGTTGATAGTATATTTCTCCGTGCTTTCGCTGTATGAATGTCTGGATGTTGTGACTTATACTCTGTGTACATCTTGCAAATAACGATGCGACTCGCGGCTTTACCGTGTTTCCATTCTCTACTGCCTCTCTTCTCTCACTGTTTTCTGCCAGTGGGCAACTATGTTTCTTATTCTACGGTAGATGCTCTACAAGAAGGTCAGTTGGTAGCATATCTGTGTCAACACTCGCTGCTGCTTATGAAACTGAGCGGAATGCTTCGACGATACATCGTATGATCGATAAATACGGTGTGCATTTATCGCACTTGTGTTTGAGCAAATAATGCTGAATATAGCATATCGGAAATTGTATCTCTTTGCAGATGTCTTCTGCGTTTACCTCTTGGCTCACCGATGTTTGGGATTGTCCAAGCCAGATCATCGGCAGAGCACTGTTTGCGTTGGCTAATGTTCGCATATCAATAATTTTGCACCAATTAGAGATTATTTATTGTTGGAGTGTCCCGCTTCAATGGGGATTACACAAAGAACAGTATCCTATGAACTTAGCCATTCCAGGAAATCAGCATGATTGTTGTTTTTTTTTTTTGTGTGTGTGTTTGACGGCGTATCAACATTAGCGCTATTAACGCCGGGCTATCTACAGGTTGCCACCCTTTTCTATAATGCCAACAGCACGTGGTCGGTCACCCATTCAGGTACTGGCTACGCCCGACGTTGCTTAACTTCGGTGATCTACGGGAACCGGTGCATTCAACGAGGCTACGGCCGTTGGCATATGATTGTTGTTGTTGGGAGTGTGTGTGGTTATGCAATTTTTTACAAGTAGGGTTCACCTATAAATAGTATCAATGGAAGTATAATATCTTATAAGCCAACATTGCAGACGTTCATCAAATAAGGTTATATACTCCTGTGTTCTTAAGGCAAGTCAGTAGAGTGTTGATGTACTGGCTATCATTGCCAATTAGATATTAGAGATTTCTAGTAAATTTCTAGGAAATATTTTATTCTTAAATATAATCTTTTTAAATCAGAAAAGATTGAAACACTAAGCTGCTACAGTCCGTTGTGAAGTGCGGTTTGAAAGATAGGTTAACGTTGCATATTGAATGAAACCAGTTTGATCATAAGCAAGACAATTAGGTTTTTTTTTTAAATAATGTAAGTGAAACATTTATTTGGTATGAAGCTAGAAAAAACGACAGACCGACATTTTTCAAATGTTTCACACTCAAACCATGTAAGATTTATGAGCTATGGCTTGCCATCATTCCGGGACTAGACGTCTAATTGTCAAGGGTTCATTATATAGATTTGTCTCTGCTTGTTTTTCACTTACATAGAATGGGTTAGAAGATTCTGTCCAATATGAAACCTAGTCAAAATCACTTCAAGGTATGACAAAAATTATAATAAAATCTTTGGAAAATGTGTTGACAGGAGCAGACATGTTATTATTTTAATTGGTTTGCATTTGGCTGGTTAGGATAAATTAGAACTAATATCCTAACTCCAATCTAATTATAATCTCTATAGCCCTGGAGGCTGATATGACAAGGTACTGGTGGTGGTTGGGGCGGGATCTGCTAATTTTGTAATAACACTCTCTCTGGAATGGACCAATTACCTGCCTGATAGTTAATTATTTATTACTGACTGATGCCCCAGAGGGCCAATATCTAGTTTCAAGCTCCCTAATTCTCATCTCGGCTTCCTTCATTAGTTACTTCTACAATAACCGAAACTCATTTAATGTAGATATCTCACTTACACGGAAATGATAAACCTGACTTTTACAAACGATGTTATTCATGGATTATTAGTGCGACTTGAAGGAACATCAAAGTTTGTCTCCTTTCGTCTATCCATTTGCAATACAACTTTTGATTCTCGGTCGTTAGTAGGTCCCCAAAACTAGTTTCAGTCGGTTTTCACTCCCACGACTTCATTTATTAGCTACAAGTTATAAAGCATATGCTACAAGCCTTCAAATGTTAGCTATATGCGTTCAAATGTGGTTTCAGCACAGTACCCCCCAAATATTCTCCCCGCTGCGAATACGTCCATGCGCAGTTTCTCTCTTCTCCTTACGTATTTTACTTTATTTTTGGGTTTTCTTCTTAGGCCTCGGGTACGATACGAGCGGCAAGCGCCAGAGTGGCGCAGCTTACATTAATTTTAAGTAGGAATGCAGTAGGAATAGGGGAGGACTGGCTACAAGAGACCTCAGTGGCACAGAAGCGCCGCTTGCCGCTCAGCCCAGGCATTAATTTTGCTCGCCGCTCTCAGTTGTGTTCAAGTTTTTGTCTAGTGAACATGGAAGAAATGAGAATGTTGGCTGATAGTGAATGTGAGCTTTTAATTTCAAAACTGCAAAGTAGCACATGTCTATGGAATGGCAGTCATAGTGATTTTAAAAATACTATCATAGCCAATATACTATGGAAGGAGATTCGAAATGCATTAAACTTGTCAGGTAAGATATCTTTATTAACAAAAAATTTAAAATATTAAATTTTTCAAGTTAATATTTTGACTATAAAAGTTGATTGGACGACGCGATGAAGGAAATTACCACCAAGCCGCTGTGTACCGTAGTCGGCACCATTGAAATGATCTTGATTTAGCGCCGATGGGATGAAACAGAACCGTACTCGAATTCATCAACCCTCAAAACCAGGGAAGCTCTAGTTATTTCTTCTTTAACGAATTCATACGAAATTTGACCTTCAAATGCCCTTCAACCTGAGGCTGGACTGAACCGGACCCCGGATCCGGATTCAGCGTGTCGAAATATATAAGCAGAGATGTGGGGTGGGTAAATACCCAGTGGGTAGGTAAATATAAATTGGGTATTTACCCGAGTATTTACCCACAGGGAAGGTAAATACCCAAAAAGTGGGTATTTTCAGTTGTTGAGCTTGATAGAACCTCTTTGAATATTTTTTGGTGCAAACAAGGACTGAAACTTACCCATTCGATCATAAAAACTTAATAAAAATTAATACTTACCCAGTAATATTTTAAAGACAGTTAAAAGTCGGTCCTGGTATTTACAACTTAATGTATATCTATGAATTTTCATGATTACTTTTACAGTGGAGAATGTTAATTAATTTTAAAAAGGTTTTAATGAAGCCTATTCAATTATTAAGGACTTATTTAAATTTAAAAAAAGGGTCAAAATCATTTTCAATGTTTATTATAATAGTTCAAAACCATTTTAAGTGGTTTGTGTTCCTTATTAATATTATTTCAAATTATGCTCATACAGTAGTAACAACATTCCAGTAAGCGGAAATCCAGAAATGAAAAGGTAGCTTCTTGATGACAGAGTATTTTGGGTCCGAGTTTGGAAACTAGTTAACATCCTTGATCCAATTGTTGAACTTATCACTGCTATTCAGTTAAATGCCCCTTTGATCCACACAGTTCATAAGAGATTTAAAAATTACTGAAAACTCTTCAACAAGAAATCCCAAAATCTTCTCTTCAAAAAACGGAGGAAAAACTTGTGCTTACTAAATAGGATAAACGCATTCAGTTTGGTGTTGGAAACGCACATCTTGCTGCAGACTTGTTGAACTCTTCCATTTGTTTTGTGTGTGAGTTAGGCAGAAGCATGGGATTGAAATCAGGTGATCTTCGGAAAGACATAGCTGGCTATAGGGACCAAAAGGGATTATGGCAAAGATCCTTTGTTTGGGAAGGTCTTGATGACAATGACAAAGAAAATAATAAAATAAGTCCCATGTTATGGTGGAGAGGCTTGAAAGGTACATGTGTTTTGATCAATGAATAGGTAACTTAATTTGTGTTTTGAGAAATTGAGATAATCCTAGTCCAAAGTTTTTGCTGAGGCTACATTTTTGTGAATGCAGTACAGTAGTTAAATGACCCTTTGCTCAAAAATAAAGAATTAGCGAATAAGCAAATATTCACTAATTCTATGTATCAAATTTAGGCAAACAACTTGTTTTATTGGTAGTCGGAAGGTCCATGGCAAATTTTCAGGTAATAATTTATTATTTATTAACCTCTCAGTGATCCTATTTTATAATTTATTATTGTTTCAATAGTTTCTCAGGGTTGCAATAGCTCTAAACTGGCAAGATCCATGACATTTTACAATATTTGATTACTAAGTCGCGGTTTAGTTAAATACCTTAAATACCCAGGTATTTATGAAATTGGGTATTTACCCCGAAGAATAAATACCCGGGTATTTTACAACACTTTATATAAGCATATAAGTAATGTGTCTTTGGAAAAGATCAATTTTTATTTTGTGTACCTGTTATTTTTGCTACAATCTTAAGTTTATGAAGTTAAAAAAAAATTGTATTAAATAAAATTTAAGCTCACAAAAATGTCGTTTATTAGTGTTTTGTACAAATAAAAATAATCTCTAACAGCCTAAGGTATTTAATAAGTAAGTTCATGCGGTATTTAATAACAAATTTCGAAATTGTATGATTGCCGTTTAATATCAAGGATGTAGTTTTTCAGCCAAATAGGGGTTCTGTAAAAATAAGAAAAAAAAGAATAGGATATTGTTATTAGTTGAAATAATTCCTGAAAATAGAATCGACTTGGTCCCCGTGAGTTATGCAGAGAGCACACGTTCGGAGAGACTGATGTTAGGTAAGGTAGTCCCTCACGTCACCAATAAAGCGATCAGGCGGGAAGAGAGAATTCGGCGCGCATCACACATAGAGATAGCACATGGCAAGGCACGTGAATCGGATTTACAGGCGATGGAGAAGAGCCCGGTTCAACAGCAGCTGGCTTACATCACACCCCCTAGCTGCCACACCTCTATTTAATCCCAAAAGCACGAGTTGGGACCGAAATAGATAAATCCTGAATAAGACATTTTTGTATGAACTACTAAAGAGTGTCTGATAACATAAATTAATGTTTACTTAATGAACCCCCTCTCCTAATGAACCAATTCAGTTTCTTTTAGAACACATTTTTCTCTTCAGTTGACCAGAAGGAATACAGAGTTTCGTTGAAATATAACAAAAATTACGGCTGGTATTGGCAAATAACTACTTTAGCGCCGGAGTAACCCTCCTCCCCACCACCAGATGGACCGATTTTTATGGTTAACGAACTCTTTCAACCGTTTGATGGGGGAATAATAAATACCAAAATTTGTTACCAGTTTTTTTTTTATCATTTATCTTTATCTTATTTTTATTTCGTCCGCAGAGTGTTATCATTATAGTGAACTTTTATTTTACCAAGTTTTATCCCGCTACCCGTTCACTGAAGTGGTGACCCCGACTACAAATATCAAAAATGATCGAAACCAACCTCGAAAAAAACGAAATTAAGCCTATATGGAAACGTCAGCTTTAAAAACAAATATGATAATATTAATAAATAAATTATAATAGATAATCATACCACAAAAAAAAAATATATATAATTTGAGAAAAAGTGGCAACTACTAATAAATAATTACTAATCATTATAATTTAAAGTATAATTATAATTAAAGTAATTAAGATTTTAAGCTCCACATCAGGAAACTGGTTGTATCCTAAGATGAAATTACTTTGATATATATATATATATATATATATATATATATATATATATATATATAAATATATCATCGTATGTATATTATACATACAAATTTGAACCACCGTTATTTTCGAGATCTATAGGTTCTGAAACACAAAATGTTTTCTATACGGCACTTGCGGATTGCGTCATGAGGTGAGCGGGGTTCCTCCCTAGAGAGGGAGGGAGGAACCGCGCTATGAATTTACAAGATGAATAAAATATAAAATAACTTACAAAAAAAAATGCAGCACTCGAGCTAAATCAGTAGTAACTCTTTTTTATTGATAACCAATAATCCAAAACAGGAAAAAAAAACATACTGTGCGCCTAAGAGGCAACAACAAAAAATTATGTGAATGATACCCTAGTGGTAGGTTTTAAAAAAATCTGCAAGCGCCCCCTACTATATAATCAATCTCCAAGCCGTGTGATATTGTGGCGGAAGGGAACCCCATGTATGTTGAAGGGGGGGGGGGGAGTCGACCAACTCATACCAGTTACTATTTGCCACATATGGTATTAGGAGATGAGGAGAAGGCAAGAGCCTAATATGTTTCCAGCACACACATCCTCAGGCAATCGATAGTACCTCCTCCCATAAGAAGCAACGCTCTGCTCCTGATACCCAGTCCCGCACTCCCTACCCACTCCATCCATGCTGGACTCCATACAGCTTCTTGAGTTAGTCCTTCTTCACTCACATACTTACTAGTTTCTTTTATATTTTTCTTAGTATTCGTAATTAATTATTATTATAATTAAATACTGTTCATTATATTAAAAATTACATTTTATTAGACTGTTCACATCATTTAAATGTTGGCCTTAGTGTATCAATGTGTAAATAATCCATTAAAGTCGAAAAATGCTACCTATTCTATTTCAGAAAAAATCCAAAAACCACATAAAACAAAAAAAGTGATCCAACGTAACGGGACTCAATAAATAAATATAAGATAATGAATTTTTAAACAGTTTTTTACAATTGTTGAAACAAAATAATTTACAAATCTTCTTCTTCGAAAAGATTGATTTTTGACAAACTTGAAAAACCCCTGTGGTTCTTCTGAGACAAATTCCTCTTCCTTTAATGTTCCCACTTCAAAATTTTTTTTTTTTTTTTTTTTTTTTTTTTTTTTTTTTTTTTTTTTTTTTTTTTTTTTTTTTTTTTTTTACGGCGCATCTACATCTTGGCCATTAGCGCCGGGCTATCTATAGGTTGCCGCCCTTTTATAATGCCAACAGCACGTGGTCGGTCACCCATTCAGGTACTGACCACGCCCGACCTTGCTTAACTTCGGTGATCTATGGGAACCGGTGTATTCAACGTGGCTATGGCCGTTGGCCCACTCCAAAAATATTCCCAGGAAGATTGGATTGTTGGTTAATCCGAACTGGCATAAACAAATGTAAGGTACAACAGTAAATAGATCTAACAACAGGAATCCAGTTCGCAGGAATAGCGTCATTTTCCGCATTTCCAATGTCTTTCCCCGTGCTAGAGAGAATGGACATGGGCGTACATAGGGGTGGCTGCGCCCACCCCAATTTTGTTTTGGTGAGAACTTTTCATGTAAAAAAAAAAGCCTATAAAAACGAAAAATGTCTTCTACATTTTCCCTGGTCTACTAGATGTCCAGAGGACCATAAATCTCACCATTTTACACTAAAATATTTTAAAATTTCCCAACATCCTAAATACCTAGGCGCTACCAGCTCCCCCCCCCACCGAAATTATTTTCTATATACGCTAGTGAGAATAGACTCCTAAATAATACAGTTTTTAAACCCAAAGAGGCACATGGAAAAAGTCACTTACAATTAACAAAATTTAATAAAGCAAAAGACAATTCAGAAACGAATGATGGCGCGACCAACTGCAGGGCTGAAATGTTACCGAAGAACTGACTTCAGTTTAACTGCCTAATACATCTGATGTTAGAGCTAATTTCAAACGAACGCAGAAGAATCTCTCTTTGTCACTTAGTTTCCGTCGATGTTTTAGGAACGGAAGAAAACTGACGCAGAATAAGACCTTCTTCCAAACTTTTCCCTAAATAGTTATATTGATAATTTCATTTCACTGTAAATCAAATTTGGAAAAGAAACCCCGAAAATATATTTGCTCGAACATGGGCGTATATAGAAAATAATTTCGGAGGGGGCTGGGAAAATTTGGGGGGGAGGCTCAGACCATTTCCGGTGTATGGAATACTAAAAATTTTGACCTTGGAAGAGTTTTAGCCAACTAAAATGCTATTACATCCATAATAGAATATTGTTTATGAACTAAATGATCTTATTGAATTTATTTTTAAGGGTTTTATGACATTTTTACCGATAAAATCAAAATTTCGGTGGGGGGGCTGCAGCCCCCCTTATATACGCCCGTTTCCAAGAGCGAACGTTGTGACAGAAAATGGAGTGATTTCCACTTAGGATACTGTCAGCTTCCTGTTGTGACGCCTTAAATTTTCCTTCTTCGATTTTATTAGCGCGGTTCCTCCCTCCCCCATAGGGAGGAACCCCGCTTATAAGATTGATACAATGAAACAATCCGAAAGTGCCGACTAGAAAATTTCGCGTTTCAGAACCCCTAGAAACCGAAAATAACGGTGGTTCAAATTTGTATATATATATATATATATATATATATATATATATATATATATATATATATATATATATATATATATATATTTGTCTGTTCGCTCATTTCTGGCTTCCCTAATGGTCCGATTGTGATGAAATTTGGTACAAAAATCCGTCGTCCAATTTGAAAGGTCAAGTTCGTTAACCAGCAAAATCCGCCCACTGGAAGATGGCGTTTGGGGCGAAATTCGCGCAAAAAAAATCGTAACGCTTACGTTTTTGACTTCATAAGCTTGTGAGTACTCGTTTTATAGGCTTCTTGGGCTAGGAAAACGAGTGAAACCATTTCCAAGGCGATAGCTTTAACCGTTTTCGAGAAAATTAGAAAAATAGTTTTCGAATAGCGTTTTAGCGCGGTTCCTCCTTCCCCCATAGGGAGGAACCCCGCTTATAGGGTTCATACAATGAAACAATCCGGAAGTGCCGGCTAGAAAATTTCGCGTTTCAGAACCCCTAGAGACCGAAAATAACGGTGGTTCAAATTTGTATATATATATATATATATATATATATATGTATATATATATATATATATATATATATATATATATATATATATATATATATATATTTGTCTGTTCGCTCTCTAGCTAGAAGACGAATGGTCCGATTTTGATGAAATTTGGTACAAAAATCCTTCGTCCAATTTGAAAGGTCAAGTTCGTTAACCAGCAAAATCGGCCTACTGGAAGATGGCGTTTGGGGCGAAATTCGCGCAAAAAAAATCGTAACGCTTACGTTTTTGAGTTCATAAGCTTCTAAGTACTCGTTTTATATGATTCCTGGGCTAGGAAAACGAATGAAACCATTTTCAAGACGATAGCTTTAACCGTTTTCGAGAAAATTGGAAAAATATTTTTTGAATACCGTTTTTGGTTTGGGTACTTAGAATCATAGGATTCAGTTGAAACATTTTCTACATGTTCTACTATCATTAAAACTAATATGTTGAAATTTTGGTTACGTTTGGAGTTAAGGAAGGATTAAAATAAAATATTTTATTAACAGACATGAAAAGTTTTGGGAACTTCGTATACCTTCCCTAATATCTCGAAAACTGTTTGAAATATTGGCAAACGGAGGGTTACCATGCGAAAGCTTACTAAATGTTCTACAAAAAAGATTCAGAAACAATTTTTGATTAGACGATGTCAATCAGAGAAATACGTGCTTAAACTTTGAAGTAATTGATTTCGTTTATTTGAACGGTTCTTCTTTTTTGTTTTTATTCCTTGTTATTTTGTCATTTCTTATAGTTGGATAATGTATTTGACAATAAAACGGATTAATAAAAATAAGAAAAACAATTCATCACTAGAAATATATCAGGCTGTACCGTATGAAATGTCAGTTTTGGATTTGCCGATTTCCTTCAAATGACTTGAAACTGTCAAGGCTCCTACTCCGAGTTCTTTGGCATGTTCCCTAGTGTTTGTAATTGCTTATAGTAGTCAAATGTATTTGTCAATAAAACAGGATACGTATAATTAGAAACAATATTCAACTTCACACCGGTTAGATACTATGAGGGAATAGAGAGTCCGTTCACTGCCTGTGGGTCCACAAAAAATGTACCTGCTACGAGTTAATCCTCAAGAGTTGTAAATATACCCCAGGTATCTGCCGACACAAATACAAAGACTAGCTTGGTTTTGGTACTTACAATCATGGGATTCAGTTATAACATTTTTTGCATGTTTGAATTTCATCAAAACTAACATGTTAAACTTTTGGTTACGTTTGGAGTTGAGGAAGGGTTAGAATAAAATATTTTATGAACAGACATGAAAAGTTTTGGGAACTTCGTTTACTTTCATCAATATCTCGAACGCGGTTGGGAAATTATGATCAGTGGATGGAAACTATTTGAAAGCTTTCTAAATTCTCTACAAAAAAGATTCTGAAAAAACTTTTGATTAGGTGATATCGATCGAAGAAATAAGTGCTTAAAACTTCAAATACGTCTGTTTAGGTCTTATGAACGGGTTTTTGTCGTTCTTTTTGTAATTATTGTCTCTTTCCCTTAGTTTTTTATTGCTATTTATTTTTGTATTTTTTTATGTTACGAAAATGTATTTGTGTGTAAAACAGGATAGGTAAAATGAGACCCATTTTCTGTTGCTAAAAATAATGAAAAGTTTTGGGCACTTCGTATACTTTCAATAATATCTCGAAAACGGTTGAAAATTAGGGAAGCGAAAGGTTACCATTCGAAAGCTTACTAAATGGTCTACAACAAAAAATTCTGAATAAAGTTTTGAATAAGCGATGTCAATCGGAGAAATAAGTGCCTAAACTTTGAAGTAATTGATTTCGTTTATTCGAACAGTTCTTTTTGTCTGTTTTTATTCCTTGTTATTTTTTAATTGCTTAAAGTTGGATAATGTATTTGACAATAAAAGAGATTAGGTAAAATAAGAAAAACAATTCATTGTTAGAAATATAGCTTGCCAAGAGAAAGAGATTCGATGACGTCTTTTGAATATTTTCAATTGACTTTATTTTGTTGGTTTTTTATTTTATTTTTTAATTGATTTTATTTGTAGAATTATAACTATAGTAAAAGAACACAGGAATATGTGAATAATTTTGATATTTTCCAATTCATTGAAACGTATGAAATGAAGTATCGGTAGAAGAGGATTCTAGGGTCTGGCGGACCCGACCAGTCATAAAACCCTTTGAACAAAGGCCGAGGAAAATATCTGTTTCTATTCTAAGCTTTTCAAATGACAATAGGGATATGAACAGGAACCGCGCTAAGATGATGCAGTTCCTGCGAGTCGGACTTTTTATTTTATATTTTTGACGAAAAATCAAAATCTAATAACTGCTTCTCTTCTTTTACTAATGACACTAGTAATGAACGAAGTTCCTGCGAGTCGGACTTTTTTTCAAATCGGGCGATACTCTGGCGTCTTCAATTTTTGCCTGATCAACTTCAAATTTTAACTGCAGCTTCCCAATGATATCGTCGATACAAATGCAAAGTATCGAATGTGAAAATCGCCACTTTCCAGAATGAAAAAACTTGTATTCATTACTTTGTTTTTGGACAGTCAAATAGTCGGGAGATTCCGAAAACCTTCTGTCCATCAGCAATCCGTAAGATTGAAAGTGAAAAATGCGTTTTTTTCACATTCCATACTATGCATTTTCATCGACGACATTCACTAGTAAAGTAGGTAGGAATTTTTCGATTCCTTGAATTATTATAAAGATTTTATGGCCGATTTTTTAATAGAAAATAAATAATTGTTCACCATATTCGAAAACAAAAATTGTAAAAATCCTTTGTCTTTACTAGATTTAACTTTATTTTTTCGAAATAATTTTATTTTTCGTTCTAGATAAAAACTGCCCCCTGCAGACTATCGCCCGTAAAAAAAGGTTTCCGTTCGTCAGACACAGCGCCGCCATTTTTTTTCTTCGAAGAATTGAAACTTATTTTTTTTTACTTTAACATACCGTATAAAACATTTGATATACATAATTGAAAAATACTGATTTTTTTGTTATTTATAAATTCAAGGAAATGACTTTAAATTTTGTTCGCACAAGGTGGTATTACCCATTAAGTCAACAGCAGTGGCATAACTGTACTTCTTTTTCTATCCAGGATATTTAATTGCAGACAAAAGTTTGAAGATTTTGTTTACAGGACTCAGCCTTTAAGAAATCTGTACTTGGTATTGGAAAATTGTTATGCAATCATCAGCTCAACTTACAAGCCCCATGAGGCCTCAAAAACTAACGAGAGGCCCCAAAAACTATTTCATGATTATTTCCCCATTTTAAGTAATACAGCCAAAAATATTTACCAGCTGATAAGAGCATGCTCCGTTAATATTTAAGGTAAGTTTTAAATTCTTAGTATAAATATGCTTTAGCGATGACTAAACTGCTTATACATAATTAATAAGAACTTGTTTTTTACGTTTCTAAAACCCATTTGGAATAACTGGAACCAGTAGGTATTTAACTACATGTAAAATATTTAAGACACACATAACAATATTTCATGGCATGGGATGTGCAGAAAAAAATAAACTCCCTGGCTCTAAGGCTACTACTAGGAAATAAATTAAAAAAAAAAGAGATAAGAGAATCTATGAGGGGAGCTTCAGGATGCAATATGCCAGTGTGATGTTTCTGTAATTTCCTGGGAGTTTAAGTGAATCATATAGTTACTTACTACACAGGTGAGGTAGATGTTCAGAGTCCATAATTTTGTTAAAGAGGCAAACTAGATACAATTTCAAATTTTGGAGCAAATGTTTATAGAACTCATAGAATATTTCATAAATTCCAGCAGCCTTTCCACTTTTTTCCTGCGTGATTACAAGTTGAAGTTCAATTCAAGAGTGCCTAATATTTACAGAGTGAAATGTCTGACCAAAGTTTATAATTAGGTAAATACATCCTGGTTACAAGAACATAAATCGATTAACCAGTGATGTCATTTTTGTAATTAAAAACTCAAGAAAATACAAATTCAAACATAAAGGTCATAATTTTTCTATAGGTACAGTTCTTTACAAAATAATTAACTTCAATTCTTGAGAAATTAATTAAAACATATCGATAAGAGGAATTATTTAAAGTGATGAACCAGTAGATTTATTTTAACTATCCAATTTCAAATGAAAATCTGAATTTTTTCTAATCATTTAACGCCCTTTTAACTAACACAGGTTTTCTACAGGTGCACACTAGGATAGTGTTTCTCGACCTTTTTATTCTGGTTAAACATTTTTGAACAAAATTTAATGTTTCCAATCTCATGTTGATTTACTAAGCATTGTCAACAGTTGGTATATTTTGTGATTATAGAATATTAAAAATACAAATTATTTTTACTACAAGTCTTGTAGACACCAACCTGCCTGTCTGATCTTATTCCAGTTAATTAACAACAGTGAACAGCATAAACCTTCAAGATTCAGTGGTAGAGATGAAAGAGTTAGAGAAAGGAGTTTTAATATTCCTTAAGGGGCCTATAATCCCTCTTGGTGGCCCTGTTCGTGTATCACCTTTCTAAATCAGAGGGAAAACCATACTCAACAGTTGCTCAAACAACTCTTCATTCATCCTCAGGACATTTTTCTAAAGTGTAGGTTCCAACACATTTTTTTCCAAATGGGGAAAAAGTAATAAAAATAAAATAATATATAAAAATTATAAATAAATAAAATAAACAAATGAGCATTTCGGTTAGGGTTAGCCCCTAACCCAAAAATCAATAGATTAGCGTATGGTCTCAACACAGTCAACTTGTTAAGGGATAAACTTAATTTTTGTTATACATGAAGCTCCTCACAAAAAGCGACAAAACTGAGAAACAGTTAAGTAGTAAATGTCAGTGGAAAAAAATGGTTAGGCCATTCACCTAACACCCTTAGCCTATTTAATTACTGTGAATTAGTCACAAATCATCATGATTATCATTACAAAAATATACATGTTAGAAATAAATGTGAGTGGGTTTGGGCAAGGATTCTTTTATAATTAAAGATACACAAATTATGCTATCTCAGCTGCCTGATGATGGCCTAAAAAATTGCATAACATATGAACCAACAAAACATAACAGAATATTTTGTACCGATCCAAACCCAAACTTTTAACATCTTAATTTTTTCTTCGTTCAGTGCCAATCTTCAATGGACGTTGGCTATCACATTGTTTTTGATAATCATATGGACAGCTGATAACACCTTAATTCAGAGTTAACTATTCCTAATGAACCAAAATAACCCATATATTAACTCTAATAATTTGTAATATTAACCTGATTAATCAGTCCTGGAAAACAAAGCAGGTAGCACCATGATGAACAATTAATTGTTAAAAACTATGTTTAAGAGAGAAATTTTTTATTTATAAAAAATAAAGTTTGCTGCCCAAACGTTTTGGGATGCTATAAACACAGCGTACTTATTAATCTTTCAAAAATTAATTTCAGTTGGCTAAGAAAGGTTATTGTATTAATTTGGAAAAATAAATGTTGAAGATGTGTTTTAAATAATTTTAATATTAAACGAATTTTGATAAAATTTTAAATGTAAAGAATTATAATGACAAGTTTGTCCAAATTTGGTGAAATGATTTTCGAAAGATTGATAAGCAGCTGGTTAGCTCCCGTATATATGATTGTGGAGTATCCCGAGGGAATCTATCAAAATAGATTCCACGAGGATAGATAGTTCCTTTGGGTCCACGCCTAAATCTTGCAGGAAGTCTTGCGTCAGTTTTGGAATCGTCCCTCTTGCTCCGAACCATAGGCCTTGGACTAAATATTTTCTTTGCCCGAATTTTTCTTGGTAGAATTCTATACACTTGGTATAGACTCCTCTTTTTTCTAAATTAATTTCTTCCGCTTGATGTGGATCGTTCGTCTCATACCGCACTGTAGGGTCGATAATATAAGCTTCTTTCGATTTATCCTTAAAAGCAATGATGTCAACATATCTAGGACATCCGTCATCATCGACACCATAAACCTCTTCAAGGAATATAAATTCATTTTTTTGAAGAAGAGTAATAATTTTGTGCTTGACATTATGTCTCCGTGTGACCAGGAGCATATTCATTGGACATTTCCCAAGCACGTGTGCTTCGACATTCTGTCGATTCTTGAGAGTAGCTGAACATTGGCTGGTACAGGTCATCAGACACTCGATCTAGCTTTTGTGCGATGGACCAATGTTGGAGTGGTGCCTCCCAAAGACACCGTAATAACCCCAGGTCTCGGTATCGTCATGGAGCGTAAAACATTGCGCTACAAGTATTCGCAGGCAGACCCAACATGGCCTTCACACTCCGCCTAATTATTATGTCCACTCCTTCCAGAAATGATGGGCTCATTTTGATTAGAGGTACTGTTTGCAGGGGGTAAATTAGTGATGGGAACAGGTACTGGTTGATAACATTTAATTTCTGATCAGCTCTTAGCAGATTTGATGTGGTTAACCTGTTTAAATTTTCATTCGCTTTGCTTAAAGCTTTCTCATTAAAAGTCAGCTCGGGGGAGAAATTGCACCCGAGGTATTTGATTTTATCATTCTCTTCGATCAAATGTATTTCTCTGCCATTTTCTAAGAGAAGCTTTCCCGTCACTAAATTCCCTTTTTTTAATAATAATGGCTGGGCTTTTCATTGGGTTAATCTCCAGTCCAATTTCATTGAAAATTCTGGAGACGATGTTTATAACTCGCACTCCAGAATCCAAATCTGAAGAAGTAACAACTTGATCGTCTGCAAAACCAGTTAAGATTACGGGACTTTTGTTTTCTATTAGTCTATAGCCTAGTTGGTTCGCAAATTCATGGTCGCACACTTCCCTGTAGACATTGTCTATGGCCATTATAAATAATGTCGGAGATAAAGGGCCGCCCTGAGGCACTCCTCGCTTCACTTCGATGGAATCCGTTTGACTTGAGCCAGCTCTAATTTTAATCTTGTTACAAAGCAAGGCAGATATTGCACCAGTGAGATCGGCTGACACTCCTTTTGCCACTAACGTTTTCATAATGTGACCATGACCCACATTATTGAAGGCACCTGTAACGTCAAGAAATGCTAATAAGCTATCTTTTTTATTATTTCTAGATTTCTGTAGGATGGCTTCGATAATACGTGTATTTACGAGACAGCCTCGAAGACCCTTTATAACGCCTCGTTGACTAGAATGAAAATTTATTTGTTTCCTTAATTCGTAGCCCAACACTTTTTCTATAAGGCGTCTGACTATAGAATACATTGTTATCGGACTCCATGATGACATCTCATTGACAGCACCTTTCCTTTTGTATATTAATATAGTCCTACCTTGCCTGAATGCTTCTGGGACATATGAAGTCATTAATAAAATATTTGCAATGTCTTTTAAAATATTGGCTACACTTAAACCTTTTATCGTTTTTATAAGAACCCCATCAGGACCAGCCGAGGTATCAAGAGAAGTAGATTTTATGGCTATATATATATATATATATATATATATATATATATATATATATATATAAATATATATTAGTAAGATAACTTTAATACAAAAAGTGGATATTTATAACATTTCTTACATAACATAAGTATAAAAATATTAAAAATTTATTTACATTAAACTCACTATTATAACCTTCCTGAGGGTTTTGAGAGAAAATAGAAAGACATGTTTAATTTTATATAATTTTGATACAGACTCCAATCGCCATCAAACATGACCCTCAAACAAATGTTAAAAGTTATATAAAATTCAAAATCACGTAAAAATTATAAAAAATATTGATTACATAGAGCTTTAATTCTGATAAATTATATTTACAGTGATCAAAAATTAACCGAACAATAAACAATTCAATTGCACCTCACTTCCCTGATATTACATTCCTATAAATGATAAGTTGCTGGAGGTAGTTGTTGAGTGATGATTCCATGGTATCGACAAGGGACTGCCTCATAGGACCAAAGTCAAAAGGAAGATCTGTTAATGGATTGACATTAAGAAGTGAATCAAATATGGGATTCCATAATTCACGTTTGACAGTTCTGAAAAAATTAAATAAAATATAAATAAGTGATATATTAAAAATAATAATAAATTAATACAATTGAAATTTAATCAAAGAAAAGGGGAAAGTATAATACTTAAAAATATATTATTAATTGTAATTTTTTGGAATAACACCAGTATTATTTACTCTCCAGCAGTCGCGCTGGCGTACAGAGTGCGCTGTATCCAGCATTCTGTCTTGTAAGTAATTGCCGGGAAACCCTACGGCCCACAGACCTCAGGTATGCCAAGGGAAAACCCTGCCATGCCTACTGTGAGGAGCGGTGTGCTACCCTTTCACGCGTTCCTCAGTTATAGCTTGTCAACTGTTTGAGCAGCTTGCTGGCGCACGCAGTGCTCCGTGCAACCAATGCAAGAATCTTTCATTTCAGCTTATGAATGAACATTTGAAGTCCAGAGCAAGCATTCCATCACTTCCTTCCGATACAAAACAATTTTTGTTAAGAAAATTCCCAAGGAGTTAAGAAGCAACAATGGAAGAACCACCTCCGAAGAAAAAGAAAGGGCGATGTCATGTTTGTGGAGGACAAAAAAATATAAACACCACAATAACATGTAATAAATTTACATGTTAAACCAATTTGCATTGAATGCACTTGGAAGTTGACAGGACCCTGATTTATCTGAATACATCATAAGAATTACATTCTCAGCCTTTAATTACCATGTCTACATTTATACTTTTATTTAAATATATCTTTTAATGTTAAAGAAAGAATTTAAAGTGTGTTCCAGACATCAACATTTTTATAAGCATTAAAATTTTCAGTCTTATTGTAGAGTAAATAATTTTTTTTTTAAATAAAAATAGTTATATGCAATAAATTTGGTTTGTAAGATAAAATGAGCTTATTTACATAACCATTTATATACTTGTCTACAATAATGACTTAAGTACAATAAAGAATATAATAGTTAATAGCTGTGTACGAACAGCGGCCGCGACTACTGGAAGGTTAAAATTAATTTTCTCAGAAACGATCAAAAACCAATTATTAAATTATCAATTAAAATTATCTTTCCAAATACTATCAAAAATGAATTTTAATTTCTGAAAAACATAAAAAATTAGCAACGTGAACAAGTTTAACAGAAGTTGAATTATAATAATAGGTGCCAATAATTCCAACCAGATAAGAAAAGCCGTTTTCTCTCATTACATTCACATACAGAGTTTAACCAAGCTAAGCAACGAATAATGGTATTAATTTAATAAATACCTTAACAATGTTTTTTGAAGGCACCACCTATCGTTCTTCTTTTGAACCTTCATATAATCAGAAACAAGAAGGCAGTGGAAAATTGATGCTAGACCTTGAAGATCAATCTGAAAGGGTTAAATAGAATCATATTTGGGTAATAAAAACAATTTTATCAGACTAGCTTCTTTAAAGTCATTATTTTAATAGTAGCATCAAGCACTGGAGTTGTTACCTGATATTTTCTTTCACCACAAAAAAATCATATTGTCATTGTAAAAATGCATTTTTAGGACTTTATCGCTATTGTGTAGTTTTACAGGGTGTCTACTACTTTTGTGAAAGCCACTTTCAGGACTTTTTCATGGCATTTGAAAAGCAAATTTAATGCTCATTAAAAAGAAAATATTTCACCTAAAAATAAAAAGCCTTAACTGTTAACAGAAAATTATTTATAACCTTACCCGGTTGCCATGATTGGTATAGATAAACTTACAATTTTACATACATTTAAAACAATTAATAGCACAGTATAAAATGTACATAATATGTTAAAGAGGATAGTTACATTTATTTTAAAAGTGAAGAAACGATGGTACTAAACATTTTAAAATGACTATGGAATTAGTAGTCTCAAAAGTATTGAATAATGGTAGCAGAATTCCAAATTTCTAAAAATATTACTAGCTAAATATTTATTGTCAAATGAAGTATACAGAATTTCAATATTTAAGTTTGCATACATGTAAATAAAGGATAATTGATGTGTAAATGAAACAACAAAGGAATCAAGCAAAGGAAGGGGATGGAAGAGGCAAATAAAATTGTGTTGCAATACAAAAACGTCAACAATTACGAATGCACGGAAGTCCCAGGATTATGTTACCCTCCGCTAAAACTAAAATTTTGTGACATGGCTTCAAAATTCATGACTTTTTCATGCCCTATTTTCAATTTTGTGACATTTTCATGATTTTCATGTAGACACCCTGTTTTATGAGGGGGAAAAAACAATGGCTTAAGCTAACCATACTCCAGCAAACTGTTATCATTACTGATGAGCCAAATAACACCCTTAACCTGCTAAGGACTGATATATTAGTCCAGTGGTTGCAGTGCCCCGGGTGCTACGGACTATTGTATCAGTCCGGAGAGAGCAGTGCTTCGGGTGCTAAGGACTATTGTATCAGTCCGTTGGTTGCAGTACTCCGGGTGCTAAGGACTACTGTATCAGCCCGGTGGTTGCAGTGCCCTGGGTGCTACAGACTATTGTATCAGTCCGGTGGTTGCAGTGCCCCGGGTGCTACGGACTATTGTATCAGTCCGGAAGGGGGGCAGTGCCCCGGGTGCTACGGACTATTGTATCAGTCCGGAAGGGGGGCAGTGCCCCGGGTGCTACGGACTATTATATTAGTCCGGCTTCTTTTGCGCTTGGCTGCTAGGAGCTATTATATCAGTCCTTCTACTATTGCCATCTGTAGGCTGTTTATAGAAGCTGAAGTGTCCTTCAAAGCAGATAGGGGGCATAGGATTTCACTTTTGTCACTTTAGCTTCCAACTACTTATCCTACTTGTACGTATACCAGCTCCCTCCATTTTTTTGCTGCCGAAAACCGCTGTTTTTCTTTACCTGGAATATACTCTGCATATTTCTCTAGTATATTTTGAGCTTGTCAAGTGAACAATTGTTTGTGTAAATATTTCTAAGAAAATTTATTCTAGACAAGAATTGTTAGCACTTTTGACGAGTGTGAGTAAAAGTGAAGCGGAGTTTTCACCGGATGATGATGAGGGTTCTTATAATGTATCTCAAAATGTTTCTGTTGGAGAAACACCTGGAACAAGTGGAATGAAAAGTACAAAGAGAAGAAAGAAGAAATCTTCTGATGAAATATCGTGTGAGGAAAGTATTCAGCACACGGGGCACTCCAGGCGCTATCCTGCACCACAGTATCATCTAGCTCTACGTGTATTTCGCAGCTTAATAAACTCCTCGTCAAAAAAAACGCAACACCCCAAAATTTATTGATTTAACAATTTTTTGCTGATGATACCTGATTGTGTCATATCAGAAAAGTATATAGGAGTAATAAAAAATGAATTTCAGAAAAAAAAACTTAATTCCTTTAATTACAAAAAAAAAAAAAACATTTACTCCTAAAACTGAAAAAAAAAATTTAACTTTTTTTAATTAAATTGATTATTCTTATCTCTAATAAGATGTGTTGCCACCTCTGGCACGAATGACAGCCTCCATACGTCTGGGCATGCTCCTGATTAAGTCCTGAACGGTCTCCTGAGGTATTCTTTCCCACTCTTCCAAAACAGCAACCTCAAGCTCCCTGCGGTTGATTGGTGCTGGTTCCCTGGCTCGAACACATCTTTTTAGTCTGTCCCATAAATGTTCGATGGGATTTAGGTCAGGACTCCTCGCTGGCCATGGTAATGTGTCAATATTGACCTCGTTTAGGTAGTCCCTAACAATATGGGCAACATGAGGTCTAGCATTGTCATGCATAAGCAATGCATTTTCTCCAATAAATGGCATGTATGGCATGACGTGGTCCTCCAGAATCTCTGCCAAGTATCTTTGTGCAGTCAAAGACCCCCCACGAATCGGAACTAACTCCGTGCGAGCTTCCCATGAGATGCCACCCCAAAACATCAAAGAGCCTCCACCATATGGCTCCTTTGTGACTATACAGCATTGGCTGTTTCGTTCTCCTGGCCTCCTCCACACTCTTCTGCGTCCATCGGGAGAGTTTAGAGCCACTCTGGTCTCATCGGTGAACAGGACTCGTTTCCAATCATCGACAGGCCAATCCCGGTGCTCCTGGGCAAACCTAAGGCGGGCTCTTCGGTGCTCTCTGGTAAGAAGAGGTCCAACCATGGGCCTTCGTGCCCTCAGTCCACTATCCCTCACTCGTCTAGTAACTGTTGACACCGAAACATGTAAGTTTCTGACACCAGCCAACAAGTTGTTTAGGTCATTACCTGTGATTTGCCGATTTCTGAGAGTCTGGAGCCGGATATAGCGGTCGTCTTGCGGTGTTGTGACCCGTGGTCGGCCCGATCCAGGTCTTCTTGAGTATCCTCCTGTCTCTCTAAATCGTTTTAAGGCCCGTGCGACAGTAGAAAAATGTACCCCTAACCGATTGGCTATGTAACGCGTGTTACGGCCTTCTTGGTGCATCGTGACTGCCCTCACCGTATCATCCCTATCCAACCGAGCCATAATTATAAAAAAATGTTTACTTGTTGAAATTAACACGAATACTGAGCCCTAGTCACTTTGTTTGCATCCCTAAGTTGATAAGAAGGACTATGGTATTAGTGCTCTTTATAACAAATGGGATTAGAGATAACAAGAAGTACTGGAATTAAACAGAAAATGTAGTTGTTCTCCTCCTTTGTCTTTTTCTGATTAGAGACATAAATATAATAATTTTTTTTTTAATAAAAAACCTGTTAAATCAATAAATTTTGGGGTGTTGCGTTTTTTTTGACGAGGAGTTTAGTTAAGAAACCTCGATCTGGAAGACAGTCTCCAGGCTTGAACACAGTTGAGCATATTTGGTATCATCTAGACTTGAAAGTTCGGAAACATAAAATTTCCAAGCAGTCAGGGAATAGTTGGGATTTGGCTAAGAAAACATCAATACGATTTTTGTAAAAATCTGTATTAAGGACATTGCTAGTAGTAGGAAAATTTCTAGTAAGGACCGACTGCAAGAAATTTTGCTTATTGCGTGGGAGCAATTTTACCTCAATTTATTAAAAACGTCATGGATGAGCTGCATAACTAAGCACATTTCTTGAAAGGCGGGTAGTGTACACCACTTTCCTGAATAATTTGCTTAAAATAACCTATATATATAAAAAATAGTTAGCAAAAAAAAGTTTTTGTCTTTTATATTTTTAATGAATATATGAATAGTCATTATTAATTTTTTTAGTTACTTTTCTTCTAGAGTGTTCTGTATGCGACGTCCTAATCTAGTTTGTAAATACACAAAAACTTCAAATTTCTGTTTATTGATATTGATAAATTATAAAACCATGCACACTTAAAAAGAGAGCAAACCACAATCATAACGCAGGTACAGGATGCAGCGCTCCGAGTGGAGGAAGCAATAACCAATGCCCGAGCTAGTTTGACCTTTTATTTCAGTTTGAACATAATACAAGTAAACCCCAACATCTAACCAACCGATTTAGTTTATTTTTAATGCACATATTTTTGTTTAGAAACCCACGATTTATACAGAGTTTTGTTACAATGCAACAAGCATTACTACCGATATGAGCAAATTAGTAATTTGGGTCCTGAGTAACCCCCTCACCTTTCTCATTATATACTCACAAAGTTTAATGAGTTTTGTAGCATATAAAAAAAAAATGTTGGCCAGTAAATCCAGGTGGACCGATTTTAATGGTTAACAACACTTTTCTATTGTTTGCTACAGGAATGCATTATATCAAGTTATGTGGCATAAAAACAACCTAAAACCTAGTTAAATCAATACTTTGAAAACTAAAATCAGTAATAAATGCTATCGAACTCCATATAAAATATTAAAAGTATATGTACATAAAATTTATATGTACGTAAGTTTTACTGGAAGATAATTTTGTAATGTGCAATTACTTTTGAAGGTTTTATTTTATCAAAATAAAACATTCTTGCATTGACTCCTCTGTGAGTTTCGAAACAAATAGCAGCAATCAAGAAAATGAAATCGATCTAGAAAATAAAATCTATTCATGACAAATGCATTACATTCTTCTCTGAAACGTTTGGAGCTTTTCGGCAAAAGAAAATGTATTGTTAAAAAGGCTATGGTTCAGAGCTCAAGGAGATTAGCGCTTTCTTCCAAGAACTTGACCCAGATATAAATAGCGTCCTCCTAGATATCTTTAGCTCCTTGACATAGAAATAAAATCGAAGTCGACAATTCCAAAGAATACAGAAGAAAGTTTTAGCCGTATCGAAGACGTCAAAAAAAAAAAAAAGACACATGAAATGAATGAAGTCTCTTAGATGTCGTTGTATGTCAAGGGTTTTAAAAGATCTTTTAAAACCAATCTCATCAGTGTTTAAGGCTATATTTTTAAAGGGAGCTTCTCCTTCAAAAGTATTTTTAAATTTGAAAATTGAATAAAAGAATATTATCCTTTTGGATCACTGCATTTATATTGTACTATAAATCTAACTTACCAAAGATTATTTTTCTCAAAAAAAGGATTGGGCTGATAACACAATTAAAACATTACCTGATATGTCCATGGCCTGTTTTCTTTCATTTCAATACACTTGTTTTCTTCTGTTTTAAAAACGTGATTGAACTCAATGTTAGAAGGCAGCAGACTCATATCAATACATCGTCCAAAATCAATGAGTAGTAAGCACGGTTCTGGTTCATTATGAGCTGGGCTGAAATAAAAATGGAAGAATTGTCACATTAAATTTTATACCAAAAATGCATCATTCTTTTTCTACTATTATATATAAATCTTCTTCGAGATACCAGAATAGTTAAATAAGGAGAAAGAGAAACAAACGTTCAGTTGGTTTCATTCATGATTAGAAATATTCATTAGGACAAGGGATGCTAAACTTGCGCCTAACACATGATTCAAAAGAAACATCTTGCCCATCTATTAACTATTCGACCAGCTCTACGAGAGAAAATTGAAACTACACACTAGTGTACTTCCATCCAATCTCGCCACACTCATTTTTCCATTAGGCATCCATGAGCATATTTTTGGACTATTCTTTATTTGTAGCTGATTTCACAAAGTATGTTTTTCATTATTTCATAACTGTTCAATAAAATAACTGATTTTCATAAAAAATAATGTAATTTTATTAGCTATTACGATGGAACCGTAACTATCTCCACTTTGGCTATCTCAATGGGCAACAGTCACTTCTGAATAGAATTATTTCTGAATATAAATAAATGATATGTTATCGTAAGGGTTTTAAGGGGGAGGGATTAAGTGTTAAAGGAAAAGAAATAAGGAAATATTTTAGAGAAGCAGAATTCCATTTCAAAGCGTTGGATGTGAACGTCTGCAGATACATTGTTCCCACACCTTCAATGTTGGACATCCAACCTATTCTATCAAATAATAAATTTAAACATCATAAATTGTATCATATTGTATTACATCAGATTGCAGAATTACAGTTCACCCAAAATCATTTCTGACCCCCAAAGACCATACATGTTTATAATATTTTTTTTTAAACACGTGGAATAGAATATTTTATAATAATAAATATTTGAAATTTGAATTTTTCCTATTAGTTAAAACATACATACATAGAAAATTAGTGCATTGTTAAATGCAATAGGTCAAGTAACTTTTGATAATTACTGTTCACTTGATCACTGGCTAATAATAAAAATTTAAATGTGTACATTCATTTCAAAAACCAGATTTGTGTTGAGCTAGGCAAAAGGAATATCTTATAAATGCAGTTCACAATAAGTAATTTGAATTATAATTGCTTGTTTATCCAATGGTTCCTCATGGAAGATCCACTAGTCTGGATCCATATAGATATTACTTCTTCCAATAGACACTTCCATTCAAGACATGGAAACATGTTCAATTGTTTAAACTATATTACTTCTAAAAAAATGACAAAACATTCATGAACTTCTACATCGTAAATTTGTAATTGTAGGAATCAATATTAATTATGGAGTATTTATTAGGCCAAAGGATTGATAATAAGCGAATTGCCTTTGAAAAAGTTTAAGAAGAAAAGAAATAAAAACTAACTAAAAGATTATAGATTGTTTTGTCTCTTAAATAATAATAATAATTATAATCAGAGCTAACTATAAAACAAAAGTTCAATTTTCTAATTAAATTAGGAATGATAATGTCTCCCAAGCTTGTATCTCTTTACGCTTCGCAACTCAAAAAGTGCGAAAAGAAATAGAATAAGAAATAAAAATTACTAAATAGAAACAAGTAATTGAAAAATATAAAAGTGTACTCACATTTCCCTCACAACAATGTTGTCAGGTTTCAGATCAGCATGTATTATTTTTGATTTATGAAGGTATTCTACGATATCTATAAGTTCAATACAGTAATGCAGGACAACACCTACATCTAATGACTTCCCCTAAATAAAATAAAAACGAATATTAGAAGTTAGATAAATTGTTCCAAGTCGCATGGCTACAAAGCCCGTGTTTCCGCAATTTGTTAAAAAAAAATCAAAAAGTTATTGTTTCTTTAACACTAGATTTACCAGACCTGGTACTGGTATAAATGTCAATAACAAAAAAATATATTTGTTACTAATATATATAAAGTAACATTAAGTTCATTAAATGTATTCTCTACTTATAGCTTCAAAAGTCATAACAACATTTAGGAAACCAAATGTTATATGTAGTAGGAATATTGAATTGAAATTGCACGACCAGTCAAAATGACTGGTTTGGTAAATCTAGTGTTAAAATATTTGGCTTGTTTTTTTGTTTTTTTTTGGTTGGGTTTAAGGCGTGTCAACCTTTGAGGTCATTAACACCAGAAATATTTGTTTGATAATAAGAAGATATTTTACTTTCCAGATTCTGACTTTTACTTTACTGATCACTGCTACCCAATGGTGGGAAACATTTTGTTTCTGAATATGTAGAACAAAAAAATGCTACTAAAATTACTGAAACTATTAGCATAAGCAAAATAGGAATCACCACATGCTCTAACAAGTGAGCAGAGACACGTCGAGCAAATATGAGCACCTTGAAAATATGCATTGTTTGGCTCTTGCATTGATTTTTTTTTTTTTTTTTTCAAATTTGCAACAATGAGTATAGATGGATTAATGAGTTGAAGGTCTTCAATTGCCATTGATGAGTTGGTAGAAAAAATTGAGGAACCTGTTCATGAAAACGACCCACTGACAGAATGTTATATCTTCTATGTTACCACAAATCTCTTGCACAGGACAATTAGAAAAACACTAAGATTAAAAATATTGTGCACAAGATTGGTCACAAAACAATTAACGAAGCACCACTAATTGCAACGAGTCACCTCACGACTTCCTTGAGCAATTTGAATTGGAAGGTCAGGGTTTACTGTGTTCAATTGTGTCTACTGATAAAACATAGTGGCTCATTAAAACCCTGAGGGGAAAAAATCATCATAGTGGCAACACATTCCCCAAAAAAGTCACTATCTGCCAAAAAATTCAGAACCTCAATTTCGGGAAACAAGATGATGGCAGCAATGTCCTGAGGCCAAAAAGGGATAATTTCAATGGAATTTTGTTTCTGGGGGAGAAAATTATTGCAGTATCCAACAAAACCTAAAGACAAACGGAGGGGAATATTGATGAAGGGAGTGTTTATTTTGCACAAAATGCCCGCCCGAACATGGACAACTTCACTTTTTAACTAGTTTGAATAAGGTCATTGGGAACCACGCTGCTTACTCTTTTGACTTTGCAACTTCAGATTTTCGTCTTTCTGTCGCCTCAGAACAGAAATATTTTTCAACAAATGACAAGGTAAAAAAGAGATCCTGAAGCAGACAAGAAGAGGTAGATGAGGAAGGGAACAAAAAGCTTGTGTCTCAACTTAAAACTGCATAAAACTAACTACTATTTTTTAAAATAAAATTCTTTTATAAAATAGAAAATTGGCTACACTTACATTTTTGACATGCTCCGCACTTCCTAAGGAAATAATATTACTTTCCCAAGGAAAAAGTCAGAAAAATTCAATCAAATAGGATAAAAGATAAAAAATTAAAATTAAGAAGGGTCAGGCAAGGGAAAATGTTTAGAAGAAGAGCAGTGAAATTAAAGATTTTTTTTTTTTTTTTAGCACTTTCCTCCGAAGGAAAGTAGCTATTGAGGTTGGACTCATGACGGAAAAATTTCTTCAAATCTTTATCGATCCTACCTAGTAGACACCGAAAATGACCCCCGTTAAAATTTATATATATCTATATATATATATATATATATATATATATATGCATATATATATATATATATATATATATATATATATATATATATATATATGTGTCTGTTAACACGATAGCGGCCAGAGTTTTTGTTTATTTGTCACGAAACTTGGTATATAGCATTCAATTAGCAAACGATTGAACGAGTTCGTTAACCACCAAAGTCGGTCCACCGGAAGGGGGGGTTTACCCCGAACCCAAAACACTAATTTGACTATGTCAGCCGTAATATTTGTTATATTTCAACGAAACTTGGTATTCGTAATGGTAATATAGAGAGAAAAGTGAGATATAAAAATGAACTAAATCGGTTCATTAGAAGGGGGGGTTTACTCCGGACCCACAATACCAATTCGCCACTACCAGCCGTGATTTTTGGTATATTTCGATGAAACTCGGTATTCGTAGTGGTAATACACAGGTAAATAACTGTTGTAAAAATAAACTAAATCGGTTTATTAGAAGGGGGGGTTTACACCGGACCCACAATACCAATTCGCCACTACCAGCCGTGATTTTTGGTATATTTCGATGAAACTCGGTATTCGTAGTGGTAATCCACAGGTAAATAACTGTTGTAAAAATAAACTAAATCGGTTCATTAGGAGGGGGGGTTTACTCCGGACCCACAATACCAATTCGCCACTACCAGCCGTGATTTTTGGTATATTTCGACGAAACTCGGTATTCGTCGTGGTAATCTACAGGTAAATATGTGTTGTAAAAATAAACTAAATCGGTTCATTAGAAGGGGGGGTTTACTCTTGACCCAAATTTTTAATATACTCATACCGGTCGTAATTTCTGCTGTATTGTAACGAAACGCGGTATACGTCGTGGGTAACTCATGAGAAAGAAGTGTTGTAAAAATGAGCTGAATCGGTCAATCGGAAAGCGGGGGTTTAATTTGTAATATATTTCAATAGAAAAGCCCGTCAGACGTAGGTTCACAAAGCCGCCGCAAGGAGCGCTTTCTACCACTAGAGTGACTGTATCCTGTTCCTGCGTTAGATCAAAATGCGATAATATGAGGTTTTTTGTATTTATTACGTAGTGTAATAGGTACCATGTGTAAACATAACTCTGGAAGCAAATTATTAATTGATCAGTTACTCATTACAAATTTAAAAGAGAACTATTCATGTTTTTATTTTATTTATGTAGGATATTTTAAGCAAATTGTTCTGGAAAGCAATCTACACTACCCAAATTCTGAGGAAAGTGCTTAGTTATGCAGCTCCTGCGTGACGGACTTTTTTTTTTTATATTGGAATCTTAATAAAACAAAAAAACAACCACATCAAACTGCCAATTACTTTTAAGTGAATATAAATAATTAACTTACAGTTTTCTCCTTAAACAAATTGATATTGGTTATTAGTGTGCCATATTTAGCATATTGGGTTTCTAAAATACTTCCATTATTGAATATATGAGCAGACCTAATGTCCATGAATGCACCAACCTGAAATAATAAAAATATTTTTAACTACGTAAAAGTATTTATACTAAGTATGTAACCAACTCAAAACATATATGAAGCTGAAAAATTAAGGAAAAAGTCTGAGCAGTTTTCAAATAATTTTTCTCCCAAGTTTTCATAGGTGGTGTCTTATTGAAAATAGATCAGGATATTTTAAATTCTAGAATAAAATGAGCCAATAAAATGTATGCATATCACAAAAATGATCAGGTTAATTTTCAATTAAACTATACTATAGATCTTTATTTGACAATTATACAATACATCTAGTATTTTTTATAATTCTTTTGTTCTTGGATACATGATATGAAGGACCAATAGGAAAAAAAGGCCCATTGGCCAAAACCTATTATCTTGAACTTTTAGCACAGGTTTACGTTTTCTCTTAGGGTAGCTATTTACAATACATTTTTTTACTTAGTTTGATCACACTAGGTCTCTAGGTCATTTCCGCTTAAGGCGAGAGTGAGGGCCATTTGCGCTTAAGGCGACCTGAATTAAACTTAAAATAATATATTATTTCAACTTACAAATTTAGAAGGGATTCTGCTTTGAAGTTCTTTTGCAATATAATACTCCCATTTACAAGGAGGTTTTTCAATTTTAAGAGCCACAGTACTAGATTTACAAGTAGCTTTAAGTACTTTTGCATAAGCACCCTTTCCAATCTCAGCCACAATGGAATACACTTCATCACCTACACATTATTGAATGAAATTAATACATTAGAAAAAAAAAAAAAATCCCGGAATAATCATAGAAATGGAATGTGTTTACCTAACTTGATGCTTTTTGTTCCAGTTGGTAAGTTAGTTTGCTTCACAAAGTAATGACTGAGGTGGTTATCTTTAGGAAATCCTACTTTCCCTAATAGTTCTTCAATAACAGAAATACTAAATGGGTCAAAGTTTTCTGGAACTGTAAAAAAAAAGAAGGTTGATCAAATAGATGTATAACTTCCTCCTGTTTTCTTTTCGAAGACAGGAGGTCGACAAAATAGTACCATTTGTTTTCAATTACTACTTTATAATTATAATTTTTTCCCAACATGTTGTGTGCTTTATGCACACCTCTTCAGAGGCAACCAAATTTCCATGTGGTTTATTTAAAAAAAAGTGGGCCTGGAAGCTTTTTAGCACGTGTTGTGCTGCCAGCGGCCATAGTCACATTGAATGCACCGGGTTCCCGTAGATCACCGAAGTTATCTACGCAACGTTGGACGTGGCCAGTGCCCGAATGGGTATCGACCACGTGCTGTTGTCATTAAAAAAGGATGGGCGGAAAAAAAAGTAATTGCTACAATTTTGTTTATCACATTTTGCCAAGAAAACAGTGTAGCAATGAAAAAACCTTTGTTTTACGCATAGGATATGTATGCATTTCCTCACACAAAAATTGTGACCATCATTTTTTGTGCCCTACATAACATTGATATTTTACAGCATCAATTCCGGATTGTACCACTATAAGTGGGTTTTTCTTGGTATAGCAAGAGTTCAAGGAGAAGGGGAAAGAAAAAATATATTGAAACGAGTTCCAGGAAGGAAATGCCATTCAAGCTAAACTAATATTGCTTCTAATATTAGTGATTCCTAAGCATTTATTCACTACTCTTCAACTAGTGGAAGACCTTTCATGATCAATGCACCTTCAGTAATACTCAGCACAGTAGGAGTATTGCCAATTAAAAATAATAATTATATAAAATTCTACCTTGCTATATATATATCTATAGAATCAAATAATCAATATTACAATTAGAAGTACGACAAGCAATTTAATATTTACTACAAATACCTGACATTAGAAATTTCATTCTGCCACTTTTTCTTTTGATAGATTTTGAGTTATCAGTAACATTTTTTGTTGGAGCTAAATTCGGACTACCTTTATTTGTAGCTGTCTTGTTTATATTTTTGCTATCCACATCAGCAAACTGTATAGGTTTGGTCCTCCTTATCCTCAAATTTTTAGAGACGCACAAAGGAGGAACATTTTCTTTATTTTCGATAACCTCTGATTTTTTGCTCGTAATAGAAGTTTTCTTTGTTAACAATTTATTTTTATTTTTCATTACTTCAGGGCTCATTCCATTGGAAAGACTATCTAAAAGAATGCTGGACTTCTTGGGAGGCCGTCCTCGTTTTTTCTTACAAATTAATGGTTTATCAGATAAAGTACTCAAAGTGTTCTCCTTTTTGTCTCTCAAAAGTTTTGCCCCTCTTTTATCAATTTCATCATTATTTGGGATACAATTTTTGTGAAAGTTGTTCTTTCTACATACTGATAGAACAGTAGAAGACATTTCCTGTGTGCTGGTTTTTCTAAATAGCACTGGGGAAACTTCTTCTCTTGAATTTTCCTCAATTGAGAATTCAAGAACTGAAGAAATATTACTTAAAGAACGTTCACTTCTAGGGGATCTTAGTTTTGAAGGATATGACTTCTTTGATTCCTTTCGAATAGAAGTTAGAGACGTCTCAAAACTAAAGTCTAAGTTATTTTCAGTTAGACAAGCATTCACTGTTTTAAGAGGAATTTTATTAGTAGATGATTTTCTCTGCTCGCTGCTTACAATCCAAGAACTTTCAGAATCACTCTCAAACGACTTCTCTACATTAAGAGATTCTGTTTTGAATACTTGAGAGTGACTAAAATGTTCTTTGTCTCTATGATCATTTCTTGACAAAACGTTTTCCTTATCTTTAACAATTAGTAACTTGGTTCGAGAAGACCTTCTTACTGGTATGGCTGAATTAGGTCTTTCTATCGAATTGAATGTAGGAAAACCAAGCATTCCAGGACTTAAGTTTTCTTTCTCAACAGGTTTAAGGGTTGTGATTATCCATGATTTCTTCAAACATGTCTTCGGATTCGAGGGATTCTTAAAGGATTTTGAAATAAAGGTCGAGGTGTTTCTAAAGTTGACATTCACATCCCGGGAAATCATTTGAGTAAAATTATTTTCTTTAAGAGAATATGTTAAATCATTTAAGGGTAATGCTATTTTATCAAATGTTATACTAGGATTGGTGAGTGATAATGAGGAATTAGATTCTTCTTCAATGGTATTGAGCCGGTTGATAGGATATAGGGAAGAGGGCCTACAATGAGATGTTCTTGGGATGACAGGAATGGAAGAAGGAGATTCATACTCCGTTGATAATAGATCTGTTGAAAAGAAAACCTGTATTAGGCTACGTTCTATGAATGAATAAAAAGAAAAACAAAAACCACAATAATAATTAAAGTCCGTCCTGAAAGAGATGCATAAACTAAGCACATCCCTCACTAAGTTGGTTAGACGATGTTACATCGCAAAGGAAATAGTTTACTTCCGCTACATTTGTTTTAACCTCTGTATTTTTTCCCCTGTCAAATATCTACTATTTCTTATTAGTTTTTGAATGATTTTTTTATTTTTCATTTTTTTACAGCGCATCGACATCTAGGCCATTAGCGCCGGCATCCAGAGTGCAGCGAGGAATTTTCAATGAGCCATGAGATGAGAAAATTCCTGCCGCCGGTGGGGATCGAACCCACCATCTCCCGCATATGAATCTAAGGACCACGGGGAGACCCCTTTTGAAAGATATATACAGTGGGTCAAAAAATTATTAATACACTTAATTTATTAGTCAATAATATTTTATTTTATTTTTTTAATCCAAACAAACTGCCGACAATAATAACAAATAACATTTCCCATTATTTTGATGCAAAACCAAAAATTAAAAACCCGCTGAATTCTATTAATAACAAAAAAAGAAACTTTGGCATGGAAAAAAATTATTCATACACTTAAATTAGACGTTATGATAACTCTAAAATTGTTTCATGTGCCAATGTTTCAACTTAATACAAAAAATTATTTATTTCTTATGAAACAGAACGTGTTTTCTAAACATGGGAAACACTTAAAACCTCAATATTCTAAGATAATTCTAGCGAAATAGATCGCAAATCTAAGGAGCTGAGTTCTTATCTTAAACATGAAATCTTAAAACTTTTAAATCAAGGACTGAGTTACCGATGCTTCTTATGAAAGCTGGGATTGCATTAAGCGACCAAGCAATATATAATTAAAAAGTTAAAAACCTCATCAGTGGACAATAATAAACACACGGACAGAAAACGTTCGGTGAGTATGTGATTCCCGCGAAATCGTGCGGAAAGCTGCAAAAAAAACCTCAAATTATTTGCTCCTGAGCTAGCAGAACACATCGCCTCATGTTATCGGAACCCTGTAACACCTTAAACCATGAGGTACTGGCTACATAAAGTGGGGTATAGTGGTAGAGCTGCTCTATAAAATAACCTTTAAATTTAAAAATTTGACAAAAAAGAATTAAGTTTTCCCAGGATCATGAGTAAAAAACAGCTTTCATTTTGGAAAAATGTGTTGTTTTCGGATGAGGGGAAGTTCAATGTTTACAAATCCCTCGAACAAAGATTTTTTTGGAGGCAAAAGAGCAGAGCTTTCCAAGCAAAACATCTCCAACCTATGGAGAAGTAAGGCAGGGGTAATGTCATGGTTTGAGGTTCCATGAGCGCCAGCGGAGTAGGCGAACTTTCAAAAATTAATGTTTATTTGAATACTGAGAACTATGTGAATATGTTGCGAGGTAATTAAAAAAAAATGTGGGAAAGGTAGGAATAGACAGCACCTATTTGTTCCAACAGGTCATTGATCTCAAACATACCGGAAAAAAACAAAACAGAATGGCTACTGTACAATGTTTGCCAAATGCTGCAAACACCACCTCAATCACCAGATCTTAACACCTTAGAACATTTATGGGCATTATTGAAGTTAAAAATTTCAAAAAGTTCATGTTATTTAGGGAAAGAGTTAATTTATAACCTTGAGAAAACTTGGGCAGTTATCGACTCTCAGGAGAATATCAAATGCTTAGAAACAATGTCCAGGAGACTTCAAGCTGTCATAGATCAGAAAGAGTATCCTAGTAAGGGAGGGGAAGAGGGTTTAAGTACTGAAAATGTTTTAGTAGAATCTTTTTTTTTCGTTTAATAGGTGTATGAATAATTTTTTTGCTTATAAAATTTTCAAATTTTGCAACTGATTTAATTCTATTAGATATTACATTTCAATACTTTATAAAATTAATGTCAAATGCCCTCTGTTATAAGTATCTGTTGATATTTTGCGGTTAAAAAAAAGAGCAAAAAAAATTACAGCCAATAAATAAGGTGTATGAATAATTTGTTGGCCCACTGTTTCTAGTTTGGTAGAATAAAATGAAATTGACGAACAAGATGATTCCTGATGACTCAAGGATCCCAATATCTCTGGACTCTCCAAGATCCACAAGGAGGGTGTCTCATTGAGGCCAATCGTATCCCTGATTGGCGCTCCCACCTATCGAACTAGTAAGGTTTTGGCTAGGCTATAGAAACGCTCTGTTGGACACTCTTTTTCAGCTGTAAAGAACTCAAGCCACCTAGTGGAGATCCTAAGTAAAGTCAAAATAGAGAAAGATGATTTCTTAATGAGCTTTGATGTCGAGGCCTTATTTACGAATTTACCAGTTACGGACTCACTTGCCATTATACGTGAAAAGAATCTGCTGTAGGGTAAGATGATGAATCTAGCAGAGGTATGCCTTACTTCTTGTTATTTACAATATAAAGATGTTTTATACAAACAAATGGATGGAATGGTGATGGGAAGCCCTCTATCACCGGTGGAAGCCGACATTTATGGAAGAGTTTAAGAAGCAAGCGATAAATACGGCGACCCTGAGCTGAAATTGTGGCTTGAGAAGAATTGAAAACAAATCCTAACCTTTCTGAATACATTGATCAATTTTACAATGGAAGAAGAGAAGGATGGAAAGCTTCCCTCTTTGGATCTTCTGATCATCAAGAAACCAGGCGGCATATTGGGGCACACAGTCTACAGGAAACCTACAGCCACCAGACGATATCTGCATGCCGAATCCCACCACCCAGTGCAGAAGAAAGGAGTTGTGCAGACACTGACCCACAGGGCTTTGGGATGTAGCAATGAAGCCTGCTTCGAACTCGGCTTCCTAAAGAATGACCTCAAGTCGAATGACTGTGCAACTAGGGAGGTGGATAAAGCAGTCACCCGTATTACAAAGAAAAAAAAAAAATAGTTGAGACACAAGAAGAAGAAATGGGTCTAAGTAGGACAAACTGGGGAAAAAGTAACCACCAGAATAGGACAAAATTGCACTGACTACCGTCCGAGACGTACAAAAACTTATGCTGTAGCTAGACACAGTGAGGAATGTCCCAGACAAATGCTTTTTGACCAAGCCAGAGTCCTAGCTAAAGTAGACAATCTTCAAATAAGGCTAGATAAGGAAGCTGTTGAAATATTTAAACAACTGAAGATTCTCAACTGGGATGAAGTTGTTATTTTACCCACTACATGGAAGCCCATGCTCAGAACTATTAAGGAAGATCGGATGGAAAAAGATATGCAGGCACATCATAGCAAAACAAAGAACAGCTTCAAAACAGTTCCATCAGCTCCACGCAGCGTCGAGACATGCCGATACGAGAATTCGCATCTGAAAGGTGCCATATGTTAAAATAATTCCAATCGATTATAGGTTATTATAAAATAACAAACTGAAAAAAAGTTAAAAACATGGACAACCCTCTGATGAAGCAGAATGGTATTTCTGTGAAATATTACTCAAATAAACCGACCGCTGGAGATGCCCTACAAACACCAATAATTCTCCGCAGGGAAGAAATCTCAAAAATAATATATATATATATATATATATATATATATATATATATATATATATATATGTGTGTGTGTGTGTGTTTGTTCATCAGATAGTGAAAAGAAACATGAAGTCCACAAGGAGCCCTTTAAAAAGGTGGTTCAGACTGTTGTGCTTCAGGTGAACCCCACTTCTAATGAATACATTTTGCAGATTAACACATTAAACGCCATGGGGGTCACCCGTGACAGGCAAAACGGCCCTTTCTTAACCCAACTACACATTATTGCCGGCTAAAAATACTTCGTACTCTACTGCTGTGCGGTGACCGGTGCTGCCCAACTGAACTGCCAAGTACGTTGGAAATTTCAACTCTAACTTTTGGATACCTAATAACGTATAAGATAGAAATAAAATAAAAATAAGAAAAAAAGAACGTATGAAATTACATTTTAAACGTGTGTGATTAGTAAGAAAAACGAAATAATTGAAATATAAAACCATTCAGAGATGATGTTCTCAATTGAAAGATGTCAAAAATAGTATGTCTGGCGTTTATATTCAGGACAAAATGTTGACACTTTTATCGATCTATTTTTAACAATTATCTATTTCCATCTCGTGTTTGTTGGGAGTCTTGTTTGTTTGATGTAGTTTTGACATTTTATAGGTTTAATATTTATAGACTTTGGGTTTTTTTTGCGATCTTGTGGAAGATACTTTTACGAAAATGGAGTTTGATGATGATGATTTAACTCAGTGTTTAGTAGATGCGTTAGATCAGATAGAATTAGAATAGGGACATAAACGAAGTTTATCGTGTAATAGTGATGACTCATTGGTACTAAGAAATGTGCCAAAAAGAAAACATACATGGTTTCTAGACAGCGCTGTGACCGACAAAGTCGCCGCCTCGGCCCACTGAAATAAAATCTACCAGTTCCCGCACGAATGAATGTCTATATATACCAGTGACCGGCACCAATGAATATCTCTTGCGTAAATACATAAGAAAACATTTTCTTTCCCTAAACATTGAAATAAATTTAAATTAGACCAAAAAAACACAAAACAAAAAAATTACAAGACATTTTTTTCCAAAAAGTTTAATGGCGGTTAATGTGTTAACAGCTGGTACTATTGTTTGAGTCGGGAATTATGAAAAAATGTTGGGACAAAAAAACAACAACAAAATATTGGCTGCTAGCATTTAATAAAACATATATTCTTTTTTAGCAAAATTATAATTTATATAATGATAACCCCATAAAAAACAATCAAAAAGCTTGATGAGTTGATAGCCAATTTAGATAATTTCTATCTAATTGGGACGTTTGAAAAAAGTATATTCCTTTCTCCAATGACAACTTTTTCCATCCATCCTACCACCTTCTTTAACGTTTCAACTCGGCATGAAGACCTGGGTGAAGTCTTTGATAGCACCCTGATCATCCTCAGATGAAACACCCAGTACACTGTCAGTATGGCAGCTATTATCTCTTTAATATATTAAAAAGTAGAAGATCTTAAAGTAATCAAAGCCAAGGGCCATGGACGTCTGCAATAAATATTAAATAAGGAAAAACAAAATTACCTGATTGAAAAACTGGTCCAGCCTTCGGAGTTCGGGGATGAGCAGATGCAATACTGCCTGTCGAAGAATTGGTCGATTTATCTTTGCTGCTTTCCAAAATAACACTCAAACGACTATTTTCAGCAGCTGGTGGGTGCCCTTCAAATTTCTGCAAACTAGAAATATTAAAATAATGATGTAATTTAATGGATCATGGTACACAAGAATAGGAAACACAAAACAAGCAAAATTAATGTATTAGCAGACTTATGGTAAATAAGGTAATAAGTAAGCTTATAAAATTTTTCGAAAACAGGAGATTGTCACAAAAGTGATTCCATTGGACTTAGTGATCTGTAAAAAATGTGCCGGCAAACCGATTTATGTAAAACCTAAGGGTTCTTTAACATGAATTTTGTCAATAAGACAGTGCTCCAAATATTTTGCTGATTAACAAGCTTGAACTTTTAGAAAAAGTATTTTTGCCCCTAATTTCCTCAAAATCGGACCATTTTGGAGACATAACGTATGGGACCTCAAGCTTAAACATATGATATCATCATTTAGGTAATGATAATAATTTACACTTTTTTGAAAACTAAGAACAAACTTCTCAAATTAAGATGAATTTTGTACCTTACCTATGTAAAGGCTTTTTATGTAAGGACACAGGTGTTGAAGATGGCAAAACAAATTCAAAAGCTTTAGTATTACATGTAATATCATAAAAGTCTTCATTCTTATCCTAAAAAATAAAATAAAAACAAATGTATAAGATACAAGCATGTAAAAAGTTATATATAGAGGCAAGAGCGGCTTAAGTTATACACCATGAGTACAAGACTTGAGTTCAAAACACGAGCAAGCACTAAAAATGTTATCACACAAAGTTGTAATGGCATAAAGGCACAGGAGACAAAGAATGTAAAAATGTTGTAGTATAATGGAACTAGTTGTTGACCGCACGGCGCAAAAGCATGTATCCCATTCCTTACAGAAGTATTTGCTAATTTACATAAATTTTAACGTCCATTATTATTAACTAAGAATTTTAGGGCGGGTTATCTATAGGTTACCACCCTTTTTTAGCCAAAATAGAGAGTGTTAAGTGCTCACGACAACATTCACGGCCACCGGGACTCCCAGAAGTATTTGTTTTGAGACCTTTGTTTCATCCTACACACATTTTGGCATTTTAATAAAGCACTACACTGTTCAAAGCCAGAAAGTAGACTAAGGGGACCTACAAGGCAGGGTTGAATAGAGGCAGCAGGTAAAAAGGGTTTAGAAAAATAGGGGGGTAGAAAAAAAGGTTCTAAAAAGTTGGCAATACTTCAGCTTGTCATAAGAGCCAGTAGAAGATGGCTCACGGTTTAGAAACACTGGAGAAGCTGAGCTACTATAGTAGCTCATGGTCCAGGGAGCCCGCCTCTCATTGAGCTATTATAGTAGCTCATAGTCCGAGGAGCATGCCTGTCACCGAGGTATTATAGTAGCTCACGGTCTGAGGAGCCCGCCTGTCACCGAGCTACTATAGTAGCTCATGGTCCGTGGAGCCAACCTCTCATCAAGCTATTATAGTAGCTCATGGTCCGGGGATCATGCCTATCACCGAGCAACTATAGTAGCTCATGGTCCGGGGAGCATGCCTATCAGTGAGCTACTATAATAGCTCATGCTCCGTGGAGCCAACCTCTCACCGAGCTACTATAGTAGCTCATGGTCCGGGGAGCCTGCCTGTTACCAAGCTATTGTAGTAGCTCATGGTCCGGGGAGCATGCCTATCACCGAGCTACTATAGTAGCTCACGGTCCGTGGAGCCCACTTTTCACCGAGCTATTATAGTAGCTCATGGTCCGGGGAGCCTGCCTGTATCCTGTTAATAAGCTCTTAACAAATCTACATGCATGGTACGAAATTGTAGATTAAAAGTCTTAAGTTGGGGATGCAAGTGACATTCAAACATGAAAAAACTAAAAAGCTCTAATATCTAATCATCCCAACCAAGACCATGCTAATAAAAATAAAATACCTGTACATTGAAAAATGGTTGCAATTTGGCTTGCGACTCTAATTTTTCAGGTAAATCAGAAGCGTTATCTTCATCAGGAAATAGCTTAAATTTGCTCTTAGGATGGTTGTTCTGATTCTGAACTTTAACATTCTTCACGTTTTCATTAGGAGTATTCGTCTCATCATAAATTTCAAAGGGTAATTTAGGTTTTAATGCTGAAGGTTGTTTTGTTGGTAAAAACACTTCTTGATTTGGCGGTGCATTCTCATCATAAATCTCAAAAGGAGCCTTTGGTTTGGAAGATTGACGATGTGTTGAACGTTGATCACCATTTTCATCATATATTTGAAAAGGTTTATGATGCTTAGGCGTCTGTTCTGAAGGATTGTCTTCAGAAAATATTTCAAATTGCTTAGGTTTTACTGGAGCTGCTTGAGGCACAAAATCTGATTGCGAGTTTTCACTTTGGAAGAGGTTTTTTGGTCGAACTTCTGCAAAGTAAGGCTAATGTTAGAATAAAAGTGAAAACAGTTTATATATTTATATAATATTAAGTTAAATTATATTAAATAAATTTAAATAATATTGAGTTAAATTGTTACTTTATATATATATATATATATATATAAAGTAACAATTTAACTTAATATTATTTAAATTTAGTTTTAAGATTTAAAAATTAAGATTATGTCGGCAAACCGTAGTTCTTTGCAGACTTATAGGGAGGGAGGAAACATACTAAATTGTAAGTTTGTTACTAAAAAAAAAAAAAAAAAAAAATAAATAAGCAACTAAAAGTGTGATTTTATAGGAAGGTAGCTCAGAAGTGGTCATACAATTGGGAGATTAACAAGTGATGAAATTGTCGGGATTTGGTAGCAACAGTAGCTAAAACTATATTTTAAAATAAAAATTGATTTTTTATTACGAACATTTCAGCTTCAATTTCAAGCCATGATGAGCGGAAGAACTCATCCGTTTAGAGATCTCTACATCACGACCCAGTAAGGACAGTTAGGTTTTAATAATGTTTAACATAAAAATTTAGTTGTCAAATGCTTTCTTAATTTTCATTATGAAATTTCACTTCATAAGTTCTGGTATTTATTGATTAAATAAAAGGTAAAAGGCACCGATTATTATTATCTGTCTATTTTTTTTTTTTTTTTTTTAATCTTAAACTTTAGAAACATTTACTTGCCTGGTTGAGATTTGAACCCAGTTTCCCTGCTCTCTGAGCAGTCCAGATGGATTAATTATGGCATCACATCACAGCATAGCAAGTTAAATTCTCTAATGGTGCCAAGGCTGCGGATAGACTTTGTTAAATCTATCAGAAGCCAGACAATTTTATTGTCTGAGTCAGACATAATCATAATCACAATTGAATCGGTCCATGCAAAAAGAGCTTCAGTCCAAAATCAGTAGTTTTGAGAAAACTAGACTGAAGCCCTTCCTACATGGAATAATAAAATTAGGACTATGTTTCTATTGCAACTATGTATTGGATAGAAGTCCTTTTAACATAGAAAGTGAAGTTACCTTAAGAGACATAGAGTTCATCACTCATACTAACGAAAATATTATCGGAACTCATATTGGGAAAAAATGGACTGAAGTTCTTTTTGCATGGATTGATTCAATTATAATCACAAGCTTTCAAGATGTGAATACGATTACGATTATAATCACAGACCCTGGAGATATGATGATGATGATTATAATCGTAATTACAAGAATGATTATGATTACACTTTTAATCACATATTTCATTATAATTACACACGTAGTCACATATGTTTTTCTGTAATTATAGCTGTTTATGTGATTAAGCTTGTATTTATAACTATTTTTCTGTGATTACAACTGTATTTGCTTTTTTTATTATTATTATTATTACCGGAATTACAACTGTTATCAAAAACTTTCTGTAATTAGGGACGTAATCACACGTTTTCCTGTAATTACGACTGAAAAGTCTTTAACACAACACACATCTTAGCTGGAGAATTGGAAAACTATTCACATCAAAATAATGAGAGTCACAGATATGAGTTGAGACTTTTTCATCTGTTGGTATTATGGTAATTACAGATAAGAATATGTTAATAGTACCTTAATTTATAAAAATAAAAGACGTTGGGATTATGGTAATTACCGGTAAGAATCTGGTAATAGTATCTTAAGTAATAAACCAAAGACGTGATTACAAGTTTAATTGTAATCACTCTTGTGATTATGATTATAATCGTAATCTTAATCATATATCCAGGGTCTGTGATTATAATCGTAATTGTAATAATATCTCCAGGGTCTGTGATTATAATCGTAATCATGGCTCCAGGGTCTGTGATTATAATGGTAACCGTAATGATATCTCCAGGGTCTGTGATTATAATTGTAATCAAATTCAAATCTTGAAAATCTGTGAATATAATCGTACTCGTAATTTTGATTATGCCCAACTCTGGTTGTTGTCTTATAAGGCTTCAGGTAGGTATCTACTGTCACTGCTAGCATATACCATTCAGTGTAGTATATTGTTGTTTAATAAAATTATTCGTTTGTATTCAATTTCAGGTTTTATAATTAGTAAAAATTATTAATCCACATCAATTAATTAAACCATTATTAAAGACGGGGACATATTAAACAAGTAGCTTTATGAATGCGCACACAAAAATTTACAGTTCAGGATAAAATCAAATGTTTTTGAAAATAAAATGGAAGACCTACAGCTAATTAACTTTAAAAAAACAAAAACATAAATACAGAAAATTACCTGAAGGAGCAGGACTACTCCACATGCATTGCACAACATTCATGGCTTCCTTCATGTGCACTGTAAATGTTGTACTGTTGGCTACAGTGTTATCTATGTCCTGAAAAAACAACAATAATTAGGAAACAAACATATGAAAACAATTAATATCTAGTAATATAAAATAATTCCTACAGATATATTAAATGAATGGATGCTTACTTTCTGTAAACAGATCAGATTAAGAATCGGAGAGCATCTTTTTTTACACTCTCTTACCCTTTCGGATGCTTTGGAGATGTAGCACCCAGGAGTTTCAATGAAGTGCATGCTCAGTGTCAATGTGAAAGCAGGATGACACCTTATAGAAATGTTGCAGCTATTCCAGAAAATGCAAAAGTAAAGGCTCTGTCTATTTGGATTGAAGTGCTACAGGAATAAATATAATTAGGAACAGCTAATTAGCTTTGTTTGGTGCTAATGTTCCTAGAAATCGATTAAATTAAAAAAAAAAATTAGGAACACCTTGCCAGTTACTTCTAGAAGTTTAAAGAAGAATTCTCCAACCCCGCTATTGAGCGGGGCTTTTCATTATTCGATAGCACAAGATAAAACAGTAATTTTGTACATGACACAATTCTACTGTCATAGGTAAATTAATAATTCATGTCAGGAGTAAAACTTCTACTCCAAACAGAACAATTGTCTTAAACCTCCCACTCTTCATGGCCCAATTTAGACATAAAACAATCTCTAATTGGTCAGCAAGGTTGTTTCAAAATTTCAAATACGATTGTGTTTAACTTGCCAATATTCTCTAGCCTGTTCATATGTTCAAATCAAAGAGGAGTGTGGCTTATATTCCCTTGTAGATACTCCATAGGAAAAATTCCCTCTTTTATAACTTTATCACTGGATAGTTTTCACTTAAGTTTAAATTGTTTTCTGTCTTAGCTTTGGCTAATTACACCCCATCGGCACAAAATCAAGTTCATTCCATGGAAAAATATATCTATTATTATTATATTAATTTCTTGCAAAATAAAGATATTTGTCCTTGAAATGACCTTGATTTAGCACCAATGTGCTGAAACATAACTCTGATTCGAATTCAGCCAAAACAATGAAAGCTCTAGTTATTTCTTCTTTAACGATTTTATACGAAATTTGACCTTCAAATGCTCTTAACCCTGACGTGATTGGGTGAAACGGACTCCGGATTTGGAATCAGCCTGTCGAAATACATAAGAATGTATGGCATCTTTGGAAATACCACTTTTTGTGTGTGTGCCTGTGTTATTGATAAATACTAAACAATACCTTCCTTGCTAGACCATGCAAAGCTTTCTCTAATCCTAAATGAGACGTAAACGAGAGCTTTTAGCGTTTCACATAGAAGTTGGACAGCGCAATTGAATATATTGAATATGTATGATATTAGGACAATTTTCTCAGAATTTATGGCAATTTCAGGCTTCAAATAGGTGAATAGAACGACTCAATTCTTAAAAGTTTTTTTCGTAAAAAAGAAGTCATGTAGTAGACCAATTAAGAGCCTTGATCATTTCGACTGGACGAAGTATTCTAGTGCCTAATCATTAATCTAAATTTATCCACTTACAGACAATAGGGCATAAATTAATTTGAAAGCCCAATATTTCTTAAGGCATAAAGTGTGGACATTTTGAGCACAAAGGAACCTTATACATCTAGGGATACACCTCAAAAATAGGGTTCCATGAATTTGGGAAAGAAATATGCCTAGAGTTTGTACTTGACCACCAAGATAAACCTGGAGGGCATACAAGTATGTAGAGCTTCTACTATTCAATGTGTACAAGGTAAAGCATATAAATGAGTGATGTCTAGCTGCGTAAGATATCTCTATTCTATTACCTGCTTATTTATGTTGAGCATTGTTGGTGTCACAGCAGGGGGATTTAATTCATTAATAGAATTAAATTTTTCTGCTTCTTTTTTTCTGAGTTCATTTAGCTCTTGTCTTGCACGTCTAGATTCTTCCTCTTTGGCTTTTGCCTCAGCTAAGGCTTTGTGGCGGGCTTCTTCTTTATCTACAATAACAAATAAAAAAAAAATAAATAAAAAAAAAACAAAAAAAAAAACACTTTTTTAAAAATATATTACTAACAAATTCAGTTTTATTTGACTGGTCCTCTAGAAAAATCATAAAATTGTAGCATGATGGAAATGAATTAATACCAATCAAGGTTTGAGTCATAATAAGTAATGACATAGTCTCAAAGTAAAACATATACAAAATCTATATCGCCACTCAAATTTCACAACCGCGTAATTTTCCTAACTTTTCAGGAGAGCAATAAAACTGTAATGATCTGTAACTTGGAAAAATGCAATTCGCCAAAGATGCGAAGCATAAAACCAATAATAATAATAACTTGTAACTTATGAAGATTTCCGACTTAAGACATATTTTCGGTAACATTTAAACGAAAAACCTTGTCTGAATGACCTAAAATAGATGAGAGAGATACGCGGTTATGCGGAAGTAATAGTCAATTTTAGCGCGTTCTATTGTTTTGTTTTTTTAATCTATTGCCATCATGTCGGAGAAAATAAGGATTCTAAAGATACCAATAACTCAATTTCGCTAAAAATCAACTTACGCGGTTGTGAAATTTGAACGACGATATGTTTTACAACAAAAGTGATTTAATACTAATGAATAGAGCCCGGAAGTTAGGCATTTATTTTTGGTTAAAATAGGCAGGCAAAAAGGCACTTGAAATACTGAAAATAGGTAGTACTGTAATTAAAATAGGCATGTATTAGGAATAAAGGCAAAGAGGAATCTCACTCATTATGAATGAAAATATTTATTTTAAATACTCATCCATTTCTTTTTTACCAATTTATCACAGAATTAGTGTTCTTACTCTCCCTTGTTACAAGCTACAACAAGATTCTTTTTCAAAGTATCAACTGTCATAGACCTTCTCAGGAAAAATGTTTTTCATGATGGAAAACCTTCCCCAGCATTATCTTGTCATTTCAAAATCCGGAATACCAGGTAATTACACCATTGTCACAGCAAAAGGGGTGTGAGGAAGGAGACGTACGACGTACTTCTCTCATCCTCTCTCTTTCCTGCTATTCATTATGCTTGTGCATTTCTTCTACAAAAGAGGGTTCTTTTACAAAGGTTAAATCCATGGGTTCCATCCATGGGGAAAATAAGCTTTCGAATAGATATTTGTGACGGCAATATGTAATCTAATTTGTGCAACCTTTTTTGTCTTCGATGAACGGAAATTCATTATTTGCTTTTTAAAATGTTTAAATCGCAGGAAAGAAAAGTGCATAAAGACCAAAAATGGCTTTATATCTTAAAATAGGCAAAAAAGGCAAAATAAAAATTGTCTGTACACGTACTTAATGCATGAAAACATATTTATTTCTATCTGATTCTTCAATATATCCATTCAGATAAAAAAGGCATTTTGCCTAACTTCCGGGCTCTACTAATGAATATATATCAATTCACAAATTTGAGAGGAAAAGAGAAATTATATTTTGACGACACTAAAGAAATTTCAAATAAATAAATATCAATTACTCACATCTGTGCTCATACTCTTCAGCTAAAATTTCTTCTAAACTGAATTCATCTCCACTTGGAGGGTAAACCTGAAAAAAAAGGAGTGTAAAGAATTAAAAACTAAATGTTATCCACAAAAATACAAGGTTTTGAACTATTGAAATGAAAGAGAAAAAATTGAGAAAATTGGGTGGATACATCCAAATTTGTACTGTGACGTTTTGGACTTCATTGTACTTCAATAGGCATACATTCTGTAATTTCACATATTTTATGTTTTATCAGGTATCAATTATCATACATTGCACTATATTATGTCAAACATTTATACTAACACTGAAATTATTATTTGAATAACAAATAGGTCCAAAGATTAAGTGGTAACAACCTCCTTCATAACAGGAATTAGGAATTAATTCATTTTAGAATTTTAATGGTTTTACAATTTTAATGATTTTACAATTTTAATGAATTTTACAATTCATTTTACAAGTTATTGAAATTCTTCTACTTTCCAGTCCCTCAATAAAAATAAATCCACTGAATATAATGAGTTATTAGATAGCCACTTCCGGGAATGCAAGAGTATTATCTGTGATAAAAATTCTTGAAAGTGATTGGTTAAGAGTGTTCACAGAGGAGTCGAGTCTGAGGAGGAAATTGGATGTACGATTTTTTTTTTTTAATTAGAAGATCATCTGGGGAAATTTTGAAGAAGTTGAAGGGCTTGGTGACCACATAGAAGTGGGCGGAAAATGTGATCAGGATGCAACAACTGAAACTGTGGCAATACGGCCAGATCTCTGCCACACGAAGGATTTAATTGGAGAACCATGGTCTCAGCACCAGGCATAACTAAGGAACAGCAAAAAAAAAAGCTTAGACTGCTGATAGACGTCATGTCATCAAAGGGCATCGCAAATTTAATACTGTTTGGAACAACTGTCATTAAGTGTCTGCAAAGACAGAATTGCTATAATTAAGGATGACTATCATACCAGACTCTCCAATGCTAGGAGGCAATGGCTCTTTGACCAGACTTAAACATCCCACAATCTCTAGGCACAGTTTTTTTAGCGCGGTTCCTCCCTCCCTCCATAGGGACGAAACCTGCTTATGAGGTTGACCTCATGGCGCAATCTGGAAGTGCTGACACAAAAATTTCATGTTTCAGATCCCATAGATCAATAATAAAACGGTGGTTCAAATTTGTATGTGTGTGTGTGTATATATTTATATATATATATATATATTTGTCTGTTCGCTCTCTAGGTGCCAGACAAATGGTCCGATTTTGATGAAATTTGGAACAAAAATCTTTCGTCTAACTTGAAAGGTCAGAATCCGTCCACCGGAAGATGCTTTTTGGAGCGAAATTCACGCAAAAAAAAATCGTAACACTTACGTTTTCGAGTTAATATGCTTACAGGTACTCGTTTTATAGGTTTCTTTACGTAGAAAAACGAATGAAACCATTTTTAAAGCGATATCTGTAACCGTTTTCGAGAAACGTACTTTTTCAAACTAATTTTCAGTTTGGGTATTTGGAAACGATTAATTCAGTTGGAACTTGTTCCGGACATTTGATATTCATCTAATCTATGATACATAAATTTTGGTTACGTTTGGAGTTAAGGAAGTATTAGAAATAAAATATTTCATTAACAGGCATGAAAAGTTGGAATTTTCGAATATTTTCTAAAATATCTCGACAACAGTTGGGAAATCGTGGTAAGTAGAAAGGTGACCATTCGAAAGCTTACTACATTCCCTACAAAAAAAGATTGTGATGTAATTTTCAATGGGGCGATGTCAATAGGAGAAATAAGGACTTCAAAATTCGCAATTTTTAGTTTTGATCTTTTGAACGGGTTTTGGTATTTGTTTACCTAAAGTTTTAACTGGTTGTTTCCCATTTTAATTGCATTTAACAGTAAAACGAGTATTTGACTAAATCAAAGTAAGAAAACGTGAAATATTGCTATAGCGTTTAAGAGCGAATGTTGAGAAGGTGGGGGAAGTTGCCATGATACTGTCAGTTTCCTGTTGTGGCGCCTTAAATCTATTTTCTCTTCGAGATTTTATTTTATATTTTTTATGAACGATCAAACCCCACCAATAACTGCTACTATTCCTTTACAAATGTCACTAGAGATATGAACGGAACTGTGCAAAGATGACGCAGTTCCTGCGAGTCAGACATTTTTTATAATCAGAAGATAAGGTTTGCCACACTCTCATAAATTTTTATGTAACATTGATTTCAAATTATTTGATTATGCAGTGTTGTTTCTACAAATTGATAAGTCCTGATTTCTAATTAAACAGAGTTCAGTAGAGTGAGTTTAAGGAGACTTAGGTTACAAAAGATCAAGGAGGAACACAATGGCATGAGAAACAATACAATTGTCATACTAATCTTATAAAAAAAGTAGAACATAATTTGACTATTTATTTACCTTGTCTTTGGGGTACATTCTAATTTTTGTAGGATCAGGATCCTCAAAATAAGCCATGGGACACTTGAAGTCATCTTTATCGCCAACTTTCAAAGGATTCCATTCCCAAACTGAAATAAAATGTTTGTTTTGATTTTCAGTTACAGTTGTATGATTATATTGTAATAGAAAAAATGGGAAAAGGTTTCTCGATATTTTCAAATATGAATCTTTTAGTCAGGTTGGGATTTTAACCTCAATCCTTCCATTTTACAATCAGTACATTGCCAAGTATGGTATAGGGCAGGGGTGGACAAGCTCCTTGATAGTCCAAGCCATTTCTCAAAATTTTAAATTTTTCGTATAAATGAAGTACGTACTTAAAAGGTATTTAAAAAATGTCTTTTACAGAAATTGTGTTTATTGAAAACATATAAATAAAAGGAGAACATATGTGTATTGAATTTAAATATTAAAAACATTTATTTCTCACATTCTTGATAATTCTTTAGCAAGAGTGATAGAAATTGTTTTCTCCAGAGCACAATGTCAACTGACCGCTTCAATAAGAGTTTATAAATTCATAATCGGTCTCGAGTTGACGATTACACTGCTTATGTTCGTTCGCACAGTTTTTGATAAGTCATATCATTCTTAACTTGGACGGAAATGAAATTTGTTAGAATGTTGCACTAATCTTTCAAATTTGTTGACAGTAATTTAAAATACATTTTTAATCACATTCTTATTTTAAATGTAATAGCACAAAAATGAAAAGGGGACTCGACAAATAATCCTTCAAAGAGCCGTAGGTTGCCCCCTCTGCTATAGGGATTTATCACAACCTCGTAAGTTAATTCATCCAAAGGAGTCAAAGCAGTGTTTGATATTTATCTGAATACAGATAATCTCATTTCATTGCCATATAATGCTTAGAGGAGGAACCAAAACTAGAATTTAAATCTATTAAACTACTGTATAATATAAAGGAATTTATAAGTCACAATTGAATTAATTCTCAATTCAATTTTCAATTGAGCGTAAAACGGGAGATTCTGAGATGAAATTCCTTTAAATATTTAAAAAAGTCCCACTCGCAGGAACTGCATCATCTTAGCGCGGTTCCGTTCTTATCTCTAGACTCATTTAAAATGATTAAAATAGAAGCTGTTATTATTTTGGATCCACATTTATAGAAAGCATGAAGATTAGCTAGTTAGCCGTCGAGGTGATAAGTAAAGCTGGAATGGTTGGGATTCGGCTAAAGAAACCTCAATACGATTTTTGTTAAAAAATCTATATTTAGGACGTTTTGGCTACTCATTGGTAGCCTTCGTCAGCAAGGAAAGTGCCGGGAGGCAGAGGAGGATCTTTACTTTCAAGAAAGGTCTTATTTACAATCTTACCTGGATGGGTTCCCGCCCTAGGAAGGACCCCGCTAAGCATTTGAAAAGCTATATCTTGAAAATCCATATCTCTAAGATTAAATTGTTTTTCTTATTTTTCTTAACCTGATTTATTATCAAATATATGTATCCAACTATAAGCAGTTAAAAAATAACAAGGAATAAAAACAGACAAAAATAACAGTTCGAATAAGCGAAATCAATTACTTTAAAGTTTTAAGCACTTATTTCTCCGATTCACATCGTATAATCAAAACTTTCATCAGAACCTTTTTTGTAGAGCATTTAGTAAGCTTTCTAATGGTATTCTTCCGTTTACCAAGATTCTCAACCTTTTTCGAGATATTAAGGAAAGTATACAAAGTTACCAAAACTTTTTATGTCTGTTAATAAAATATTTTATTCTAACCCTTCCTTAACTCCAAACGTAACAAAAATTTCAACATATTAGTTTTAATGAAAGTAGAACATGCAGAAAATGTTTCAACTGAATCCCATGATCCTAAGTACCCAAACCAAAAACGGTATTCAAAAACTATTTTTCCAATTTTCTCAAAAACGGTTAAAGCTATCGCCTTGAAAATGGTTTCATTCGTTTTCCTAGCCCAAGAAGCCTATAAAACGAGTACTTACAAGCTTATGAACTCAAAAACGTAAGCGTTACGATTTTTTTTTGCGCGAATTTCGCCCCAAACGCCATCTTCCAGTGGGCGGATTCTGCTGGTTAACGAACTTGACCTTTCAAATTAGACGACGGATTTTTGTACCAAATTTCATTAAAATCGGACCATCAGGGAAGCCAGAAATGAGCAAACAGACAAATATATATATATATATATATATATATATATATATATATATAAATAAATATATACATATATATATATATATACAAATTTTAACCACCGTTATTTTCGGTCTCTAGGGGTTCTGAAACGCGAAATTTTCTAGTCGGCACTTCCGGATTGTTTCATTGTATCAACCCTATAAGCGGGGTTCCTCCCTATGGGGGAGGGAGGAACCGCGCTAAAATAAAGCCATGAAAATTAAATCATTGAGCAAAGTATCAGAGGAATAATAAATTTAAAACCCTGTACGGTACCTACTTTGGGCCTTTTATGACAATAACATTTGTCTAGCTTAGGATAAATATGATGTTATGCCGTCTGTCTGCAGCTAAGGCACTATTAGATTAATTGGAATTAACTTGCATCACTACGATATGTAGAGTAATAGCGATGCACTCATGCATATAACAGAGGGGTCTGGGTTTAAATGTAAGAAAAAAAAATGTGAATAATAAGCCACCAATGACTTGTATCTTTCTTTGTACTGGTTCAATAAACTTCACAATTATACATTATACTCTCCACTAACATATAGTGTTAAATAAACCATCACCGCTACTCAATAACTTCATATATTTTTAGATATTTTACTAATATTTTCAGTATCCAAAGATTTTTCTTCAAGTCATCCGCATTCAATGCTATAACTTCTAATACAGTGAGAACTACTAGACAAGTCAACAGCACCAAAGGCATGGCTCTCTCTGACTTGAGAAGTCATCCCAACCCAGAGCATTGCCTCCCTCGATTTGTACAGCAGTCAACCGCACTCTAGGTGTTAAATGATATTTTATTAATTTTTAGTATGATGATTTCTGAAACAGCTTTTCAGTCACTACACAAACAATTAGATTTACAATTCCTTTTGTTTTGGAAACATCACACATATTAGGCATATAGTTTTAAAAATTACCTGCTACATTTTCATCCGAATGTGCCACAGGCTCCTCTGAGTTATTAACACTTCCTGCAGAATTCTGGAATTATTATAAGTTGTTTGTAAAAGTATTCAAATTTATCAAGATTATTTAATCTTTAATAAATATTAAAGTCATTGAATTCAGAAATTGTTGATTAGTTTATAGGATATCCGTAATACAACTCATGTTTTCAAAGTTTTAAGAATGAAAAACTAAAAACAATGATCAATAATATGTTAACTGGAATTAATTAAACGTAATGGACAATGAATCATAAGAAAGTTGTGTTAAAATCAACAGGATACAAGAAATTTCACAACAAAACAGAATTGACTATGACGAGGAAACATAAAAAGAACAATGTAGTCAAAAATAAAAATGTAGCACAATTCATCTGTTGTAGTTCACAGCTTAGTTTGCTAATTTTAATGAAATTAGGTACGATAAAGAATACTTTGTCGCATTCAAAAGATCAGGTTTGAGAAACAAAAAAACCTACTGACTGGAACACTGACTGTTTTTTTGGCATGGGGGGGGGGGGGTTATCAAGAGTAAATTGTGAGTTCTGTGTTCATAATCTTCCAGGTATTTTTTTTTACAAGTGTAAGGCCTGGCCAATCGAATATCATAAATTAAAAGGCGATATTTTTCACAGTTTTTGAGAAAACTGAAGAAAGCACACAAGAAAAAATTCGTCATGACACTAATATGACACAGCTCTTGCGAATCTTCATTAACTAGAGAAGAATTATATGGAAAAAGAGTTATATGTTGCGAGGTTGGGGAAAGATCCTTTAGCGTAGGAAAAAACTAATTTTAACTTATGTTGAAAAACCTCTAAGATGTAAAGTTTATCACTATTTTTTCGCCACAATATAGTAACCCTATACTGTGGGACTTTATTTACATTCTGCAGGTGCCATCTGTCGTTACTGCCTGCATTACAATTAAAGTAATATATATTATTTTATAATTACATTTTTTCTGAATTTTAAAAGTTAGACAATAATACAATTAAGGTAGAGAAATTATAGCAATTATAATAATAATAAAAACAATAAAGAAACTAGTAACAATGTCAAAACTATAAATAATAATATTAATAAAGAAAGTGTTAACAATTCATATTATAAATTAAGTAAATGAAAAGAAATGAAAATGAATATGTAAATAAAGAAATAAATCATTAAAAAAGAAAAGAAAATGTCCTTTGAACTGGATTGAAGTTAATGAAGATGGTTGTATTGAATTCTCTCAACAAATGTATTAAAGTGTTCAAAATATTTCTTTATCAATTGGTGCTTATTAACTGGCCATATGTCCCCAGAAAGAACGACATGTTTAATTAATTTTATTCTTTCACCATCTAGAAGTGGGCAGTTCTTTATTATATGGTCATAGTCTTGTATTGTCTGTCCGTCACATTTGCATTTATTGTCCTGTGTAAGTCTAAATCTGTATAAATACTGTTTCACACCACCATGTCCTGTTAGTACTTGAGTTAGTTTGTTTATATGCAGTCTGTTGTCCAATGTCTGGAAGAATTCATACACATGTCTTCCTTTGGGTGATGTTCTCCACCGGAGATTCCAGGCTTCTTTCACCTCCTGTTCAAGTAGATAGACTACTGCACTTCTGGGGGCCTTATTGAAGCTAATAGGTAATGTTTCATCTAAAGCAGCTTGTTTTGCGGCTTGATCCGCAATTTCATTACCTATAATGCCTGAATGACCTTTCACCCATTTCAAAGATATAGTTGTGTCTAGTGTCCTGGTTTTGTGTATTTCTCGGCAAAATGTCTTCAGTTAGTTCGTCGTTAATGTGTATGTTATATACTTTTTGTAATGTTATTTTACTGTCACTGTTTATAATGTATGTTTTCTTAGTCGAGGTATTAATGTATTTTAAGGCCGAAAGAATCGCGAATTGTTTTGCTTGATTATTTGAACAGTATGGGCCCAATTTGAATTTTCCTGTATGGATGACGGTTCCATCTTCTATTACAATAAAAGAGGCCCCGACATTGTAGCCATCTTTACTTCCATCTGTAAATACTTCCCTCAGTGGTGTATTATCAGGAAGTGTAATATTGCTTTCTGGTAACACTATATCCCTAAGAGGAATTCGTTTTACTAGAGGGATTATGTCTTCGATTTCTGATATTGGGAAGTCCCCGTTAAAAGATCTTTTTTTATTTAAATAATTTAAATTTTTAATTATTTGTTCCTTTTTTATTGTCACTGGTATTATGTCAGCAAGAAAGCAAGTAGCTTCAAAGGAGATAGTCCTATAACCACGAATAACTTTTATACGGAATAGTCTTTGGATTGACTCTAATTTTTTCACGTTTTGTTAGTTTATCACTATTAATTAATAAATTATTATTTGTTAATAGTCTGCTATTCGTTTATTTTTCCTATTATTGCTTCTTATTATTTATTTTGCACTTTCTAAAGATTAATGACACAATCATTCCACAGCCTGCCTCCTTAAACCAAAATTTATCTATATCTCATAAATCTTTTCACCCATGAGCTATGCATGAACCAGTAGCGGTACATTTGCTGCAAAACAGAATATTTCTGGATTTTCTTGTTTTTCAGTTAAAAAATAAAATGAGCTCATATATTGATATAATACATAACATATCAGTGTATAATAGCCAGAGACGAATTCAGAGGCGTAATCTATATATATATATATATATATATATATATATATATATATATATATATATATATATAAATCATGTGTCTATCTGTCTGTTTATTCCTTATACAAATCCACACCGTTTAATCAAACTTGGCACACAGGTAGGTCTTCATCCAGGGAGTTTCATAGGCTAGGTCAAAAACATCTACTAGCTGTCTGTCATTATGTTTACTCCTTATACAAATCCACACCGTTCAACCAATTTTGACCAAACTTGGCACAAAGGTAGATCTTGATCCAGGAAGTGACGTAGACTAAGTCAAAAACGTTTACCAGCTGTCTGTCTGTATGATTGTTCCTTATACAAATCCACACCGTTTGACCGATTTTGACCAAACTTGGCATACAGGTAGATCTTGATTCGGGGAGTGTCATAGGTTAGGTCAAAATCGTCTATTAGCTGTTTTACTGTCTGTTTTTTTTCTTATATAAAACTGTGAACCCGATCTGTTACAGATTTGCATTATTATGGACCGCTTCGAGCTGTTCCAGGCATTATAAGTGAACTAAGGGATGTTGGTATCCTTTGTCGCAGATGTTGCAAAGAGAAAGAAATATCAGCACATGTGCAGGGAAGTTGCGACCATAACATGCTTCTGGTTATATGTTGCCATAACAATGTGAACCACACTCTGATGGATCTTATGAAAGATAATGGTTACCACTGCTTCTGAAGAGGTATATAGCATCCACAATGAAGGCTCCACAAGATATGCTGACATCATTGCCTTTAAATGAAAACTAAAACAGGTCTAATCTTAGACCAACTTTTCTTATCAAGGCAATGATAACAATCAAAGCCACAATATAAACAGAGAAAAGCTATCTATGAGAAGTGCATGTCTTATTATGAGGAAAAGTTCCAGGAGAGCTATGGAACAAGAGAATTCTCTGTATAAGGACTATGGTTTGACTCCCCAGGCACCATTCCCAAGGAAACGCTGCATTCTTCCAGGAAATAGGAATCAGCAAGGACATTCTAGGAAGAATAGCACAATCAATTCTTATTGACTCCTCGCCATCAATCAGAACCACATATATGGCTGACCACATATTTTCTCTTATCAATTTAATTGTTATTTAACTCTTTTGTATATTTATTATTAATCTTTTATTGTTTCCCCGCCCCCATTTTTATAACTAATTTCATCATTTTATTTCATTTATATAATGTTTTTTTGTTTTACTTGTCGTTTTTTGTTTTTCATTGGAATACCTAGATTTGAAGGGTTGATGATTATGTTACGTATGGATCAACCCAATTTAGTTAGGCAACTAAACTTTTCTTAAATAACGTTTTTTCTCTCTTTTAATATTACTTATTTGGTTTCTAATTTATTTTTCCTTTTCTAGATGCAGGAAGTAGCAGGGCCGCCACATGGAGGGGACAGACGGGTACAGTTGTTGTGGGGGGTCGCTAATTGGAAAAAAATGTATAGGCTATGAGCTTGTAAAAAGAATGGGGTTTAGAAATATAGATGGGCGTAGCCTATATTTATTGGAATGGGATCTATATTTTTTTTAATGTACATAAACGACAAAACAAGAGCAGTCCCAGAATAGTATATTTCATTAGGAGTCGTAATAAAACTACAAGTACCGAAAGTGACCTTTGCTGCACCGATTGTCGGCTTTTATTCTCATTTCGCTCAAAACTCAAGATGAAAATAATTTTAAAATGTGCAAAGTCCAATAGCAAAGTACTACAATTTTCAGTCTGGCTCTTAGAAGTGGGGGGCCCGTGATCTGGTCCCGGACCCAGCTCTGAGATGTGGCGGCCCTGGGAAGCAGATGTAGCATGGCACCTAGATTTGAAGGGTTAATGATTATGTTGGGTGTGGAGCAACCCAATTTAGTTGGGCAACTAAACTTTTCTTAAAGTTTTTTCTCTCTTTTAATACTACTTATTTGGTTTCTAATTTATTTTTTGCTTTTCTAGATGCAGGAAGTAGATTTAGCATGGCACGCCGGGTAACAGCTAGTAAAGAATAAAATTGGACATATTATTCTTCATGAGGTTAAAATGTAAAATAAAAAAAGAGAAGAGTCCAAAAAAAATATTAAATTACCTTATAACTGGTTCCACAATTAGGGCAAACTAATTGTCCTGATAAAAACTTGTGGCCAATATCCCTCAAAAACTCACTGGAAAATATTTTAAAAAATGCATGATGTTAGAAAATATAACAGACAGAAATATTATTTTACTATTTTTTTCTGTAGAAAACTAAAAACTAATTGACCCCAAACTCAATAATTTGAGGTTCTATTTTTCAAAATGTATATTTCTATAAAATATATAACTAACAGGTTTGAGTCCCACTCCACAAGTGGCAGGTTGACTTTTGTCAGTGACTCACTGAAAAAATCTCACAGATATTCTCATGAATTTGCCTTTTATTATGTAGAATCCTATTTTGTTTTTACCAGGAAATATTTTTATATGTATTAACTGTATAATAATTTTGGTACTTTAAATTTTTGATATCCTTGGGTGTAGAATATTAGTTTCGCTATAATAAATAGATAGTGTAAATATAGTCCAGTTAGTATTTTAATGTATGCTCTTCTTAGTCAATCAGGCCCTGATGATGAAGCTTGATGTCAAAAGTGCTCTGTGCTTATACACACCAGCCAGTTTGTTTACATAACATTAAATATAACTCACTCATATTGTTTCTGAAGATCAGAAGTCACCTTTATATTAATGTTTAAACCCATCTGAAAAACTCTTTCAGCATTTGAAAATAATCCTCTCTTGATTAGGAGCTCTGCCCATGAGGAGTACAGAATAGCACACTCCGTCCCTAAACCTTTGCTGTGCATACGCTCCATAACTTCTACAGGATTCGGTTGGGTGGCTGACTGAAAAAGTAAATAAAATTAACAATGATCCTTACATGGCTATTCAAAAGTACATATAAAAACCATTGTCGAAAATAAATGTTTTACAGAAATTAAACCAGGCTGCAATGGAAATAATTTTATGGATTTTGCCAAGCTTATTTATACAAACACTTTTATTATTATTGATAATTATAAATTAAAATAGATAAATATAAAGATTCTTTCATATTAACTTCTATTATATAAACTACTGATGCAGGCAAAAGTTTAAATCACTTGTCAAGTTTTTCAATGGTTTTACTTAGTTACTTGAAATAACTGGTTTCTCGTCAGAGGTATAAATCTTTCATCACTTAGCTTCTAGGGCCACAGCCTGATAATAAGTACAATGGCCTTTTTGTTGACGATCTGGTAGTGGAACCAATGTAAAATACTTATAAAAGTTCAAGTGAATTATTTTAGTGTGATACCATAATGTTATTACCCTTTAGACATCTTCGGATGACATCACGGACCCTGTCATCCCCCCCTACATCTCACTGGCTCGGACCCTGGTGCTTTCAACTGGCTGTATTATCAGGAACTCTTTGGAACGCCAGATCATAATTTATCAGTATAATCATTTTTAATTTAATTTTAATGTTCTCCTACCCTTCACAGTGGTTTACATCAGTCAGGGTTTAATTTTATTTTGTTTTTACTTCCATTTTTTTGTCTTTATTGATGTTGGTCCATCAAGACATTGTAAAGTTTAGTGTCTTCTATTTTTTTTTTTTTTTTTTTTTTTTTACGGCGCATCGACAATTCTTGGCCATTAGCGCCGAGTGTCTTCTATTGTTCCCCTTTTTATTCCAATTTTAATGTATTTATTTTCTTTGTAACGTATGGCTAGTATACTTATAGTATGTTAACGCAAAGTTCCTTTTGGCCCACTATAGCGAGTACTCCCTCCACTACCATGACATCCTATCACGTTGTTGCTACATCCGAGTTCGGACTCAAACCCTTTATTACATATCCCATCTGCAGAATTACTTCCTTATCACATGCTCTTCCGTCATGATAGAGAAGACAGTGTTGGTAGGGTCACTCTTTACGAGCATGATAGTCTCCGCTCCCTTGTCTTTCACACATCCCCTCTGTGGTCCAGCCTCAACCTGGCTTTAGTCCACGATATTCCACCCAATTCGCTCTCCAAAAAATTAATCATGTCCTCCAATTGACCTTAAAAAAATTGCCATTCTTATTATTTTAGATTTTAGTAAAGATTTAGATACCATTGACCATAACATACTCGTTTGCAAAGTCAAATCCTTCTCTTTCTCTAACAGTGCCCTGATCTGGCTCCATCCTTTTTACATGCACAAGCCATCTCAAGCTGCCTATCTTTGTTAAGCCGCTGGAGGTTGCTCAGCAGCCGCTGATTAGTAGTGCCAGCAGCCAGCGGATCTGTAGGGCTCCCACTATAGCTTGTAAATATCTGCTAGTACAGTAGCTATCATGTCATCTAGAGGTGTGAGTCATGTTTTGAGACGTGTGTTAAATCTTGGAGTTAGAGAGTTATGTGAACAGATGTTGGAATGGAAGAAAAGGCGATGGTGGGTTAGATCCTGGGGATATTAAGAAAAAGCTTTCTGGGGGCATCAGCACAACTTTTTAACGAACTAGAATTAGAAGATCCATCATCTTATGCGAACATTTTAAGAATGTCAGTTCCTAAATTTAAAGAGTTATTGAAGTTAGTGACACAGCTTATTCACAAAAAAGACACTAAATTCCGTCAGGCGATTCCAAATATAACAAAGCTAGAAATTACTTAGCTAGCAACTGCAGATAGTCTCAAGTCTTTGGCCTACCTGTTTAGTGTTCCTTATAACTCACAGGCACGGGAAGGACCTGCCCTCCTGGGGAGATCAAGTAAGTCCCCACTTGATACTCCTCTGGAAGGAAACCGTAGGGGGTGTTTTAACCACTTCTGGTGCTTAGAGTCTCATGGCAGTCGGCTGTGGATCTCAAAATGGTACTATGGTTGGTGTTGGTGGCACGTTGTGGTCGCCTGTCGCAGCGTAGTGGTTATAAGGTTGTATCCACTGCAGTAGAATGATCAGAATTTAGATATATTCTGTAAAAGAGCAAGACTCAAAGGGCGGGAGCAGTGTGTAGTAGGTTCTCTTTCTGAGGGACGTCTCGCAATCTTCCTTGGAATGTGAACCCTCTGGGGGGATCGCATGGAAGCCCTCATCTAGTGAGCGTTAGATGGATTGTGTGTTAAGGGGAGGGGTTCAGTGAGAACTTAACACGTTATGTATATTTCCCCTTCGTTTCCACTTTCTGGAGCATGCACACCTGTTCCTCATAATTCAATTTGTGTTTGTGACTGCCAGGGGATGGTAGGCAGCGCTAAAAAGTTATAATATGTATCCCGAAAACTTTTTATTTTTCTCTTCATTGGGCCCAAAACTGATTTAGTCCTCGTTCTTCAAGCCTTATTATAAGCTGAGTCTTTGGCATTTCTATTAATGTAGTCTGCAGATGAACCGTCCCACAAGCAAAGATAATTTTGAAATAAATCCAAAATTGTTACAATGTCTTTGCCCGGCCACATGTTGGTGTCAACCATATACTTTTCTCAAAAAAAAAAGAAAAAAGAAGTATGTTCAACTTCTGATTTTGGCTAGTAATCACCAGCTGTTGGTTCTGTCAACTATAGACATTCACTATAAATAAGTTGTACTTATTTGTTTAATAACACTATAAAAGATAAAAAAAAGTCCAACAAAATGTTTAACAAATGAAATTATTTTCAATAGATTGGATAAAATACAGAACACAATTTAGTGACATTTCATAATTATCAGCTCATACCAGTTTCACTTAATGTCTCATGTTGAGACATTTAACATGTTGAATCAATTCAGCCTGAACAGTAAACAGCTTGATTTGTTAAAAAATATTATCTTGTTTTATTATGATCAACAAAAGTGACACATAAAAAATAAAACTGTATAAGCACAACTGAAATTCTGTCATTAGAGTTTCTAACTCAGGGCTAATTAAATAACTCACATAATTCAACCATAGTTGAATAAATCTTAAATCCTGTTTGTAGATTGGATATTCCACAAATTTTTTTAATGTTTCTTCAAGAAATGGCAAGTAGATGTCTTCTATAGTGCCCTTGTCATACCTCTCAATTAAAGTAATAAAATCGCATCGAACTTTCAATGGATCAGAACCCTTATATTTTTTTTCTTCGTCTTCAAAATATCTAAAATAATTAAATATAAATTTTGATCAAAATAGTACACGTTTAAGGAAGTTTCAAAGCTTATATATAAAACACAGATTTATTATCTGCTCCAAAAAAAGGTAAAATAATAAACCATTTTCAAATATAAAATCAGTTTACCGTTTAACTTGAATTAAATGTTCTCTTAAGTCCATTTTCAATTTCTTAACATCATAAACCAATTCTCGAATATGACTACAGATTCTCGCGCCAAATTCAGCACAGCCTTTTTCATCTACTTTATCAAATTATAAATTGATCGAGATTAGTTATTCTGAATTAGAATTTAGTAAGTTATTTGCAAATTTCAAAATTTTATCTAATAGACTATTGTATATTTTTACTAAGAGAGCACGTTTTACACGAGCTGTCTATGACGTAAGATAAAGGCACACGTTGATAAGAGATCTGTTTTGTTGGAAAGTTATGGGGTAGTATCATGGCAAATTTGAAAGATGAACTGGACGAATATTTGTCTTCTAAGCAAAGTGATACAAAACCATTGCTCAATGGAATTACCATTCCTGTTTCTGTGTCAATGCCAAAGGTTGGGAGTTGGTTCAGAAAAAATGACCCTGCCGATGAAGCAGGAAATTGGTATAGTGCAGCCCAAAAGGATTGTTGCCCTACACTGGTAACTAAGTTTTCAAAGTCATTTATTGACGTTTTCTGTCTAGTATTAAAAGAAATCTTTTATCCAATTATTTTTTAATTACTCACTATTTTGGCCTCATATAGGTACATTATCAATTTTGAATTTGATGAAGACCTAGTACCTGTCTTTCATTACATTAAGAAATTATGAATACAAATATAAACTAGTAAAACCTTCATGCTACAGTATCAATATTAATTATTTAGAGGGTGGCTGTGTGTGCTAATGCATTTGCTCTTGATTCCCCATAGGGGTGGTGGCTTTTATTTTAAAAAAAAAAAAACATCAGCCCTATCCTGCCTATAATAGATAACCCATCCTAAAATTCGTTCTCAATAAATGGACATTATAAATAATTATTTAGGGTATTAGTAGTAGGCAACACAAAAAAAGAACAATATGTTTACGCGTTGTTAAATTGTGTTTTTTATTTCTCTTACCAGTTAGTCATCAACTGTTACTTGATATATACTCATCAGTCTCGTTGCAAATAAAACGTGTTAATAAGCTTAAAAAGAAATGAACTGATTGGAAATCAAGGCTTTAATTTAATTCTGGAAACCAGAAGTCAATCCTTAATATCATCATACCATGTAATCTTTTGATCTTCATTTTATTGTTTGTCCGTGCCTTGAATACCTCCCTTTTGGGCAAGGATTCCCTTCATTGCCTGTAGGTACATAACGACCTGATTACTATACCTGAACTCAATCAACAATAAATGGAGTGATGGTGATTGTGGAAAAGGGTTCTACCATAAATTTAGTTTTTTTTAACGGTGCATCGACAAATCTGGGCCATTAGCGCTGTCATCCAGGATGCAGCCAGGAATTTTCGCTACGAGCCCTGAGATGAGAAAATTCCTGCCGCCGGTGGGGATCGAACCCACCATCTCCCACTTGGGTCATTCCATGTCAAATCAACACACTTTTCGGACTTGATGTCTCAGATTTTCATGATTTTTGGTAAACAGTAACATATCATAGACTTATGAAAAAATACCAAATTTCAGCTATGTAGCACAATTATTTTTTATGTTATTAATTTTTAAAGATTTAAATTTTTATGAAAAAGTGTCATTTTGGTACCTTTAGATGCCTATAGGCTCGCAACCAGTGATGATATAAACCTGGGAGTGGTTTCATTTTAAAGCAATTGAATGGGGCTTTAATATGATATGCCACAAAGTAGTGGTTGCATTAAAAAAAAAATTGGAAATTTTAAATTCAAATCTTAAAATTTAAATTTCTCAAAAAGTGGCAATTTTAAAAATTTCAAAAAATTACCATAAATGGTTTGTAATGTCTAAATACATATGGCAAAATTTTATCATGGGATCTCAATGGGATCAGGAGATACAGGGTTTCATAAATACACGTTTTGTCAAAAATACCAGAATTATTAGCGTTTCAGAAAATTTTGAATAGTTCATTGAATGAAATAAGCATTGGATATTAGCTGTACATTTTTCTAATAGAGAAAGGTCACATAAACAGTGCCTCAAAAATACACATGTGTTGTAAGTAATGTACCAAATTAGTAAAATTGTATTTTTTAATTACTAATTTTCTATGCAGCGTGTAGAACAGTAGAAAATTAATAAAACCCAATGATTACTTTATTCTACCATGATTGGAAATCACTTCGCCATCACTTCATAGCAAAAGAACAAAGTTACTTTTTGAGACATACGAAGGAAAATCTCCTGGAATGTGAAGTGGCTGTCATTTGTGTCTTTTCTGAGAATTATTCCATCATTTTGCAAGATGAGGCACAATCATATCATTAGTCAAATAGTCAGGCAAGCATTCACCCTTTTGTAGTGTATTTTAAGGTGAAAGAAATCAAACATTTAAATTTTGTAGTAATATCAGACTGCCTCAACCACAACACTACATACGGCCTTCTACCTGTTTCAAAAAAAGTTGATGGAATATCTGAAATGTAAGTTTCAAAGACCTCTCAAAAAAATTTTCTATTTTTCTGATGGCTCTGAGGCCCAATACAAAAATTAAAAAAAACTTGATCAACTTGTGTAATCACAAGCAAGATTTCGGAGCTGAGGCTGAATGGCATTTTTCAGCAACAGCACATGGCAAAGGACCATGGGCTGGGGGCCACAGTAAAAAGTTTAGCAGCCAGAGCAAGCCTATAAAGACCATATCAGGACCAAATTATGGATGCAAGGCAACTGTTTGAATGGTCACATCAAAACATATCAAACATAGACTTTGTATTTGTGACCCTTGAAGAATACATTAAAACTGAAGAACTGTCCAACCAGTACAATACAGCTATACCTATTCCAGGCACCCAGAAATTTCATGCCTTCATACCTCTCAAATGTGGAACCAAAGTGAATGTAAAATTATTTTCTTCCGCAGTTGTTTCAAGCATATTTCCTGTTGTAAAGGACAAACAGCAGATATTATTTGCAGATATTAGTGGGTATGTAATATCAATCTATGGTGACACTTGGTGGTTGAGTTATGTTCTGGATAAAGATGAAGATTGCAGTAAAGTGGAAGTCACTTTCCTCCATCCTTCAGGTCCATCGCCCTCATTTATATATCCCACGCCACCTGATATACGGAGGATCCCTTTTGCAGATGTGATATGTAAAGTGAATCCTGAGACACAGACTGGCCGAACATATAGTTTACGAGACTGTGAAGTGAACAAATGTGTGGGTCTCTTCTAACGATTAAAGTCTCGATGAACTAATTTGTTAACTTTACTAATAATATTGGACTTTTAATGTTATGTGACCTTTCTCTATTAGAAAAATGTACAGCTAATATCCAATGCTTATTTCATTCAATGAACTATTCAAAATTTTCTGAAACGCTAATAATTCTGGTATTTTTGACAAAACGTGTATTTATGAAACCCTGTATCTCCTGATCCCATTGAGATCCCATGATAAAATTTTGCCATATGTATTTAGACATTACAAACCATTTTTGGTAATTTTTTGAAATTTTTAAAATTGCCACTTTTTGATAAATTTAAATTTTAAGATTTGAATTTAAAATTTCCAATTTTTTTTTAATGCAACCACTACTTTGTGGCATATCATATTAAAGCCCCATTCAATAGCTTTAAAATGAAACCACTTCCAGGTTTATATCATCACTGGTTGCGAGGCTATAGGCATCTAAAGGTACCAAAATATGACACTTTTTCATAAAAATTTAAATCTTTAAAAATTAATAACGTAAAAAATAATTATGCCACATAGCTGAAATTTGGTATTTTTTCATATGTCTATGATATGTTACTGTATACCAAAAATCATGGAAATCTGAGACATCAAGTCCGAAAAGTGTGTTGATTTGACATGGAATGACCCGCTTATGAATCTAAGGCGCTAGCCACTAGACCACAGGAGACCCCTTTAGTTTTATTTAAAACTATATTACAGTAGATATCATGATAAATCTGTATTGAATTATGTTTTGTTTTCTTTTTGTTATTTCCGAATAAGTACATTTTGTTAGATATTCTTTGATGGATGGTGTTCCAATACCCTGAAATAGTTTTAATAAAGCTGGACTCACAGAAACTCCGTCGTCTTACTTTGTATCCATATAATGCTTAGTTCTCGTCCTTTTCCACACTTTCCTGGCACTTCTGGAGGGATTTTTTTAAAAAAAAGTCTAGGTGCAAGGTAATTTTTTGTTGATGTGTGTGTTAGTCGTGTCAATTTTAGTGGTTTTTTCGTTATTCTTATCTCTTCGTAGTATCTACTAAAGAGTTCTCATTTATGTAAATATGTTGTAAAAAAAACATTTAAAATACCCACAATTTTAGAATTAGAAGAATTTTAAAAAAAGTTTTTAATTCTGCTGGAGCCGAGTCACCGCTCTGCATAAAAAAAAAAACGGCAAATTTTTTGTGGGGTAATCATAAGTTTTATTGTCTGTGAAGACTATATCTGTTCTATTTTAGTTTGAAATTAAAAAAAAAAAAAATATTATGTTAAAAGAATAAACTTATTACTTAAAAAATTAGAAATCTGCTCAATTCTATTAATTACAAAAATAGACAATCTTTCATGCAAAAAAATGATTTAGTCATGGGACAGAGATTTAGTCATCACTTGAATGTGACATGTAGCCGTCTTCAGAGTCACTATCATCACTCCTAGTTCACAGTTAATAGCTGGTGATTCATCTTCCTTCTCTTCAGCTTCTTTTCCTTGGCAACCATCTTCGAGTTTTCCTGTTTGTTGCTTTCTCTGTTTTTGGATGTTGTTGAGGAGATTCCAGTTATGAGACAAATATGCTATTTGCCTTGCTCTTTTAGTTACAAGTCAGTTTTTTTTTTTTTTTTTTTTTTTTTTTTTTTTTTTTTTTTTTTTTTTTTTTTTTATAGTGAATCGAACTGAAAGTGCTGCATGTTCTTTCAGTCGTAGCAGATGTCACAGGAGCTCATAGTAATCTTACAGCAACATCTGCCAAAACACATATACCTTTCAAGCCTCTCTACCATAACACTGGACTATTGCCTTTTTTTTTGTCATTGTCTTCAAGACCTTCCCAAACAAAGGATTTTTTGCCATAATACCTCTTTGTCTCTATAGTCAGCTTTGTCATTCCAAAGATCAACTCATTTCAATCCTATGCTTAAAATGGGACTGATTTCATCACAAACATCTTAAAATGGTTTTGAACTACATATTATAATAAACATTAAAAGCCTGTTGTCATCTGATAAGTGCTTATTTTTTTCTAACAGGTATAATTTTTTTAATTTAAATATGTCATTAATAATTGAATAGGCTTCATTAAAACTGTTTTTAAACTTAATTAAAAAGGGGGCGAGGTTAGCTCAGTGGTAGAGCACTGGACTAATAAGCTGGAGGCCTGAGTTCAAATCCCGAGCAAGCACTAAAGATTTTTTCTTCTTGTGTCTTCATTCATGGGTTGAATTCAGCCTCCCTGACCGTCCCTAGGCCAACCCACCCTTTAATTAATTTAATAATGGGTACCTTGGGTGCTAATGACTTTAGGCAGTCGAAGCAGCCATGGGGAAAATCAGGCGGCCGGAGCATAGTACTGACCACACTATCTCCCTAGTGTGTCGTATGGTCATGAATCAGATACCTCTATAGTATCTGCCCCTCAGGGCCCACGTGGCCTGTTACGGGACTGATTTTATTTATTTTTTTTTTAAAGAAATTAAAAAAAAAATCATTAACCTTCTTCAGTGAAAAAGTAATCATGAAAATTCATAGATATGCAGTAAGTTGTAAATATCCAGATCGACTTTTAACTTTCTTTTAAATACTACTGGGTAAATATTAATGTTTATTTAGTTTTTATTATCAAATGGGTGGGTTTCAGTCCTTGTTTGCACCAAAAACTTATAAAACACTCAAAGAAGTTGTATCAAGCTTAAAAACTGAAAATACCCACTTTTTGGCTATTTAAATTCTCTGTGGATAAATACCCAATGTATATTTACCTTCCCACTGGTTATTTACCCCGCCCACATCACTGCAGACAAGTCTATATAGCGCAAATTTGAACGTCCTGGTTCTTCTTGACCTGCCGACATTTCTTGTTCTGGGTGACATCATAAGCATTATTCATCCTTATAGGGAACACTCTAAAACAGAGCTAAAAATATATTCCAGCTTAGGTACACCAGTTGCTTGAATAGTAATTACATTTGTAGTTTTCTTTCGTAAAACTGCAGGAATGACAAGATTTGCTTAACCTTGTGAATTAAAACAAGATCTTTAGCACTCTTGAGGCTCGTTAGTTTCCACTTGAGTTGAATTTGCACTCATTTCCTGGTTTAAACCTGTTGACCTGGTTTAAAAGATTGTTACCCTGTGGACACCCCAAAATTATTATTTCAATTTATTACAATGATCATTACACCGTTTTGCTGGATCTTTGTGTGAGAACATATATTAAATTGTATCATAGACATTTTTTTCTCTCTCTGTTGCAGACAAGGTTCCAAAGGATAGTTGGATTCTGTATATGTATAACTATGGGCTTGTTATGTTTTACATTTGCAGCCATGTACTTACCTTTATTACTTTTAAAAGCCAGGAAGTTTGCGTTATTGTACACAATGGGTAGTTTGTTTATAATGAGCAGGTAATATAATTTCTCTTTTTGATTTTTTTTTTTTTGCAACTTAAAAGAAGCAAATTTCAGACTTATTTTTACGGCACATCTACAACTAAGCCATTTGTGCCGGGGCTATCTGTACTTTGCCAGCCTTTCTAAACATCCATGTTGGAGCAGGAAATTTCTTAGCATCAAACTTATTGTAGAGTAAACCTTAACTAATTAATTAACTATTATGGAATTTCCTGTTAACCCTTTAACTCACAAAACTTTTTTCTTTCTTTATTTTTATTTTAGATTATTGAAAAACTCCTGCCAATCTGTATTTATTGTATTGAAACAAATATGGTTCCAAGTAATAGGTTAGGATATATACAGTGGGTCAAAAAATTATTCATACACTTAATTTATTTGTCAAAAATAGTTTATATTATTTTTTTAACCGAAAATAACTGCCGATAATAATAACAAATAAAATTTCACATTATTTTGATGCACAAGAAAAAATTAGAAATCTACTCAATTCTATTAATTACAAAAATAGCCAATCCTTCATGCAAAAAAATTATTTATACACTGAAAATAGGCGTAATGATAACTCTGAAATTGTTTCAAACTTAGTACCTATAATCATTTATTTCTTATTAAACGCAACGTTGTATCTCAACATGGGAAACAGTTAAAACCTCAATATTCAATGACAATTCAAGTGAAATGGGTCGCAAATCTAAGGGACTGAGTTCTTATCTTAGGACTGTGTTACCGGTGCTTCATTTGAAAGTTGGGATTGTCTTAAGCAACAGAAAAATAAATAATTAAAAAGATTAAAACCACATTTGTGGACATCAAAAAAACACACGGACAGAAAACGTTTGGCGACTGTACAAATCCCGTACCATGGAGCAAAAAGCTGCAAAAAAACACAAATTATTTGCTCCTGAGCAAGCAAAACACATAGCTTCATGTTATGGGAACCCTGTGACACCTTATACCAGGAGGTACTGGCTACATGAAGCTGGATATAGTGGTAGAAGAGTTAACAAAACACCTTTTATAAATTTAAAAAAACTGACAAAAAAGAATAAAGTTTTCCCTGGATCTTGAGAAGAAACCACTTTCATTTTGGAAGAATGTGCTGTTTTAGGATTAGAGGAAGCCCTTTGTTTGTGGATTCCTCGGACAGAGATTTGTTTGGAGGCAAAAGAGCAGAGCTTTCAAAGCAAAACATCTCCAACCTATTATGAAGCAAGGCAGGGGCATTGGTCATGGTTTGAGGTTGCATGAGCGCCAGTGGAGTAGGCGAACTTTCAGAAATTGATGTTTATTTGTGTGAGAAGTATATGAATGTGTTGCGATGTAATTTAAAAAAAAAAAATATATATTGCGAAAGGTAGAAAGAGACAGCACCTATATGTTCCAGCAGGTCAATGACCTCAAACATGCCGGGAAAAACGAATGGCTATTTAAAATGTTCTCCAAATGCTGCAAACACCACCTCAATCACCATATCTTAACCCCTTAGAACATTTATGGGCATTATTGAAGTTAAACATTTTTTTGCTTATGAAATTTTCAAATTTTGATGCTAACCTAATTTTATGAGGTATTCAATTTTATCGCTTTATAAAATTAATGTCAAATGCTGTCTATTTTAGTCTATTTATATTTAGCGTTAAAAAAATTAACAAAAATAATTATGGCCAATAAATTAAGTGCATGAATAATTTTTTGACCCACTGTATGTCGCTCTGGTAGATCCTACTAATTTCTGAGCCCCTTCACAACCTTGCACAGACAGAGGATTTAAGTGGGACATATATGTCCCTTTGTGTGTTAAAGAAAGGTTAACTCACCAAAAACTTAAATAATATAAACTCCACATTTACTGTAAAAATATGTGAATTACTTCTGTGTAACAAATGAATTAACTCATCCGGAATAATGTACTTCCTTCTTACACCAGAAATAAGAGATGCTCCAATAGAAAAAGGAATACTAAAACATTTTTTTGGTCAATTAAGAATTATTGAGACTATTATTTTCCAGATTTCATCATGTGTACACATTTAGGGTAATGGCTCAGAGGAGTGGGTTGAAGTACTGCCTTGGTGGGTTACCTATTATCAGCATTTGAATAATTGAAATGGGACCCAAGTCCCCCATGAATGTTGTATGAATAGCAATGAATAGATAGCCTTGGAAGTGAAAAAATGGTTGATTATACCCTGTCAGCTTATAATTTTGGGGTTGATAAATTACAAAAAAAAAAAAAAAAAAAATTAGAAACACGTTTAAGATAGTAAAAAAAAAACTGTTTTTTTAGAAAAATATAAATTCCTTTAGAGCCTTCTGCTCAAATTCAGAAACATAAATATGCTTTAGGTCCACCCGACAAACATATGTAATGTACTGTATAACATACAGTCTTCTTTTTCGTACATGGCCACCGTGCATGCCCAAACGCCAGCTTACACTTTTTTGTAACAATTTTGTCCACTTTAGTCATCTCTAAAGCATATTTATGCTAAAAAATGATTTAATGAAAACCTGAATCAAGAAAACCAATGGAACAGGGATGTTGGGGAAAAGGATTCAGTTGTTAACTGTTACCAACTTCTCGTGTCTTAACCCATTTGAGACTGACAGTTATTTTCGCGACAAGGGGCTTTCATGCCCCGAGGCCTGATAGCCACTTTCGTGACAATAGGGCCAGCATGCCCCATACCCAGAAAGCCACTGCTGTGACAGCTTTTTGCAATCTCTAGTCATTGGTTTTCTAAGCTCTAGTCAATCTTGTATCCGTTACAGTTCAATAAAAATGCAATTTGAGCCAATTGAATAGGGATTTCCCCCGGTCCCATAACAAAGTTAGGGTCCCTCTGAAGGACCTTATTTGTGTTATACCTGTTGATGAGTGCATAGGGATCATGTTCTTTAGATATTATACAGATGCAAATATATTTGACTTGATATTCTTTTAAGGAAAAAGAATTTCAAAACTTTAAAAAAAAAATAAAAACAAAATTTAAAAATAAAAAAACAATACAAAGTGTTTAACCCTTTCCGTACCGTGGACTGCTCCAGCAGTCGAGAGCTGCCGGGACCCACATACCGTGGACTTGTGTAGAAGTCGAAGGAAGACGGGACCCACATACCGTGGACTTGTACAGCAGTCGAGAGCTCGGTGTATCTCTCGCATTATTTATATTCTCATTTCTCGACATAAGCGCTATCTAGCGTTACCGTATTGTACTTCTAGTGTTCCTGCCTATTACTAAATGGCATTTGAATGAAGTTTTTGGTCGTTTTTAGTCTAATTAGAACTCTGCGTTCTCTGCCCATTTACCCTGTCAACCCTAGTCAAATTACCGTTTGTTTTTATACTTCTGTACATTCCTAACAGCATTTATTTGCAAAATCAGTTAACTTTTAGTCCTAAAGTTAAGATCTTATATTCGTGTTTTGTTAAATTTAGAAAAACTGTTTTTTTTTTTTATTGCGTGTCCTCCATTTTTAAAAAAATATTTAATATTTAATTAAATTGTTTAATACATTACATATTTAATTAAATAATTCATTAAATTAACTGTAAATATTTATAATTATGCTTTTGTTTTTGTAACTAAATTTTATACATTAAAAAAAAAAAAATTAACTCCGCCGGTATACAAAGTCATGGATCAAAAATGAAGATGGAAAATTCATTTGCCGTAGTTATTGAGTATTTAATTCCCTTGCTTATTATTCATAAAAGAAAGGGTATGGATGGTAACTGAAAAAAAACCTTCTTTTTTTTTACTTGTATATAATATAGCTTTTTTATTACTTATTTTTAAAGGAAGTTATTCAACTTAAAACAATTATTTAAATGCCAAACTAATTCAGCATAAATACAAATTAATAATCATTGTAAGCCAAATAAAAATCAAAATGATAAAAGACGAGTTTAAGTACGGCGAGGAGATCGCTGAAAGTCGAGGAGCTGTGACCGAGAGTGGGAATAGTATCCCGTACAGGGGGACCAGTGCCGGGTGTGAGTTCCCGTACAGGAGAACACACTCCTTGCGGCTCTTTGCGTATGGAAAGGGCTAGGCCTGTTGTTGACTGGTAAAAAAAAAACAGAATAAGAAAATTGTGTGGTAAACGTTTTAAAAAAAGAAATAACAAAATCGTATTAGAAGAAATGGGAAGGGGTGGCATGGTGGAGATCCAGCTATTTTAATCCCGTCCTGTGGAATCAGGAGCATGAAACGGGCATCTAAAATGGGGAAAATTATAAGTTTTTCGCTTGAAAATTGAATTGATTGCATTTGTTTGCAGCCATAATCAGTTTGTCATCCAACGCATTTACATTTAGCTTTGAAAAATTAAAAACAAATATTTGTGACATATAAACATGTACTCAGTTTACAATTGCAAAATATTTATTTATTCATTTTTTAATGAATTAGAGAGAATTACCCTGAATGTTTTACACACAAGGTAGCATTGTTCTTTAAAATTATGCATTTACTAACTCATTTATTATTTTCTTCTTGGAAATATTTATTTAAAGTATTAATTAATTAAATATTCATTCATTATTTTTGGTTTATTGTGTCTGTATGAAATTTGATGAAATGTAAATCTATAATATAAAAATGATTCGCTGAATGTGTTGCTAAGCGCAAATCTCGAGAGCAGCTGAATCGATTTCGCTAATTTTTGTTTTATAATATTGAAAAAGTCTAAAAAGCATGCTTCCTCATAAGTCTAAAAACAACACTTTTCTATACTCCCATACATAATATGCCTCCTATAAGGCAGCGGAAAAATTTAGGCAGAAGAACCCGAAATGAAACGAATCAAATTAATTATCAATCCAAATGTGAAGATCGCAATGGACGCGAAAGAATTCGGTTAAGACAGACCCGTGAAGCGTGGCATTCGACTAATAATGGTGCAAGTTTGAAACGAGCTGCTTTCTGTTACGATATGTCAATTGATTACAGTGCCTACAACTGTCTTGCTATTGGACCTATGAACTCAGTTTGACAATATTGTAAGAAATTGAAATACAAAAATGAAGCCAATGGATTGTGTTGCACAAATGGAAAGGTGAAATTGATACCATTGCTTCCACCTTCAGAGCCATTGTACTCATTGGTTTTAGGAATAGGAACAGATTCCATACACTTTTTAAAGAATATTCAACGATACAACTTTGTAACGGCACACAATTAGCGATAAAAAAAATTATTGAATAATGTAATAGAAGCAATCATATTGAAAGGAAAGTATAAAGGAGAAGACGTTTTGATAGCCCGCATCCCAATGATTCTGACTGACGTACCATTCGAGTTTAAACGACAACAGTTTCCAGTACGGCTTGCTTTCGCTATGACTATAAACAAATCCTAGGGGCAGTATTAAGTGTTTGTGGTATTAATCTAGAAAACCCATGTTTCTCACATGATCAATTGTATGTTGCCTGTTCCTGTGTTGGAAAACCATCTGCTCTGTTTGTTTACGTGCCAGTTAATCAAACAAAAAATATCGTGCACCATAAAGTACTACAATAAAAATAAAACTTGATTTAGAATAAGTAAAATAAAATGAAATATAATAAGTAGGTATCATAATAAGAAACCTGAAATTGTACTTTTTAATGTGATTTTTTAGTGACTATTAAAAGAATTTTAAGTGTTTTATAATTTTTATTTTTTGACATAATGTAATTGTTGACTTATTAACTTTCTTTGATACTGATCGTTGTGTTATTGCCAAAAAGCGGAACACTTAATAAATAAATAATTAACTTTCTTTTTTTATCCTACTAGCTAACCCGAATAGCAGAATAAGTATTAAAAAAAAAAATTAAAAATTAAAGAATCGACTGTTAGGTGGTACGAAGTTCGCTGGATCAGCTAGTATATTTATATAAAACTTATTACTTTCATAAGCAAATATAAAACAATAGTCTTACAGGTTATTGATAATACTTTTTATGTTCCAGCTTTTCATTTCTTTGGGGGCCGATTTATCATTTGAAACATTTGTTTTCAAGAGAAAGGCTTTGTTTCACGATCAGCTACTTGGGGAGTCTCTTTGCAACACTCTATTTTGCCCTTGTTCAACAAAGCACGCCATTTACAGTACTCTGTGCTGTAATTCAAGTCATTGCTCTTCTATGGTTCCTCGTCAGCTACATTCCAGGTGGTCACACTGGTCTGATGTTCTTCACGAAGCTGTTTTCCTCTGCTGTTGCTAGCTCCGTGGGGAAAAGTCTACCGGTGTAGAGTTTCGGGTGGAGGGGGGAGAAAAAGAAAACTTGCTTGAGTAACATACATTCATAAAACTAAAAAAATCTGAACAATACTCCTTTTTTTAAAATATTATTGTTGAATCAAATCGTTTCTACTTTTCCCAGATTATAGAACTTGTTTTAAATAAAAAGAAAAAAAAAATCTCATGTTTTTGATCAGGTTTAAATACAAAAATTTAGTATGAAAGGATAATTTGGGTGAAAATATTCACTCCCATCAACAATTTTTAAAATTCAGGCTGACATTTGAAAAAATAGTATAATTTACTTAACTTAAATATTCTATATAAATTAAGAAATATGTTCTTTAAAATTAAATATTTTATTTTACTATATGGTAATGCCTCAAAATTAACTGAATAATTAATGGAATTTTTGTATGCATTTATATTTCATGGCAGAAGAAAGGATTTTTTTTAACTAATGTTCTAAGAAATAATTCTTTATATAATTAAATTTTTAAGCTTAAAGATGATGGAATTTAATAACAATATTCTTCAAAAAAACGTTATTGCAGTCTTGAAGTAATTTTTTTTAAATGTTTATTATACCTTAAAGATTACTGTTGCCTATATATATATATATATATTTTTTAAATTTAGTTCCTATTTTAGTGAGTACTGAAAAAAGACTTATTATATTGCATTTGTATAAAAATAATTTTTTTGTAGTTATTTGCCACTTTTTATTAGTATTAATTTTTTTAAAGTTACTTTTCCATATTAAGCCTTCATAGGAAGCAAAAAAACAAAAACAAACATAACATAATGTTTCTTTTATTATAAAGCAGTTCACAGAAAATTAAGTAGTTAGATCTAATCACGTTGAGGGATTTTGAAAATATTTATATTGATTTATCAAATTAAAAAAAATAAAATAAGTTTTTCTTAAACATATCATAGTGACTTAGAATTGAGGAAAATAAGGTTCTTTTACACAGGGAGTATCATTATTGTACATTTGTATTAGTCAAAAGAATAAATAAGTTTAATGTAATTTTCTCTTAAAAATTGTATAATTCCTCTTAAAGATTCATATCTCTTCCTGAGCTAGTTATTTGTCTAGTCCGGATTAATAATTACTTTTGTTTTCTTCCTTTAACTGACTGAGGATTGTGACAATTTAATAATTTGATTTAAACTTCAAAATAAGAAGCATTGCTCATGATTGAGAATATTGCTTGCATGCTTCCTCGTAATGACATACACATTATTGCTCAATCTGCCATTATATAAAATATCAAATGTACAAAGACAATAGAAGAAATTTCAGAGCACCGAACTTGTTGAAAGGTGATGATTAACTGATGATGCCTGAGGCCTACCTGGTATTCAGGCAAGCATTATATGAACGAATAAAATTAATTTATTTGGAATATGTTGCAAATTTTAGTTTCTTTGAGAGATCATAAAAATTAAATTCTTCAATGTTTTTTAAAAAATATTACTTCCTGTAGTCTAATGCATACACATCATGATACCGGTTTTAGGTCAGGAAGTACTTTCTTTTGTTGGTTAAGAGAAATGTTAAGAAAAATAATCGCTGCACCTTCATAGAATTCCATAATTCCTGGGACTACCAAGGGGAGGGTACATTGAACCTCCCATTTTACAGTTTTCTTATTATTTAATTTAATAATACTAGACATAATTTATAAACAAAATCCAATTGAGTCACAAGAACACAATATTATAAAAAAGAATATTTTATTTTATTTTAGAAATTGTACATTCCAGAACAATTTTTTATGAAAATGGTGGGAGGGGATGGCCCTCTCGCACTCTATGCTAAGGTACCTCTATAACAGTCAAAATAAGAGATAGTATTTCTATTATAATGCAACAATAAAAAATATCCCAATTCTTAATTTAAACAAGAAATTATGAAAGTGGTGTGATTGACCATCATAAGCCCTCTGCTCCTAAAGGCCTTAAAGAGGCTTGGTAGTTCTAGTTTCAACCTTTTAGATTTGAAATTGTTAATACGTTTTTATGCTTCTGATTTTTTAACAATTAAGGCTCGGACACACAGGAAATGATCTGTATCGCAGGGGCAGCAATCCAACGATCGTCATGGCGGTCTGCGATAAGAGTACATCACATGGGACGCGATATCTTTGTGAGAAATACTATTAATTTAAATAAAGCATATACATTCAACTAGCTAGAAAACTATGATGAACTATGAATACAATGAACTAGATGAATTCATGTATTTTTTTTATAACATATTATTTTTAATGAATAATTCAGTTTCTTTACCCAAACTGATCACCCGACACTTTAATAGGTTACTTTAAGGGTGGTAACCTATAGATAACCCGTCCTAAAATTCGTAGTTAATGATAAATGTACGTTAAAATTTAAATAAATGATCACGCAACAAATCTGTAATCTAATATTTTACTACTGTATCGCCTGGCAAAGTGATAAAAACTAGCTCACTGCGACCGATCGTCCTTTGTTTTACGGGGCTGATGCTATACTGTGTAATACAAGTAGATCGCTCGCCACCCTCGGTCAGATATTATTACTGCCCGCTGTGATACAGATCGTGTCCTGTGTGCCCAAACCTTTAGAATTATATAGCATATAGGCCTCTCTCTATACATATCTGGAAATTTAATATTTCGTAGCCACAAACCAGAATCAATAGTTTTATTATATTGAATAATGGGAACCTTTATTATTGATGTAATCTACTCATAACATAAGTTTATGGTATATGCACTTCACAAATAATAAAATAACTGGAAGGTCAATGAAAAATAAAATATATTTTGATGTAATACCTAATGACGAGTCAAATTATTAATATATAATAGCTATTAGGAACTTGAACCATCTGCTTGTGGCAATGTGAAGACAAATAATTAAACCGCAAATTATCTTTTGATTTATTCATTTGCCTCACACCTAATTTACTCTTTAAATTTTTTTGTTTGTATAGTACCAAATTGTAAATACAATAACTAAATTATTTGTAAATAATGCTGTAAATATTATTTATTATAATGAAATAATTAAATATATTGAATACTGCTACTGTATGTTTCTCTTTTGTTCCCTATTATTTATAATTTTTATTAGCTAGCTTTATTAATGCTGATAGAAATTATGCTTGATTTTGACAAATTATTTAATTACTTTGAAGGCCTGCTCTCTCCTTTATTTAAAGTAAAAAATACTTAAATTTGGTTTTGTCTGTGTCTCTCATGGTAAAAAGTAAATCTTTGAGGCTCAACATCTTGAAAACGACTACCGCTTGGAGAGTCATATCTTTTTCCAAAGCATAGAGGACACTTTAATTAACAAGTAGGCAAATTTATAAAAACAATGTTTCAAAAAAGAAAGCTCAATTGATTTATTTCAGGACGTTTATTTAATTTACTTCAATTGATACATTGCTCAAATCAACCATGGGGAAATTTTTTAAGGATTGTATTTGGGGATTTTAAGGATTGCATCAGTTCAAGTATCACCTCCGAAGGCCTTGGGTCAATTTTTGTATAAGAACTCAAAGATTGTTTGCATCAGGAAATATATGAAATCCTCAAATATAAGAAACAAAAAGTCTGACTTGCAGGAACTATGTCATCTTAGAGTGGTTCCTTACATATCCAGGGTGCCTACAACTTTCTTGAAAGCTAATTTCATGACTTTAAATGCAAATTTCATGCCCATGAAAACGAAAATAATTTCACTTAATAAGAAAAAGCCTTAACTTCTGGACTAAAATTAATTGTAACCTTACACGGATTACCCTGAAATCTATAAAATTACAATTTAAAACTGTATAAAATTTGCATTGTATGTTAAAGAGGATAATTACATTAATTACGAACACTGGCAGTAGAATTCAAAATTTCTAAAAATATTACTAACTAACTATTTATTGTCAATGTACATTATTTAGTAAATTAAAGTGTACATAAGTTCAATATTAAATTCTGAATACGAATAAAGAGAATAAAAATACATGTAAATAATGGATAATTGATGTGTAAATGCTACAATAAAGGAATCTAACGGAGAAGGCAGATAGAATTGAGTCACCGTACGAAAACGACGACAATTACGAATGTGCTGAAATCCTGAGATTATGTTTGACCCCAATAAAACTGATGTGATTTAATTTCGTGACATGGTTTCAAAATACATGACTTTTTCGTGCCCTATTTTCAATTTCATGATTTTGTGACTTTTTCGTGCAGTAGACACCCTGATATCCCTGGTGCCATTAGTAAAGGAATAGAAGCAGTTATTGATAGGGTTTGATCTTCCTTTAAAATATAAAATAAAATCTCAAAGAGAAGTAAGTTTAAGGCGCCAAAACAGAAAATTAGACATTATTCTAAGCAGAAATGACTCTCCCGCCTTCTCAACGTTGGATCGTGCCTTCTTTTACTAAAATGCTAATTTTACTGATGAACGGAATTAAAACAAAAAAAAAAACAACCAATTAAAAAGTGAGATAAACAAAGGCAAAACCCTGTTCAAAAAACAAAACTAACACTTTCAAAGTTTTAATCACTTAATTCTCTGATTGACATCGCCCCATCGAAAATTGCTCCAGAACCTTTTTTTTTAAAGAATGTAGTAAGCTTTCTAATTGTCAACTTCCATCAAAAGATAGGCGTTTATTTTGGTTAATGACTTGAATAAAAAAATTATATTGTGTGGGGCTTAAAGAAAAAGTGCTTGAGTTTTTCTGACTCCGGATTTAGATTCAGCGACCCCAAAACTTAAAGTAAACCCTCTGTAGCTAGCTCAAAAAGAGTTTATTTTCTTAGCAGTAAAATGAATTTTCTGACAAAATAGGGTACTTAAATGAGAACTAATTTTTGGTCGTTTGTAATAGAGCTTATTCCAAGCTTTCCCAATGACACTAGGTATAAATGGTTGTGGAACCATGCTAAGATGATGCAGTTCCTGTGAGTCAGACTTTTAATTTGGTTCACCTATTTATTTATTAACATTTGATGTCATACATGTTGGTAATGACTGATTCCATTCAGAAGACTGAACTGTTCCCATCTAGGAAAGAAGGTGGCTGGAACACCAATTCATGATAAGGGAAAGTCAAGAGAAGACATTTTTTTCCTTACTGGGGTAGCCAACCAAGGGAAGGTAGCTAGCGGCCTAACCAATTAGGGTAAGGCCTAGTCAAGGGAAAGTTGCTACCTCAGAGATTAATGTAAGGGTAAGCAAGGAGAAAAAGATAAGATATGGCGAGAATTCAACAATGAAGTTTTTTTTTTTTTAACCTTTAAGTACTGAGGTATGGTCCCTGGGACCTTATGGTAGCCATTTCTAGAAATCTCCCCAACTATTTCCCTTTTGTTTACTGAAATTTGAAAGAACTTATACGTTCATTGATACTGTGCAATCAAGAGGGAAATGGTAGGGGGGGGGGATTTCTAGAAATGGCTACCATAAGGTCCCAGGGACCATACCTCAGTACTTAAAGGTTAATAAATAAAGAGTAAGATAAAAGATCACTTGACCTCTTTGGGCTGCTATTTATGTACAATGCAGTTTTTTTTTATTATGAATAAAAAAAAGGTCTGGTGTGCCACAGTGTCATGAAACAAAACTGTCCACAAATTTAAGTGGACCACTCAAGAAAATTCAGATATTTTATCATTATATTTACTTGATTGAATCAAAATGTGTTCTCTATCATCAAGATCGACGTTCGAGAGTGTTTTGAGAGCAAAACTAGCTATTTTGCCCAGGTGTGGCTGAACCAGTATACTCTCATGGAGGAAGCTCAATAGATGGCATGGGTAAGGATAATGATCGAAAAACTCACCTTTTATTGTTAAAAAATGAACATGTTACTGCACAAACTTACCCAAGCAATGTCATTAGATTTGTAATTTTCTTTTTATCCAAATGAATGAATTTCATTCTTGACCATAATGCTCGAGCTCATAGGGAAAGGTTGGCTAAACGTTATTTAGCGGAACAAGAAATACCGTTCATGAACTGGCCTACTTGTTCACCAGACATGAATACTTTTGAACGTGTTAAGGTCAAACTCACAAGGCCAATTACTCATGTGTTTACCTTGTCCAGATAACTTGGATGACACATTAATAGAGGAATGGGCTTCTTTATACCTTGACATTATATTGTGAGCTTAATAAGGAGTATGAACGTCAGATCTGAAGCATTAATTCAAAGTAGAGGGGGTCCAACAACCCACTGAAGAAGGCTTAACACATTCATTGCCCATTAGGTAAGCGGTATAATTGCAAGAAGCCCAATCGTTTATTTTACGGGGGCTGGGAACCCGCCTGGCGGGTCGTGGGCCCAGTGGGAAAGGAGGAGTGTACCAGCCAGGCAAGTTCTGGGCAATGAACGTGTTAAGTGAAATAAAAAACAATATGTAAAAATGTTAATGTTTATTTTGAAAAGTCATTCCATTTAAGAAATATATTTTTCTTGAATTTTGTTTGGTGAATTTTTTTTTGCTAAACAAATACCATTACCATTGGATAGGTAAGGATTTACACACAAAAGAACAAAAAATAACTGGAAGCAAGGTTACTTACACTTTGATGAGTGCTGCCTCCTCCTAAGAGTGTTACCTAGATTTTGATGAGTGGCCCACTTCAAATTTTGAGCAGTATAGTTTACATTCTATAATGGGAAATCGCATAAACGTGAAAAGTTTTGAATTTGTGGTCTAGCAGCATTAAGTAAATTAATAAATTTACCTTGTTTATTACTACACATTCAATAAGTAATTTAATTCCTATTTTTTTTCGAAGATGGGTTTCTTAAAGGTTTAAAACATAGACATTTATTTATTATTATTTTTATTTGGTGTAAAAATATAAAATCAGTTCTTTCAAAATACATCTGGTCCTCAAGCTACAAGATAGCTTTTATGGTATTAAGACACATAATAGAATACAACAAACAGCATAATTCAATTTGACCTTTTTGATTTTTATGTAAACATAATTAAAAACATAGATATGGTAACTCAAAAACTCTTAAATTAACTAGAGATATATTGCAGTCAATCATTTAATACATTCTAAAACTAATTACTATTTAAATTGGAAGGAAGAAACAAGGCATGGAGTAAATGAGGAACATGTGCGTCAATTTCGGCCCTTGCTATCTCGCTTAAATCTTTTGCATCCAGGATAACAAGGAAATCTTTCCTCCCTACTCTAATATCTGTGACACCAGCCAATAGAATGCCATCATCTTCTGAAGTGCTGTCTGGCCTCGGAACAAATACAGCTTCGCCAGGAATAGCTTCATCACACTCTTTCCACGTAATTACATCTCCAGTTGTAGTATTTACTTTTAAGATCTGAAATAGTTGAGGAAAATATTTTATATTTTATTTAAAATAAAAATATCCTATCTTTTACAGGAAGTATATATATATATATATATATATATGTTTGATGTTATTTATCGTCGCTGGGATAGTATTTTTGGATGGAACGGCATTTTTCTCCAGCGGTGGTACTCCTCGGTACACCAGGAAGCTTCAACATCATTGGTCCGCCGATACTGGGGCTAGAGAGGAGAAAAGGCGCCCAGATCGAGAAAAATGGCATTCCCTTGGCTACCACCGAGGAAGAAACATCAAGTACCTGGCTGAAGAAGATGGAGATGAACCCATCGAAATATTCCAGGAAGAAGTGAGAAGGAGTACCACCGCTGGAGAAAAATGCCGTTCCATCCAAAAATACTATCCCAGCGACGAAAAATAACATCAAACATATAAAACCTTACGGCGAGGAAAATAGAAGCAGGAGGAAAAAAAGACGCAATACCATCAGCGCTACCAACGGACAGAATCCCTACTACACCAGGGAGCTTCAACATCATTGGTCCGCCGATATTGGGGCTAGAGAGGAGAAAAGGTGCCTAGATCGAGAAAAATGTCATTCCCTTGGCTACCACCGAGGAAGAAACATCAAGTACCTGGCTGAAGAAGATGGAGATGAACCCATCGAAATATTCCAGGAAGAAGTGAGAAGGAGTACCACCACTGGAGAAAAATTCCGTTCCATCCAAATACATATATTGTAATGATAAATTATTTTAAAATAAGAAATAAAGAAATTTTAATTAGTTTTATTATGTTAATTTAACTTAATCTCAAGGATGAAGGTTCCGAGTGAATGAACGGTATTACATTTATCTCCAGACAATTCCGAATATACACACAATATTAAAACTACACGCAAACAACAATAAAATAATCAGCAATCACAAAAAAAAAAACAATTCCTACCTCTAAATCAATCCGCTTCCAACAAACTTCAATACGCTCCGTATTCCTTGGAGGAGAGCTCTGCCTTCGTCCAACGCTGAGAATAGAGTGACGAGACGATCCGTTTGAGTGGGCTGCTGGGACTCAACTTCAGCTCTTCTATCTATGACTGCTGGGAATAGAGTGATGCCATTCGAGAGAGAAACTTTGGCTTCCCTCTTTCCAACTTCCGCAGTTTGCCGGATTATATATATAAAGATAACAATTATGTTTTTTGTATCAAATAATTAATTTATTGTTATCTGGATGTACATTTAATATGGATATATTGTATACCAGTATTGTCCAAAAACATTATTAATTTTGATCGTATATAATACGATGTTATTTGTATATCTGGTTTGTGATTTGCGCGGGCTTTTCAAAATATCGATGGTTATTTGAATTTAACAATATTTTTGAGAATGTAATATATCATTACATTTGCACTCCTGTCTAAAAAAAAAAATAATAAAAAAAAAATGATTTTAGTCCGGTATAAAAAATAAATTTAAAATTGAATTTTTTAATTTGGAGTTTCGGAATATAGAGTTCAGAATAATAGCAAGTGTATTATATTATTTTTAAATTTTGATAGCTTACTTCGTCTCATAATTTTTAATTATTTTGATTATATGAATATAGTATTTTATTAATATACTTATTTTAAATTATTTTTATAATTATCAAATTTATTTTAGGCTAAACTATTGATCTTTATTGAAATAAGTTTATTTTAATATACAAAAAACATTATTATTAAATTTATTAATTTTACATAATATCAAAATTTTCTTATCCTAACTAATGTGCTTTCAACATTTATATTAATTTTTAATTATTATTATTATCAATTAAATCTTATACCAAACTAATTTTTGTAACAGATAAAAATTCTAAACTAGTACTACATTTAAAAATTGTCCTGGATCCACTATTTATCATTAAAATCTTTTTTTGCATCTGTCCGAATTATTCCTAAGGATTTGTTTTATTCTCTTTCGTGGTGGCCGATTTAATTTTGCAATTTTTTCAATCCCATTTTGATATTGATACTCAAAAAGTATTTTTACTTTATTACCAAATTTGGTGTCCATATTTTTCAGATGATTATTGTTGTTAACATTTTTATTCATTATATTATTTTGATTATTACCATTATTATTATTATAACTCATTATTTTTAAACTAATTATATGATCATCAACTAATTTTTTAATATTATTTTGTTCCAAATTCTCATCCATAACGTCTGTACTTATTTTATTTTTTAAATTATCATTAGTTATATTATTTTTAATTATTTGATTTATTTTTTCATTATTATTATTCAAATTACTCAATAATATTTCTTTAATTTTATCATCTTCATTCACTAAACAAACATACTCACTTTCATCTTTAGTTTCAACAAATATTTTATTTTCTTCACATTTTTGATCAATAATACTGCAATCATAATTGAAATTATCTTTTATTAATTCACTTGAATCGTCCTTATTGAATTGTGTATCTTCATTTTCGGTATTTTTAATTAAATTTTCGTTATTATTTTCATTAACCTCAATAACCTCTTCACCACTTATATTATTTTTATTAAAAAAGTTATCATTCGATTTTTCCAACTCCATCGTCTCTTCATTCCGATTTTTACCCATATTATTTAAAGTATTACATAAATCGTCCAATTTTTTATTTTGTTCTATTCTATTTGCGTCAATTTTATTTTCCAATTTTTTATTTTGTTCCAATAATAGCCTCATCAAATTTTCTAGGCCTTGAGGATGCATCTCATTATCCCTCTCGGAAGTATGGTTCCCGCCATTGGATATAATCGCCGATTCTCTGAATGCTATTGCATCATCCTCCTGCAATTCGCTCTCACGTGTCTCGACTATAATATTTATTTCTCCCGGTGTTGTAAAAAATACGTATTCCGGTGATTCTACACTATTTTCCTCACCGTTATTTTGAATTTGTTCAATATTCACGTCAGACATTTTTATTTAAAAAAAAAAAATTATTTTTAAGTTTTATTTTCAATATTTATTTACCGCTTTTAATTTCAATTCACTCGGCCGTCTACGTTGGGCGCCATTTAATGTAATGATTAATTTTTAAAAAAAAAAATAAAGAAATTTTAATTATTTTAATAAGATTTATTATATGAGTTTGACCTAACCTCAGGGATTAAAAAAGTTCCGAGTGAATGAACGGTATTACATTTATCTCCAGACAATTCCGAATATACACACAATATTAAAACTACACGCAAACAACAATAAAATAATCAGCAATCACAAAAAAAAAAAACAATTCCTACCTCTAAATCAATCCGCTTCCAACAAACTTCAATACGCTCCGTATTCCTTGGAGGAGAGCTCTGCCTTCGTCCAACGCTGAGAATAGAGTGACGAGACGATCCGTTTGAGTGGGCTGCTGGGACTCAACTTCAGCTCTTCTATCTATGACTGCTGGGAATAGAGTGACGCCATTCGAGAGAGAAACTTTGGCTTCCCTCTTTCCAACTTCCGCAGTTTGCCGGATTATATATATAAAGATAACAATTATGTTTTTTGTATCAAATAATTAATTTATTGTTATCTGGATGTACATTTAATATGGATATATTGTATACCAGTATTGTCCAAAAACATTATTAATTTTGATCGTATATAATACGATGTTATTTGTATATCTGGTTTGTGATTTGCGCGGGCTTTTCAAAATATCGATGGTTATTTGAATTTAACAATATTTTTGAGAATGTAATATATCATTACAATATATATATATATATATATATATATATATATATATATATATATATATATATATATATATATATATATATAAATCATTTTTGCATTAAGTTACTCATTTGTAAATAATAGATTCACATATGAGTTTGCTATAATGGCTCCAATACTGGGACCAATGCCGATCAGAGTTAACGAAAATCCGAGTTACCAGAAAATTACGGAAAAATGGAAAAAAAAAAAAAAAAAAAAAAAAAAAAACAGAAATATTTTTAATGGAGCTTAGAAATTATTATTGACACAACCTAAAAACCTGTACACTGTATGTACTGTAATAGCCTATGTATTGGCACTGTACTCAATATAGCTACAAACTAGTCTGTAGTAAAACAGGCAGTTAGGTTCTGCTGTTTCAGTTTAGTGTATCCCTTATGAGCAGTGCGATCGCTTTAACATTAGAAGTTCATTTGGCAATGTTTCGGTTTGAATCTCGAAATACACCATCAATTTTTAAATGTTTTCTACTGCTTCTGCGTGGGTCAAACTACTATAAACTGTCCTTAGAAATCATCTTGAAACAAAATTCTTCAATACGTTTTCTGTTCTTTTTCCAATCAGATGTTCCTACAACAAGCTCTGCAGCAATGTTCTTTAACAATTCTCCCATATCAATGCTTCCATCCTTTTTGCCATAGTCACAACAATGTTTTTACGTTTCATCTAACGAAACAGCAAAATGATACTGTACATGACCGTGAAGCTAGGAAAACTCGCATAATTTACCTACTGAGAATAGCAATTTATCATCTGTAAAACACGCCTTCATTTACTACACTGAACAACATAATTTCATTTTCAAAACTGGTTCGGGTTAACGAGGTTATACTGTGTGTGTGTAAATATATATCGACATAAGGGCCAGACAAGACAACACAAATTACATTAACACTGTTTTAACCACTTCACTGCTACTCCTGCATTGGAGCAGGGCGAAATAAGACATTCTCCTCATGCTCACTCTACTCTCTCACTGGCTCAGACTGCACTACAAGGCAGTATGTTCTCTCTTTAAACATAATTCTCACATTACCTAGGGGCTTCTTCTTGTTATTCTATTGTTCTACTAGTTTGCCAGTACATCGCACATGATGTATGACTTGCTCCTTTCATCACAATTTGTTCCTTTCCTTCAGCTTGATTTTCTTTGTGTCCAGACCTATGGTATTCTTGTTGAATGAGCTCTTTTTTCTGTCAACAGACAGCTGCTCAACTCTTTTTTTTTTAATCTCTCTCTGGCCGATTTTCCAATGAAATGTCAGTTTGTGAGACGACTATTCTTATATATTTGGATAAATATCTTAAAAAGGCTGATAATTGCAACTTTACAAAAGGTTAATAAATATCCTACAAAAAAAATTCATATGTAAATTTTAATAGGATTATATCAGTCGGAAGGGTAAGGTTAGCTCAGTGGTAGAACACTCTTCTAATATGCTAGAGGATCTGAATCCAAAACTTCAGTGTACCAAAGATTTTATCTTCTAAGGTATTTGTTTGTGGGTTGGATTCGGGGTCCTAGACTGTCTCTAGGACCACCCAGCCTTTAATTAGTTTATTAATGGATTGATGGCAACTTGTAGACAGCCTGGCGTTAATAGCCCTAATGTTGATACGCAATTAAAAAAAAAAAAAAAAAATTAATGGATGCGTGTAAAGGAGAAAATCAGACAGCCAAAGCATAGTATTGACCACACTATCTCACTAGTGTGTCATATGATCAAGAATCAGATACCTCTAAGGTATCTATAACACTATGTCAGTCGGAGAAAGCAGTATCAGAATTTTTAGAAGTGTTGTTGCTGTTCCATTAAAGGTTTTTATCACTATTCAGATGAAGATTTGTAAATTATTTTAAAATTAGTTCGTTGATATAACTAGTCATCAAATATATGAATTAGGTCGGCTTTTCCCTTCCTGTAGGGAGGTATGAAGTACACTAAAACATGTTTTTAAGAAGTTATGAATGCTGTTAAACCGAAGGGGAGGGGAAGCCATTACAAATGATTTGAGTATATTTTTTAAATTAAACAGTATCAGAAGCAATATTGACCTATTTTTATGTTATTACTAGCTGAATACCCGTGCTTTGTCACGACAGATGAGTAGTTATTTTTTTGTGTTAAATAATGTATCATTAAAATTAACGTTACTATATAATTTTGTGCAGTTTATTACAGCACGGTTCCAGTTATACTATATGTTATTCATCAATTAATAAGTAATCAAAGCATAATATTTCTTGACTCTGGGGTGCTCCGGACCAGTCTCAACAAACAGATAACCCGTTATCTATAGGTTATCAGTAACAGGAGTTTAACCACTACAGGTTAAAACTTGTTGTCAATAATAAATGGACGTTAAAATTTAAAAATTTATGTTTCCAAGATGTCATTTGGAAACACCTATTATATTTGCGAGCATTACCAAGAAGTGTTCTGACTGGAGATGTTAATGGGCGAAGAGGCTGTGCAAGGGTTCCGGATATTATTACCTTGGATAGAACATCACCAGGAAAACTCTAAAGGGGGCAAGTTGAAATGAACCTCAATTAAAATGGTGATTTTGTCCCTCATACCTTAAACTTAAGCGACAGTTTATTTCTAGTAATTCAAGGACTACCATCATAGTTGAAATTAACCTCAATTAAAAATAATACTATGTAATAGATACAGTACGGTAAGAGCTGTTCTGTTATCGTCCTAGCAACGCATGCTGCCTAGGCTAAAAATACTTAAAAATTTGAATATCAAAAAATCCTTTCTTAGTGAGTGTTTACTTTCTATAGGGAGTGTCCATGCAAAATTTCAAAATTTTCTGTCAAGTGGTTTGGGCTGGGCCTGATGATAGGTCAGTGAGGGAGTGGTATTTGACAAATATATAGTAGATTATACATATCACCCCTACCATGTCAAACTATCGAATATGCAAAATCTCATTTTAAGATTCGAGTCTTTGCTCTTGGATTGTGGACGATATGGCTTGTCGCGAATTGTCACAACTCTAATCCCTTTATAGACTAGCCTTTAATGCCTTATATAAAGTATCGAATAAGACCATTTTTCAATATATTACTTTGTCAATGTATCGAATAAGTTAGTTTCTATTTTGCCCCGATTTGCATATTCAATTGTTTGACATGGTAGTAACGATATATTATACTTACACATCCACGATATATGCTTGTGCCAAACAAGCCTGTAGCATAAAAATAATTGTATTTCTTTCCTAAGTAAGCTTTGTTGATTGTTGGCAAATCGTAATTTGGCTCTGTGATCATTGAAGCTTTGATTATTATTCTGTTTCCTTCTCTTACTGCACTTGATCGTTTATCTGTTTTGATTAAGTTTTGCCCCTCGGGAAAACTCTGTAATAATCAGATGAAATATATTATTTCCCAAAAAATAAATCATTAGGCTTATTTTTATAAACTCATTGTATAATCCAAAGAATAATGTACTCAATCAGTGGCTTAACTTTCAAATATCAATTTTTTTAGAACAATTAACTTGATTGGCTTAGATTTGATCCTAGATCCTCCTATTTTTCACTAGGGTGCCTCGTCAATCATGCTTCCAGGCTTTATATAACAGCTTGCCAAGTTAATTCAACTAAATATATAAATATTTATGAGATGAATTAATTCACCAAGGTGTGATATGAAGCCCGGTAGCCAGGCACTGTAGTGTCTAATTTGAGGATCTAGTTTCAAATCTGCTAGATAATTTTTCTAAAAATGTGCCCTAGCAAATTTATATATGTACAAATTAAGGAAAAATTATTTATAATCCAATCAAAAACTATACTTTTTTAATGGAAATACTTGAAATTAAGCATTGCTGTAGTAAGAAAACAGAAAGAGGTTGTTTGAGTTTAAAGTCAAGAAAAGCCATGAAACCTAATGTCATTGATTAAAATTTAGATATAGTTATGATTTTATATGATTTGTTTTGGAAATATTAATTAAATAGAAATCAAATAAATATTTCAAATCCAGTAAAAGTAGCTGATTACTTTTTTAAGACTCAATTAAAAATCTAGAACTAAAAGCTTGTTTATTTTACTTAGGTATATTTAGGAAGCAATATATAAAATTCTGAGCACTCTTTGTAAGACTAATAAAAGTATTGATCTCCTACTGGACTTGAATAATTAAAAAGTATCGTTAAACATGAATGCAATTGTTGATCAACAGACTAATTCCTGTCAATCACATAAACTTGAAAAATGAAAGGCATGCTAATTAAAAAATTAATAAATATAACTATTATATCATAATTAATATGATTTACCTTCACATCACAAGTTAGAGGTAAAACATATCTTCGGAAAGTTGCACGATCTTTCAAATGAAAGTTGAGTTTTCTCAGTTTTTCCATGTACAACACGTGGAGAACCTCTGGGCTGTCTTGGCTGATTATGTCCACCACTAGCTGTAAAATAAAGCAAACAATTTTTTCAAAGTAAAAAATAATTAAATATATAAATAAAAATTGCAAAAATGTCTATAAATGTAAAATATTTCTTCTTATCTTTAAAATTTAAAAAAAAAGTGATTTCCTTTAGAGCCTTCTGCTCAAATTCAGGAACATAAATACGCTTTAGGTCCACGCGACAAACCTATGCAATATACTGTATAGCATATAGTCTTCATTTTCGTACATGACCACCGCACATGTGCGAACGCCAGGTGACACATTTTTGTAACACTTAGGTCCACCCGACAAACCTAAGTATTGTACACTATAACATACAGTCATCATTTTCGTACATGGCCACTGCGCATACGCGAAAGCCATTGCGCATGTGCGACAGAGGACACTTTTTTGTGACACATACAGTCTTATTTTTTGTACATGGTCACACCACTGCGCATGGGCGAACGCCAGCAGAAACTTTAATGTGACACATACAGTCTTCTTTTTGTACCATTTGTTTTCCAGTTTAGTCACTGCTAAAACATATTTGTGCTAAAAAAAAAAATAAAAAAAATAATTATTTCTATTTTTAATGAGATAAAATAAGTAAGTTTAGAATAGTTAGAATAGCTACCTATTACTCTTGTTTGGTTAGATTAATTTGGAATTTTGGAAAGAATCCATCAGGACTGGTTTGAAACTAGCCAAGGCTTGGTCCAACTCAGGTGTTGTTAACAAGCTGTTGAAGAGCCTTTCGTGCTCCTCAATCAAGTACATAACACGTATAGAGACTTTGTAAATTTTCCTATCACTTCTGTTACAGGTGATTTGGCAAGCTGAATTGTAGTCATAGAGAAACAGCAATTTCTTTGTTGAAAGTTAGGTTTTTATTAGATGAAGAGGCCAGCTCACTTCTGGGCTCATTCCTTGTTATTGATTGATGAAATGAAATGGTGAGCTTTTTGGCTGTCCTTTCAGACATCGTCTTAGATAAGAGCATAGGTGGTAGGTCATGCATTTAGCACGTAGAGCTTCTCTTTGTAAGGTAGCTTGGCATTTATATAGATGAGTATACCAGTATGAGTATACATTCCTTAGATCTACCTGTTTCCTCCTAGTCCCATTATTATTTTTTGTAGTTACTCATTCCAGAATAAGCAGTTTTTTTGTTGTTTTTTTTACGGCGCATCAACAAATCTTGGCTATTAGCGCCGGCATCCCTGGTGAAGCCAGGAATTTTCTCAGCGGGCCCTGAGATGAGAAAATTTCTGGCGCCGGTGGGGATCGAACCCACCATCTCCCGCTTATGAGTCTAGCATGCTAGCCACTAGACCACGGGAGACCCCCAGAATAAGCAGTATTGACAAGACAACCCTCCTTTCTCTAGTAAATACTTATCCTCGGTAAAGACAGCTATGAGTCAATCGGGTTACCATAAACGTTATCAGTAGTAATCAAGGAGGTGGCCATAAACCAAAAATTGTATCACCAGGCGTTATTGAATTTCCGAGGATGATTTCTTGGATTTGGCAGAATGGGCAAGGTAATAGGCTGTCTGTGTCTGCAACTACCAGAGTTGTTGTGAAGAGGACGTACGGACTGTAACCAGGTCAGGCCTACTCTACTGAAAACATTTTCTAGTTGCTCTGTCGCTAGCTCTCAAAACTATAATTATATATTTTTTCCAACATTTCTTAAAAACAGTTAAATATATTACCTTCAGATGATTTCATTTGTTTTCACACATACAAATATGTACCTACAAAAAATGTACCTGGCAGCCTATTAATGCAATAAATATAAGCACGAAAAAACTTTATACCAGTGAACCGATTCTGTTAAAAATATGTTAGCAGAGCTGAAGTATAGTTTATTTAAATAAACTTGATGTTGCCAGTCTGATTTTACTTATATTCCCTCCCTCGAAATCATGGCCTGGTGTGACAAATGCCATCATAGTTCTCTGGTATTGTTCTCTTTTCGAACTCCCCGACCTTGTCTCTTAGCTATTCCCTTAATCTATGCAATGCCTTGATGTCCTACTGTACTATTAATTGTGACTATTAAAAAACACTTGTACTCCGATCATCATTCATTAATATTATCCATGGGCAGCCTGATAGTAAATAATTATAAAATATTATATATATATATATATATATATATATATATATATATATATACATATAATTTCTTAATTAATAGTAGAAAGATATCCACAAGAGTGGATAAAACAACTCAATTTTCTATGAGGAAATACTAATTTTGATCCTTAAGTCTTTATTCTAAAGTTATTATGCTTTAAATTAATAGCCATTTGATATGAAACATCTAACAAAATGCAGGATCAACATAAATAAATAAAAAAAAAAAACAATAAATTAAATGCTGTAATTATTCTTTCAATAAAGAAAAACAGTTTAGCGTATGCATATCAAATTCTAAGTGAATGAGGCATTGCTTTTTTTAATTTTTATTTATATTTTTTATAAACATTCATATATTTTATTTTTATAGTAAAAATAGAAAGTACTAATTTTTTAATTTTAGACGAATAATCTTATTTTACTCCAAGACATTCACTCAAACAGATTTAAAAATAAGTTTTAAATAAAATATTCTTTATATACTTCATATTCAGTAAAATAATCTTGTGTTTATTCATTACTTGCCTCATCATTTTCTTCGTAACAGTTTATTATATGAAGGAAGAAGAAAGGTACTTCTGATTCATAAATGACAGGAGAGACAGCTCCAGTTTTCTTGTCAATTAAGATGAACTTTGTCTAAAAGAAAAATACTTTGCTATGTTACACGTCACCATTTAAAAAAAAATTATACATTAATGATTTACGCATTTTTATTTAATACCATGAAAAGTTCAACTCAAAAAAAACTGTGTCATTTTGGCGAGTTTCCATCTTAGTCTTGTATCATATCAGGGACCTTGGAAGAGAAGGGGCGAATCTGGAAAAACCAACTTTTTTTTCATTTTATTTTCTGAGTCAGAAAAATGTAGGTAACACTTCGCCTTGTTTCTCTGGTTCGCTTTTAGTTTTCTCATAGTTTCAAATTCAAGTGAATATCACCATCATCTATGAAAAATTCAATGTCCGACTTCAAGGGTGAATCCCGGGTCTGAAACTCCCCACCTAGCATTTTGTTATCCATAAATCACTCGTAAAAATTGTAATTAAAACATTGAATATCAATTGCATACTATTTCAATCAGGTTTATGAAAGAGCATTCCATAGAGTAAATATTCGCCTTTGCTATAATGAAGCACTTCTAGAACTTTGAGTTAGATTTCCCAACTCCTCCCTATCATAGAATCCTTGAAGAAAATCCCCAACCAGCAATTTGGTATCCGCTTCCAGCATTCCACCATACAATAGTGCTTACGAGTCATAGACTCAATTTCCTCCTCGCTTGAACGTAAGAGTTTTTGCACGAGTGCCTTTCTCGACGTTGCTCAAGCATTCAATCGGGTTTGGCACCCGGGATTACTTTACAAAGTAAAGCTAATACTCCCACACACCTATTTCCTTATCCTGAAATCATATCTGTCAAACAGGTCCTTCCAAGTAAAACAAGGCACAACTCTTTCCCCGACATGCTCCATAAATGCTGGAGTCCCTCAAGGGAGTATTATTTGTCCTCTCCTTTTCCTTCTTTACACTGCGGATATTCCCACCTACCCCCAAACCCTACTAACTACATATACAGGTGACACAGCCATCCTATCAACTTCCCCTGATCCTTCAGTATCTTTCCGCTATACAACTTTTGAGTGAAATGTGGAAAATAAAAATCAACCCAGAAAAATGCAAACAGGTAACATTTACCCTCAATCGGAGATCATGCTCTTCTGTAAACAGCAAAAATACTCCACTTCCGAGGTTCGATATCTAGGACTATACCTTGACAGCTGTCTGACATGGAACCCTCACACAAGACTGAAAAGACAAGAACTGAACAAAAGATACGGACTACATAGACGAGTCCTTGGACCTTCATATAAATTATCGATACAGAACAAACTTCCGATATACAAAACAATCATTCGACCCATTTGGACATACGGACTTGAACTCTGCGGATCTGCAAAAACATCCAACATCAACAGAATACAGGCATTTCAGTCCAAAGTTCTCGCAAAATTGTCAATGCACCTTTCTATGTATCCAACAAAACCCTACATAATGACCTTAACATCCCATTTGTTCATGACCTTCCTAAAACCCGTTTCCAAATGTTCCATTCCAAATTGTCTCACCATTCTAATCCTGAAGGTCTATCCTTATCTTCACAATCCCACCCGGACAATCCTCCCAGGTGGCTTAAGAGACAGTGGCCCCAAGATTAAGTTACTTACCTGATCCCTCTGGAATCATTGAAATATTTAGTTAACAACTAGTGAAGTGCCAACAATGGTTGGCTTCTTCCAAATTTTGTATTGATTTTATTTTAATTTTTTTCATTTTGTACATATCATATCTGTATCAACATACTTGATCATTGTACACTCTATAATTTGTACTGTTTTAAAAAAAAAAAATCCGGAATTTGTGATTTGCCCTTTCTCTTCATTGTTTTCTCTTATTGACGTGGTCCTGTCAAAATGTATGCCTAAATATTTTTAGTCGAAATTTTTTAGGCTTTGAAATAATTACCTTTCATTTAGCATGATTTTGCAGGAATTATGGGGATATTTAAAGAAAATATAGAAAAAGTTAAAAACCAATCATGTTTATTGGTAAAATATTTTTGTTCTATAATAACCAAATAATATAACCAAACCAAATAATAATAATAACCAAAATGTATATTTTTCTTAGTTTGACAAATGTGGTACATGTGAAAAAAAGTTTAAAGTGCAATGATTTTCAACCAAAATCTAGTTTATCCCACCCATTTTATTGAAATGTATAAAGATGCCTTCAAGCTATGTTTTCTTATATCCTCCACATCAATGTATCTATAAAAAGTGTGCCTGGAAGCCTGACAAAACCATTAGAAATTAGCCTTGTAAATAACATGAATTTAGAACTTTCACTTGCGGCAACCTTCTATATGGAGAGTAAAATGGAAATTAAATAATATCTATGAACAATTAATTTTGTTTAGAGCCTTCTGCTCAAATTCAGGAACACAAATATGCTTTAGGTCCACCCGACAAACCTATGTAATGTACTAGATAACATACGGTCTTCTTTTTGGTACAAGGCCACCACGCATGCGCAAACGCCAGCGGACACTTTTTTTTTCAGTTTAGTCATCGCTAAAGGATATTTATACTAAAATAAAAAGTTTTGTCTGTATGCTGCATAGAATGAACCCGGTGAATACATTAGGGTAGTATTCTTCGGGCTCATTAAAAAAACATCTACGCTGGTGTGTAGAAAAACAAGTTTTTTTACAGACATGAAGATTTTTAGGATATTCATATACAAAAACAGTACTAAAGATATTTTAAATGAAACGATCTCGGGCGGAGAAATAAGTGCTTAAAACCTCAAAAGTGTCGGTTTCATTGCTTCGAATGTTGTTAAACATATGTTTTGCTCAGTGTTTTATGGCTTGTTTTTTTTAACAGCACATCGACAAATCTGGGCCATTAGCGCCAACATCCAGGGTGCAGCGAGAATTTTTCATTGCTTGTTCTTCTTCTAATAATAAAATAAAATGAATTTGCTAGTAAAACAAGATACTTAGGATGAGAACAAATTTTTGTCTGTTTGTAAAAGACCTTTCCGAGCAGAAGTCGAAGAGGCTGAGTGAGTAATTCCAGCTACTTTAAGTTTTCAGTACATAATGGCGCCTATGTCCCACTTTTCTTCATGAGAGGTGTTTAATTTTTTTCAGAAAATATTAAGTACAATTTTTCGAAGCTTTCCAAATGACACTAGGCTAGTTATGAAAATGTGCTAAGATGGCGCAGTTTCTGCGAGTCGGACTTTTTGTATAGTTTTTTGAATATCTTCAAGCTCATGAAATGACACAAGATCATTGTTAGTGGAAGGTAACCATTCGAAAGCCTAATTAATTAGAAGAGGCGTAAATTTTGACAGGAGCACCAACGGTGCTTGAAGTTTAGGAAGCATTGATTTCTTTTCAATGAAGGGGAAATATCAGGAGTTTGTATTCTAAGCTTCAAATGATATTAGGGATAAGTATTATAAGGAAACTGTCTATGATGATGGAGTTCCTGTGCATTTGCCCTTTTATTTATTTATTACATTATAAAGTCCATTATAATTAAATCATAATTTTAGGACGGATTATCTGTTGTTAACCCTTTTCTAGGTTAGAACTGAGGCCTTTTCTTCTTTCTGAAGAAAAGCCACCACCCCTAGTGGGAATCGAACCTACGACCCTTGGCATGGAGTGTTAAGTGCTCACACCTTAACACTCATGGCCACCGGACCTCTGTTTGACCTTCCAATAATCATGGTTATATATAAAAAAAAAAGAAGCTTCAGGAATAATTAATTTTGATCATATCTAAATTTTTTCCTTGACTTCCATTTTGTTACTTAAAAAAAAAAAAAACTTACACTTTCATTTGGATTCCATTCCATGCAGTCCAAAAGCGATCTACCTTTAACATGAGCTGTCACGAGTTTCATATTGTTTATGAAAAGTGGTTGTTCTACATAAATTATAAACCTTTCAGTCAGACCAAAGCTGTGCGTATACACACAACATTTAGCTGTTCTATTAGGAATTGAGCAAATGCTTTGAGCTAGAGCATAATCTGAAAATGAATCAAATACATTTAATAAAAAGCAAAATTTCTTTATGTATAATTACAAAATAGTGGTCATACCATTTTCACTGGGTAAGCTTTTTGGAGGTATTTTGATTACTTGACACTTAAAGTTGGAAGTGAATGATGATCCAAGTGTATATCCCGTTCCATCATGGTCTTTTAGGAAATGTGAACATAACCTGTTTACATTTAAATACTGTGAAATATCAACCTTGAAAAAAAAAATAATTAGAATCTAATTAGTAGTATTAATAATTTGACTGTTAATCCTATTCTAACCATTCTAGATTTTTCATTTAAGGAAAACTTAATTAGGATTTATCAAAGATCTGGTTCACTGTTTCCTGGTCAGCCAAATAATTTTTAATATATTACGTACAAAAATTAAACATTGGAAACATATTCCACCAAAATGGATTATTTAAAACACAGGAAAATAAAAACAAAAACTCTATATTGTTTGAGAGTAGATCGTTGACCGTAGATGATGCAAGGTAGGGATTGTCGGGGTTCGGTCACTGCTATTTAATAAAACTACATTTTATCATAAAAATGGTTTTATTGTGCCGACGTTTCGGCTTGAACTTCAAGCCTTCATCAGGGCTGTAAAAAACAAGTAGGACGGATGTAATACTGAAATATACATATATATATATATATATATATATATATATATATATATATATATATATATGCCTTCATTCACAAATACACATACATATATACATACATATATGGAAAAAGACAAAACATAAAATACTAGAACATAATATATAGAAGAACAATGTGCTCTAGAAGTGTTTGGATTATTAGGAAAACAGATATAAGAATAACAGATTACATATTAGATTAGATATAAGAATAACAATATGGGCTTACCGATGGGAAGATAGAGAACTATTCCTCACAAATGCGGGATCATTTCTGACAGTTAATACAGGGAAACATAGGAAGAAAGGAGTTGGTGAGGGGGGGGGGGGGTTCTGGACCACCCAATAGACAGAGAACATAGAAGATGAAAGAAAGAGCGGCGAAGTACAGTAAGAGGTCATAAAGTCATAAAATGTTGTGTTAATGGAAAGGGAGGCAGGCATAAAGGGCTATATTGCCGGCGGTTTAGGGGATTAGGATGGAGTTTTTAATAAATGGAAGATGTTGGAGTAGGTAGAGGAGATGCCTTCTTTGTCAATTTTGTCATTAACTGGGTTATTTTCTAGGTGGATAAAAATTGATTCGGAAAGGAGGCGTTTGTCTTCGTTAGATTCAGTGGAAAGGATGGAGTATAGGTCAAAACCAAAGTCATGTCCGTCTGTGATGGCATGTCTAGTTAAAGCTGTCTTTATGTCTTTATTCCGTACATCGTTTTTGTGGTTGTTGATACGTTTTCTTACTGGGTTTTTAGTCTGTCCAATGTACGCACTATTGCAGTTGGGTGTGATGCAAGGGATTCTGTAGACTACATTGGTCCTGTCTTTTTGTGGGATAGGGTCTTTAAGAGTCGTATGTAAGTTTTTCAGTTTATTCTGTGTCGATAGTCCTAGTTTTAGAATGGGGAATGTATCGCGTAGGGATTTTTGGATTTTTTCTGTGAGGTTTGGGATATATGGGAGGCCTTGAATTGAGGGACAATATTGTCTTGGGTAGTGGGGATGGGTTTAGGGTTATTAAAAGAATTTATGAGACGGGTGATAATGTTGGTAGGAAATCCATTGGTAGTAAGAATATCGAGGAGTCGGGATTTGTTGGCAGGGTGAAATTTGGTGTCGGATAGGGAGAGGGCTCGATTTATTAGGTTGCTGGCAGTATTGAGGATTTGATGTTTGGGTCTTTTTCCATATATGTATGTATATATGTATGTGTATTTGTGTATGTAGGCATATATATATATATATATATATATATATATATATATGTATATTTCAGTATTACATCCGTCCTACTTGTTTTTTACAGCCCTGATGAAGGCTTGAAGTTCAAGCCGAAACGTCGGCACAATAAAACCATTTTTATGATAAAATGTAGTTTTATTAAATAGCAGTGACCGAACCCCGACAATCCCTACCTTGAAAAACTCTATATTTTTTTTTTTTTTTTTTTTTTTTTTTTTTTTTTTTTTTTTTTTTTTTTTTTTTTTTTGGAAGATATCCCCATGAACAAAACATTAAAGCCTATGTTCTAGGGTAATTGTAACCTTGAATATTCTGTATCTTTTGCGTATTCTCCTCAACTGACAATTGGTTATTTTATCCAGAGGTTCAGCACTGTTGGAGGGAAAGACATCTCACCAACCAACCACATGAACCTTAGGAAAGAAATTTAAAATATAACACACCCATATATATATACATATATATATATATATATATATATATATATATATATATATATATATATATATAACATATAAGTATATATGTGTTTTATCAAGTTTGTTTTGTTTCTACTGTTTATCTTAGAGTTTTGGTATTATTCACTTTGTTTGTTTTGTTGTGTGTTTTGGACTGAACTCAAAATACCTATATATTTATATTTGTATTGTAGTGGTAGTTCAACTTTCCCCAGTTTCAGCGAGAACCCCCTCACGAGTTTTCCCGAGTAGCCCAAGGCAAGATTGAAGCGGATCTAGCTAGCGTGCCCAGGACAACATTGGAGCAGATCTGCAGGATTTAGTCAGTGTCTTATGCTTGCTTACAGCAGATGTAAGGGTAGTGTCTCAGTCTGCAGCATTGGTGCTAGCCGGCGAGCTCTCAACTGTATTGTGCATTGCTTTCTCAATTTCTGTTGTACTTTCGGCCACATGATGGTTATCTCATTTATCGTGAGTATTCTTGATCACAGTTTGTACTAAAGTGGCACTGGGTGCTAAAGTGGTGAGTTAGCTGTTTACAGCTAAACTATAAGCCTCCCCCCATTCCTAAGGAATTTTGTTTTAAAATATTAAAAATAATATATATATATATATATATATATATATATATATATATACATATATATATATATATATATATATATATATATACATATATATATATATATATATATATATATATATATATATATATATAAAATATGGAATATAATAAATATTCCAAAATGACAATTGGATTGAAAATGGCTTAAAGCCGAAACGTTTCCACAACAAAAGTGTAATATAAAATACAAAACAATTGAAGACTTAATAAGCTGTTGCCAACTATCTAGTATATATATATATATATATATATATATATATATATATATATATATATATATATATATATATAGGGGAAGGTGTTGTAACTTTGACCACTTTGCAACATTTAATTTTTTTTAGCTTGAATATTAAGGCTAAATTCATTTTTTTTTATTTCATTGTAAATATCATTCTATTGCTTATCTTATTTTTTCAAGGTTCTAGCTTTACATTTAATATTTTTTTAAAAAATAATCGTACAGTATTCAAAGGTGCAACATGAAGTTCTACCTTTGACCTTGGGGTGTTGTATCTCTGATCACTTAAAAACAACACAGCAGTGCAGAAAAAAAATTGTATTCAGTAACATTGTAATTAATTGTAACTTTAATACATACAGGACAAGGATGTATGCATAATAAAAAAGCTATTATTGATATTATGTTATGCTTAATATGCTGAAAAATCCAGTCCAATCGATAAACGTTTTAACTGTCAAGCAGATCCACTTGCAATAGTAGGGTATGGAAGTTAAGCCACAATGTCTTCAACATCAATATCATACAAATTTTCATCTTCTCTTGTAAGCTTGTCACTTTTTTAAAATATTGGATCTTAAACATTGGACATTAATACCACAGATCTCTGCGACTAAATATGTAATAGTCTTTTTATTTTTAACAAGTATACAATTTCCATTTCCAAATCATATTTTTAAAATTGTTGCTGGTTATCGACTGAACTCACACTTTATCAGACGGATCAACGTCACTTTCTCCTGAAGAAATTTCGGTGTCAGTATCAGAATCTGAACTGTCATTAGAATAATTTTCTTTTTATTTACCACTTTTTTAAAAAAAGGGTTTATTTGTATGTGGTGTCTTATGTTTAGGGTGGTGCTTTCTTTTTGTTCCCCTTCAATAATTAGCTTTTCAGGAATATCTGTCAGGATATAAGGTTTCCCTTTAGGCCGGCCCCTATTTGACTTTTTCTTTGCCTGTGCCTTTCGATGAGGCCTTACAACTTCAGGCGGAACGATAAGGAGTGATAGGTTCTACACTGAGGATTGATTAAGTCAGTTTGAACTTATTTCATTTATTATTTTTTAAATTCTTTGAAAAATTGAAGCAACCAATATTAATTATTTTTTTAAAAGTTGTAGCAGAAGAACATAAAATTTGAATTATCAAAAAATCACTCAGGTGTGTTGTACCTTTGACATGATCAAAGGAACAACAACTAGTCGTGGTCGGAGATACAACTCCCTGGTAGTACAAATTAAAAAGCATGCTAAAACTTTTAGGGTTAAGATAAATCAATTTCAAAGGCTACACCATATTTCTTATTGTACGTAGTAAGGTCCCTAAGTTTCCCCTCCTTCAAACGTGCCGGGACCTGCACGCCTATGCAGGTCCATGCCTGCTCACTCCATACCAGTGATGTAGGGTGGGTAAATACCCAGTGGGTAGGTAAATATAAATTGGGTATTTACCCACAGAGAAGGTAAATACCCAAAAAGTGGGTATTTTCAGTTTTTTAGCTTGATACAACTTCTTTGAATATTTTTTGGAGCAAACAAGGACTGAAACTTACCTATTTGATCATAAAAGCTTAATGAACATTAATACTTACCCAGTAATATTTTAAAGAAAGTTAAAAGACGGTCCGGGTATTTATGGGTATTTACAACTTAATGTATATCTATGAATTTTCATGATTACTTTTACAGTGGGGAAGGTTAATTAATTTTAAAAAGGTTTAAATGAAGCCTATTCAATTATTAAGGACTTATTTAAATGTTAAAGAAGGGCCAAAAACATTTTTAATGTTTATTATAATAGTTCAAAACCATTTTAAGTTAAGTTTAAGTTGGTGATCCTTGTTAATATTATTTGAATTATGCTCATGCACTAGTAACAACATTACAGTAAGCGGAAATCTCATCAGAAATGAAAAGGTAGCTTCTTGATGACAGAGTGTTTTGAGTCCGAGTTGGGAAACTAGTTAACCTAATCCTTGATCCAATTGTTGAAATTATCACTGCCATTCAGTTAAATGCCCCTTTGATCCACACAGTTCATAAGAGATTTAAGAATTACTGAAAACTCTTCAACAAGAAATCCCAAAATCTTCTCTTCAAAAAACGGAGGAAAAACTTGTGTTAACTAAATAGGAAAAACGCATTCAGTTTGGTGTTGAAAACGCACATCTTGCTGCAGACTTGTTGAACTCTTCCATTTGTTTTGTGTGTGAGTTAGGCTGAAGCATGGGATTGAAATCAGTTGATCTTCGGAAAAACATAGCTGGCTATAGGGACCAAGACGGATTATGGCAAAGATCCTTTGTTTGGGAAGGTCTTGAAGACAATGACAACAAAAAAAAAAAAATAATAAAATAAGTCCCAAGTTATGGTGGAGAGGCTTGAAAGGTACAAGTGTTTTGATCAATGAGTAGGTAAATTAATTTGAGTTTTGAGAAATTGAGATAATCCTAGTCCAAAGTTTTAGCTGAGGCTACATTTTTGTGAATGCAGTAAAGTAGTATCAAATTTAGGCAAACAACTTGTTTTATTGGTAGTCGGAAGGTCCATGGCAAATTTTCAGGTAATAATTTATTATTTATTAACCTCTCAGTGATCCTATTTTATAATTTATAATTGTTTTAATAGTTTCTCAGTGTTGCAATAGCTCTAAACTGGCAAGATCCATGACATTTTACAATATTCGATTACTAAGTCGTGGTTTAGTTAAATACCTTAAATACCCGGGTATTTATGAAATTGGGTATTTACCCTGGGTATATACCCTTAAGAATAAATACCCGGGTATTTTACAACACTGCTCCATACCCATTGCCCGCACTTCCTCAGTCTTGTCAGTCAGTGTCCAGCCTTGAAGGAAACTCCCCATTTTTACAATGTTCAAACTCGAGTACCGTGCGGTAATTAAATTCTTTTGTAAAGAGGGTCTTACTCCTGCACAAATTAAAGAGCGCTTGGATTGTGTATACTGGCAGTCCTCCCCCTCGTATTCCACAGTGAAAGAATGGGCAAAATTATTTAAGAGTCCATGGAATGGAGAAGACCAGGAGAAGCGCCTCCTTTAAAGGCAATTGTCACGCAGTCAACAAAAAAGGTAATGACCACAATTTTTTGGGACTGTAAAGGAATACTACTGATAGATTTTAAAGAAAGGAATACCACAATGAATGGTGAGTATTATGCAGCCCTACTTCACCGGTTACGAGACGCCATTAAAGAGAAGAGGCGAGGGAAGTTAAGCAGAGGTGTTCGCCTCCTTCACGACAATGGCTCTGTCCACACAGCATTGATTTCCAAGGCCGCTGTGAAGGACTGTGGATTCCAAGAAATCTCTCATCCACCCTACAGCCCAGACTTGGCCCCTAGCGATCTAGCGATTTCTACCTTTTCTCAAAGTTAAAATCTGACCTTCGTGGAAGGCGATTTAACACCGACGAAGAGCTCCAAGCAACAGTGGAAGAACATTTTTTTAACAAAGAAGAAAATTATTAATTAATTAATAAGAAAATTAGAAATGTTGCCAAAGCGTTGTATTAAGTGTTTTGAACTTGGAGAAGAATATATTGAAAAACAGTAAAACCAGTTTTTTTCCATCTAAAAAGACATAATACAAAAAATATTACGAGGCAAAACGTCATCAATAAATAACTTACATTTTTATGATAGAAATGGATAAGTATTTTTTGCAAGAATCCTCTTTGACTTGAATAATCTAAAGGAGGTTACACAAGCCCTCTAGTGAAGGAGCTAAACACTACACCAAAATTTATAGAATGTTATTATATGCCGCCACAGCCTCGGTGGTCAAAGGTACAACTCCTTCCCCTATATATATATATATATATATATATATATATATATATATATATATATATATATATATATATGTTTGATGTTATTTTTCGTCGCTGGGATAGTATTTTTAGATGGAACGGCATTTTTCTCCAGCGGTGGTACTCCTCCTCACTTCTTCCCGGAATATTTCGATGGATTCATCTCCATCTTCTTCAGCCAGGTACTTGTTTCTTCCTCGGTGGTAGCCAAGGGAATGAGTGGCTACCACCGAGGAAGAAACAAGTACCTGGCTGAAGAAGATGGAGATGAATCCATCGAAATATTCCGGGAAGAAGTGAGGAGTACCACCGCTGGAGAAAAATGCCGTTCCATCTAAAAATATATATATATATAGGGGAAGGTGTTGTACCTCTGACCGTCTTGTACCTTTGACCACGGAGGCTGTCGTGGCACGTAGCAACATTTTATAAATTTTGGTGTAATTAGTGTTTAGCTCCTTCACTAAAGGGCTTGTGTAACCTACTTTGGATTATTCAAGTCAAAGAGGATTCTTGCAAAAAATACTTATCCATTTCTATCATAAAAATGTGTTATTTATTGATGACGTTTTGCCTCATAATATTTTTTGTATTAAGTCTTTTTAGATGGAAATCATTTGACAAAGTAGCTATTACAATAAGAAACATGGTGCAGCTTCTGAAATTGATTTATCTTAACCCTAAAATTTTTAGTATGCATTTTAATTTACACTACCAGAGTGTTGTACACCAGAGTGATTTTTTGATAATTAAAATTTTTTGTTCTTCTGCTACAACTTTTAAAAAAATAATTAATATTGGTTGCTTCAATTTTTCAAAGAATTTAAAAAATAATAAATGAAATAAGTTCAAACTGACTTTATCAATCCTCAGTGTAGCAGTTCCACCTGAAATTGTAAGGCCTCGAAAAGCGCAGGCAAAGAAAATGTCAAATAGGGGCTGGCCTAAAGGGAAACCTCGTATCCTGACAGATATTCCTGAAAAACTAATTATGCAAGGTGAAAAAAACGAAAGCACCACCCTAAACGTAAGACACCACATACAAATAAACCCCTTCCTAAAAAAGTGGTAAATAAAAAGAAAATTATTCTAATGACAGTTCAGATTCTGATACTGACACGGAAATTTCTTCAGGAGAAAGTGACGTTGATCTGTCTGCTAAATGTCATGAGTTAAGTCGATAACCAGCAACGATTTGAAAAATATGATTTGGAAAAAGGAAATTTTTACTTGTTAAAAGTAAATGTAAAAAGACGATTACATATTTAGTCGTAGAGATCTGTGGTATTCAATGTCGAATGTTTAAGATCCAATATTTGAAAAAACAAACTTTAAGTGACAAGTTTACAAGAGAAGATGAAAATTTGTATGATATTGATGTTGAAGACATTGTGGCTTAACTTCCATACCCTACTATTGCTAGTGGATCTACTTGACAGTTAAAACGTTTATCGATTTGACTGGATTTTTCAGCATAAGATAATATCAATAATTGCTTTTTATTATGCTTATATCCATGTCCTGTATTTATTAAACTTACAATTAATTATAATATTACACAATACAATTTTTTTTCTGCACTGCTGTGTTGTTTTTACGTGGTCAGAGGTACAACACCCCATGGTCAAAGGTACAACTACATGTTGTACCTTTGACCACTGTATGATTCTTTTTTTTAAATTAATAAAAAAATATTAAATATAAAGTTAGAACCTTGAAAGAATTAAATATGATAAACAATAGAATACAAATTACAATGAAATAAAAAAAAAAAAATGAATTTAGCCTCAATATTCAAGCTAAAAAAAAATCAATTGTGCAAAGTGGTCAAAGGTACAACACCTTCCCCTATATATATATATATATATATATATATATATATATATATATATATATATATATTTATTAGCCTCCAGTTACTCACCTTTGTATTTGTGTCAAGATTTGCAGGTTCCAGAACTCTCAGGAAACATGACTCTGTAGCCAAGTAAACTGAATTTCCCAACGTGAACAAGTTGGAGACCACATTATCAGTTAATTCTGGAATCTAATAATACAAGACAAATCATATCACAAATAAATTAAATTAGAAACAATAACGCACAATGCTGAAATCATTACCACATTTGAAACCATCTTTTGAAATATGTTTTTATTTGTGTCAGAATAAGCTTTAGTACCCAGCTCAGTATATACTGGCTTTCCAACAGCCATCATTTTCTTATAAGCATCTGACTGGACTAATCTTTTTGTGAAACATACCTGAAAACAAATTTTTGTTTAATGTTAACATTAAATAAAAATATGAATATGTTTTCATTCCAACAAATAATTGTGAATTTCTTAACAAGTAATTATTCTTCGAATAAAGATAACATTTTATACTTCAAATGCTGGTTAGTGCTAGAAAACTTATGCATTAACCTGTATCTGTTACATAATAACTTTGGATAGTATAATTTCTGTCAGAGAAAACTGTCAAAGCTTCAAAATTGTTAGTTTCTTTCATTTGAACATGTTTCATCCTTTTATTTTCATCTTTGGCTTCATTATTTAGAATATGTTGTTCATCAAGGTTTTTCATATAGCACTAGCATTTCTAAAGCGATACACACAAAAAAAAAAAACAAAAAAAAAAAAAACTGAAAATGTCATTGGTTGCCTATGTAGGGAGAAAAGCATTGAGACAGAAAGTGCGACACAAGTGTCCTCTGGTGTACAAGCTCTGAAGCTCAGTTTTGATCGTAGGCGGCTCTAGACAAACATTTCTGTGGGGGGCTAATGTAGTATGGGGTTACCGCAGTGCCTGGGGGCGTAGAATAAAATTTTTATAACCAGGCTCCTGAAATCATTGAGGAAGTATTTGATAAAGTAAGAACTTGCATTAATTAGAACTTGTTACAATTAATTTGCCTAAACAATTTAGTTTTTTAACTTAACCGGTAAAGATTTTGGATTTTCATTTTCGGGGGGGGGGCTAAGCCCCCCCCCCCTGTAGCCACTGGCTTTGATGGTTGATAAAGAGATATTTACCACGTCTAGAAACAATAGTGCAATATAGAGTATAGACGAGCAAGAGTAAGCTTGAGAATTTTGGACTGTTGGCAGCACTGCAGGCAAATTTAGTTTTGGCGTTTTAGTTCGTCTATCACACTAGAAAGTCACGCCATCTTTTTCTCGGCTGTTCTCAATTTCCCTGGATTTAAGGAGGTAAAAAATACTTTTTGTACTTTGGTATGTAATATTTATGTCTTCAAACGTAAGAATTTTAATAAGGTAATAATGAGTGAGAGTTGCCCAGAGCCCGATCTACATGAAACTTCCTATACTTACTCATTTTGACCTAATTAAGAAGATAAAATTAAAAGTAACTCGCGGTCAGGCCTAGAAACAGTATTTATTAAGCACTAAAATTGACTGATATACAGGCTATAAACGAGTTTTATCATAACATTACGAGCTGTATCATAACAATGGGGAAAACAATTAGTCGTTTGTGATATTTTTTTCACGTTTTTATTCATAATTGGGTTGAATTGAATAAGTATACGAAGTGTTAGGAAAATCGGAGTTAGGTCAATTCTGGCTCTCCTAATTTGACATTACCGCGCATGCGCGTGTTTACAAATACGTCGTTTACACCAGCTTTTAACCTGTATAACACTCAACTTTAGTGCTTAATAAATACTGTTCTAGGCCTGACCGCGAGTGATTTTTAATTTTTTCTTCTTAATTAGGTCAAAATGAATAAGTATACGAAGTTTCATGAAGATCGGGCTCTGGGCAGCTCTCACTCATTATTACCTTTAATAACCATAACATGTCTTCTAATAGTTTTCCTTAGTATTAAAGAAAAGTGCAGAATAGTAGCTACACATTGATGTGAGTCCGAGCTCATTTTCTGCATTGTGCTGGCACATAGTGGCGATTCTGTAATTCATCACGAGGAAGGCTACGAGAAAGCAGGGAAACGTACCCTTAGCCTCAAGGTAACATGGGCGTATAGAAGGGAGGGGGCTGCAGCCCCTCCTCCGAAATTTTGATTCGATCTGTAAAAATGTGACATAAAACCTTAAAAATAAATTAAATAAGATCATTTAGTTCATAAAAAATATGTTATTTTGGATGGAATAACGTTTTAGTAGGCTAAAACTATTCCAAATTCCAAATCGTTAGTATTCCATACCCGGGTCATTCCATGTCAAATCAACACAAAAAACAAACATTTTCAAAACCTCACTATCTCAGAAATTGATGAAATTTGGTGAGGAGGTAGCCTTTGTATTGACTTCGAAAAAGAGTTATTGAAAAAGATCAACTGATTTGGAAATTACAGCTATGTAAAATTTCAAAAATTGTGCAAAAATGCCTGTATCTGAAATTTTCAAATTGCTATTGCGGCTCTTATATTTAAGCTAGAGAGCTGTGAGGGGTGTTATTTTAAAGCTCTTTGTAAGAACTTTCTTATGATATGCAACACCATATAGGTTAGGAGGAAAACAAATTTCTCAAATTCAAAAACAAAATTTTATTTGTATATATCTCAAAAAGCGTATTTTTCAAAATTTTATATGTTTTTCTAAATGTATTTGTCAACTTATTCCTAAAGTTTTATGATGGGATTCCAATGGGTTAACCATTTATTAATTTTTTTTTTTTTTTTTTTAAGACTAATGTTTTGGACGATATACAAAACATGATCATATATGTATATGTTATGTACTTGCAATTGCAATACAACTTTAAATCTCTTTAAAATATTTAAACATAATCTTTTTTTATTAAATAAAATTGTTGATTAATTAGAAATTATATTTATAATATTGAAAGCATTTTTATTAAAAAATAAAATAAATCAGTACTAAATTAAACTTATATTATTACATTTTCTAATAATTTTTTCTTAAATTTTAACGTCCATTTATTATTAACTAAGAATCATTTTCTAATAACAAACCTTAAAAGAAAATTGTACTTGCCTTCATTAACAAAACTACTTTAAGAAGATGACAAGTAAAATTTAAGTACCTGTCACACAAGAAGAGTATGTAGAAACTGGAAATTTCTTAAGTGACAGATTTGAAAAGGCATTAACAATGCCATGATTTTTTACCACTTGAAACCTTTTAAAAATCAAAGTAATGTCTTTTTCTTTTGATCATAGCTCTGAAACTGTGTCTACTACAAGATAATTAGAAAAACTATTAACAAAGGATATAAGAGTTTACATAAGTGATACATACGACACTAAATAGTGGTTGGCATTTGTTTGGATAAAAATGAAGATGAATTTAAGGTCACATTCTTGCACCCTGCTGACCTTTCCCATATTTTTCTTTTCCACGAAAACCTGATGTTCTTGGGATACCAGTTAATTATAATGGATGCTCAAAATTTAAATAAATATTGATCTATTGTATAAATTTAATCCCGTTACACCAACTGGACGAGTTTACACACAGAAAATGATACTCAAACATCAAATGAAGCTTTGCAGGATATGAAATAAGCTACTCAGCATTACTTTTCACCTCCTTGAAGTAGTTTTGTTGATAAAGGCAAGTAAAATTTTGTTCAAGGTTTGTTATTAGGCAATGTTTATTTATTTAAATTTTAACGTCCATTATTATGAACTAAGAATTTTAGGACAGGTTATCTATAGGTTACCACCCTTTTCTAGCCAGTATAGGGCTGATGCCTTTTAGCGCGGTTCCTCCCTATCTCCATAGGGAGAACCTGCTTATGAGGTTGACCTCACGGCGCGATTCAGACGTGCCGACCAGAAACTTTTTCGTTTCAGACCCCATACATCACGAAAATATAGGTGGTTCAAATTTGTGTATATATATATATATATATATATATATATATATATATATATACATATATATATATATATATATATATATAGGCCTGAGTACCTGCTAGAAGGCACAACTGTTTAATAGTTCTAGGGATTTCCGCTAGGTCGTAGTAGAAGTTGTTCACAGCCTATTGTAAAAGACATGTTTCTGTTCTCCTCAAACTTCCGTCTGCACAAGGAGAACGATAGATGTTTTCGCTGAAGTAAGTAATGACTTTTGTAGCCAATATCATCCCTATCCAGGATATGTACTGGAATGTTGCTGAATTGTATTTGCAGTTTGAATATAGACCTATTTTAAATATGATACTGGTAACTGTAAAATATCGGGTTACTTTGTCCCGCCCAAAAAGTGGCCCTAAGTAGCCCCTGGTACTAAAATTATGTTTAAATATTATGAAAACCGAAATTAAATATTTTTACATAATATTTACTTTTTTTCTCCGTAATATTACTATATATTACGGTATATATGGTCGATACAAAAGCAAACTAACGAAAAAATCGTAACGCTTACGTTTTTGAGTTCATAAGCTTGTAAGTACTCTTTTTATAGGCTTCTTGGGCTAGGAAAACGAATGAAACCATTTTCAAGGCGATAGCTTTAACCGTTTTCGAGAAAATTGGGAACATATTTGCTGAATAACGTTTTTGGTTTTGGTACATAAAATCATGGGATTCAGTTGAAACATTTTTTGCATGTTCAAATTTTATCAAAACTAATATCTTAAACTTTTGGTTACGTTTGGAGTTAAGGAAGGGTTAGAATAAAATATTTTATGAACAAACATGAAAAGTTTTGGGAACTTCGTATACTTTCATTAATATCTCGAACACGGTTGGGAAATCGTGGCAAGTGGATAGAAACTATTTGAAAGCTTACTAAATTCTCTACAAAAAAGATTCTAAAACTGTTTTTGATTAGGTTATGTCAATCGGAGAAATAAGTGCTTAAAACTTCAAATACGTCTATTTTGTTCTTATGAACGGGTTTTTGTCGTTCTTTTTGTAATTTTTCTCTCTTTCCCTTTGTTTTTTATTGTTGTAATTCTTATATTAGGTAAATGTATTTGTGTTTTAAACAGGATAGTTAAAATGAGAACCAATTTTCAGTTGTTAGAAATAGATGAGTTAGAAATATATGAGTGCCTTTGCATGAAAGATAGGGACAACAATATAAGGGAATTGGGAAAAGCCCTTATCGATCCCATGAGTGCAAAGAATTTTTTTCGAGGTCAAAGTTCGCTAAAAAAGGTTTTTAGGAATTTTCAGCGAAACGTTTTGTTTTATGGTAAAAATAGTTGAGACAAAAATTGTAGATCGTGCAATTATGTACAAAACTTGTCCACACTTTTTTTCATTAGATTAAACATTTCTGAGAAAAGGCGATTCCAGAATTATCTTTAGTTTCATTCAGCATAATAAGCCAGACTCGGCTAGAAGTTTGTCGAGGAAACAATGCTATGGCTGGCTACCTGCTAGCCCTATTACGCTGGAACAGCAACATTGCAACCCCAACTTCTAACATACTCAGTAATTTGTTGCTAATTTGTTGCTAATTTGTTACACTATTTTCAAATTTGTTGCTCCGGCCGTTTCTGAGAAAACGTGGCTGTGCTAGCGTAATATTACGCCAGCACAGCCACCCCCGTAACTTTTGATCTAATTGTCTGACGAAATTTAGATTGGTACCAGAATTTGTTGCTCTAGAATGACACCAACCACGAATTTGTCGCTCCAGCCGTTTCCGAGAAAACGTGGCTGTGCTAGCGTAATATTACGCCAGCACAGCCACCCTTGTAACTTTTGGTCTAATTGTCTGACGAAATTCAGATTGGTACGAGAATTTGTTGCTAATTTGTTGCTCTAGAATGACACCAACCACGAATTTGTCGCTCCAGCCGTTTCCGAGAAAACGTGGCTGTGCTAGCGTAATATTACGCCAGCACAGCCACCCTTGTAACTTTTGATCTAATTGTCTGACGAAATTCAGATTGGTACGAGAATTTGTTGCTAATTTGTTGCTCTAGAATGACACCAATCACGAATTTGTCGCTCCAGCCGTTTCTGAGAAAACGTGGCTGTGCTAGCGTAATATTACGCCAGCACAGCCACCCCCGTAACTTTTGATCTAATTGTCTGACGAAATTCAGATTGGTACGAGAATTTGTTGCTCTAGAATGACACCAATCACGAATTTGTCGCTCCAGCCGTTTCTGAGAAAACGTGGCTGTGCTAGCGTAATATTACGCCAGCACAGCCACCCCCGTAACTTTTGATCTAATTGTCTGACGAAATTCAGATTGGTACGAGAATTTGTTGCTAATTTGTTGCTCTAGAATGACACCAACCACGAATTTGTCGCTCCAGCCGTTTCCGAGAAAACGTGGCTGTGCTAGCGTAATATTACGCCAGCACAGCCACCCTTGTAACTTTTGATCTAATTGTCTGACGAAATTCAGATTGGTACGAGAATTTGTTGCTAATTTGTTGCTCTAGAATGACACCAATCACGAATTTGTCGCTCCAGCCGTTTCTGAGAAAACGTGGCTGTGCTAGCGTAATATTACGCCAGCACAGCCACCCCCGTAACTTTTGATCTAATTGTCTGACGAAATTCAGATTGGTACGAGAATTTGTTGCTAATTTGTTGCTCTAGAATGACACCAATCACGAATTTGTCGCTCCAGCCGTTTCTGAGAAAACGTGGCTGTGCTAGCGTAATATTACGCCAGCACAGCCACCCCCGTAACTTTTGATCTAATTGTCTGACGTAATTCAGATTGGTACGAGAATTTGTTGCTAATTTGTTGCTCTAGAATGACACCAATCACGAATTTGTCGCTCCAGCCGTTTCCGAGAAAACGTGGCTGTGCTACCGTAATATTACGCCAGCACAGCCACCCTTGTAACTTTTGATCTAATTGTCTGACGAAATTCAGATTGGTACGAGAATTTGTTGCTAATTTGTTGCTCTAGAATGACACCAATCACGAATTTGTCGCTCCAGCCGTTTCCGAGAAAACGTGGCTGTGCTACCGTAATATTACGCCAGCACAGCCACCCTTGTAACTTTTGATCTAATTGTCTGACAAAATTCAGATTGGTACGAGAATTTGTTGCTAATTTGTTGCTCTAGAATGACACCAATCACGAATTTGTCGCTCCAGCCGTTTCCGAGAAAACGTGGCTGTGCTACCGTAATATTACGCCAGCACAGCCACCCTTGTAACTTTTGATCTAATTGTCTGACGAAATTCAGATTGGTACGAGAATTTGTTGCTAATTTGTTGCTCTAGAATGACACCAACCACGAATTTGTCGCTCCAGCCGTTTCCGAGAAAACGTGGCTGTGCTAGCGTAATATTACGCCAGCACAAATTGGTGGTTAATGAACATAAACATTTAAATAAGAAGATAGATTTTTGTACCAAATTTTTTTTTTTTTTTTTTTTTTTTTTTTTTTTTTTTTTTTTTTTTTTTTTTTTTTTTTTTACGGCGCATCGACAAATCTTGGCCATTAGCGCCGGGCCTCCAGGGTGTAACCAGGAATTTTCTCAGCGAGCCCTGAGATGAGACTTTGTACCAAATGTTATCAAAATTGAACCATTTTCTTCTTAATAATTCAAACCCCCCTAATAGTACTTAAACGTTTGAATATAAAAATAAAAACCCTTTCTTAGCGAGTGTTTACACTCTAAACGGATGGCCCGTGCAAAATTTCAAATTTTTGTGTCAAGGGCGGAAACTCTTTGAGGGAAAAATTCACATTTTATTTCTCAGTTTTAGTAATTCAAGGTCTGCCATGATAGTTGAAATTAACCTCAATTAAAAATAATACTATGAAATAGATACAGTATAGTAACAGCTGTTCTGTTATCGTCCTAGCAACGCTTGCTGCCTAGGCTTGCATGTTCTAAACATCTAAGAGTTTAAACCCCTCTAAAAATACATAAAAATTCAAATATCAAAAAATCCTTTCTTAGCGAGCGCCTACGTTTTATAGGGAGTGTCCATGCAAAATTTCAAAATTTTCTGTCGTGTGGTTTGGGCTAGGGGATGATAGGTCAGTAAGTGAGTGAGCAAGTGAGTGGTATTTGACAAATATATAGTAGATTTTTCAAAAATACCTATCTCTTTCCTCATCGTCCGAATCAATAGACTCATCTTCTCCATCATTTTCACACATTTACTTAAAACGCCTCTTCATTATTTCTTGATTCTCTTCATATAAAATGTCAAACGGCGGTCGAAAGAAGACATTATATTTTAAATTTTTGTTACGTAAGTAGGGTGTTGTGAACACCCTAAGCCAGTAAAAGGCCCAGAAAATAAACAAATAATGTTTTTTTTTATGCGAATGCAACCTCAATGTGAACAGAACTACTATTTATGAAGGTACCAAAGCGATGAAATGGATTGTAAATTTTTAAATTCAAAATATATTGCTAATTAAGTCATGGGGTGCTGAAAACTCCCCACATCTCTACTTAAAGGTTAATATTATGTTTTGGTATTTTGAGAAAAATTAAAACACCGACGCAATGGCATACCGGAGAACGGGAGATTATAAGAATCAGCCTTCACAGGAATCTGACAGTACCTAGTAGCTACAGGAAATTCACCGCTTCCTCCCTCATTCTTAACTCTCTTAACTCGTCCACGTGATGTTATGTTTAAAAATACTCTTTTTAGCGCGGTTACTCCCTATCTCCATAGGGAGAACCCGCTTATGAGGTTGACCTCATGACGCAATCCGGAAGTGCCGACTAGAAACATTCACGTTTCAGACCCTATAGATCACGAAAATATAGGTGGATAAAATTTGTATGTATATATATATATATATATATATATATATATATATATATATATATTTATATATATGCTTGTCTGTTCGCGCTCCTGACGGCTCAAAAATGGTCCGATTTTGATGTAATTTGGCACAAAAATCTGTCTTTTAATTTGAAAGGTCAAGTTCGTTAACCAGCAGAATCCGCCCACTTGAAGATAGTATTTGGGGCGAAATTCGCGCAAAAAAAATCGTAACTCTTACGTTTTTGAGTTTATATGCTTACAGGTACTTGTTTTATAGGTTTGTTAACATAAGAGAACGAATGAACCCATTTTTAAGGCGATATCTGTAACCGTGGTACTTACGTATTAGCGTCAAAGCAGGTTAAAGATGCGGGTCTCGTTCAGAGATCTGGATAATGGATAACGCATTTCTATTGGTCAATCCCTATCAGAGATATCATCATCTATTGTGTTTATAGTAGCCATCTTGTTCCCTCTGTCTTTTTAACGAAATTCATTTGTGCTTTATTTACCCATGCAATTGTTGTTGTTTTTTTTTTGTTACGTGATTTCAGTTTCTGTGCGAGATAGCGACATCAGAATAGCTAGGATGAAAGCTACTTTTTCGAAGCGATGCCAAATTGTTTATCAGTCCATTATCTAGCGAAAAACCATCCTTGATCTATATTATCAACGAGTTGGATTGACTAGAGTTTAGATATAATCTTGAGCGAGCGGAAACGCATAGCAATTATGGTATTAATATAAGTGCTACGCGTTTTCGCTAGCTAAAGGTTATATCATAACTCTAGTTAACCTAAATCGTTGATAATTCCGTCGCCATATTGGCGAAATCTGATTTGACTCCTTGATCCATATCTCTGTCACGGTGTAGATCCAGTTCTCTGAGACCCGGCTCTTTAACCTGCTTTGACGCTAATACGTAAGTACCGTAACCGTTTCTGAGAAAAGTGGAATCAATGTTTTTGTAGGTCATTATTTTTTTGTGAGCACTTAGAATCGCGGGATTCAATTGAAATATTTTCTACATCTTGGAAATTAATCCCAACTAAGATGATTAAATTTTGGTTATATTTGAAGTTAAGGAAGTATGCGAAAAAAAATATTTTATTAATAGACGTGAAAAATGTTCGGATTTCCATACATTTTTCGTAAATATCTCGATACCGGTTGGGAAATCGTGGTAAGTGGAAAATGACCATTCGAATGCTTACTAAATTCTCTACAAAAAATGTTCTGAAGCAATATTCGATGGGACAAAGTCAATGAGAGATATAAGCGCTTAAAACTTAAAAAGTGTTTGTTTTGAAATGGTTTTTCTCTTTCTTTATCTCACTTTTTAATTGGTTGTTTCTAGTTTTAAATTGCATTTATCAGTAAAATTAGTATTGTAGTAAAATAAGCTAACAAACAGTGAAAGGTATTGGTAATAAGTTTGGAGTGGCTGTGGTAATCATGATGGCAGTGGCTGTCAGTTTCCTGTGATTTGTGATGCTAATCTATTCCATTTCTTCAAGATGTACGTAGCCGCGCTAAGATGACACAGTTCCTCCGGGACGGAGTTGTCCCGCCGGGACGGAGTTGTCCCGCCGGGACGAAGTCATCCTATCCAGGCTTCGTATTGGACACACCTTACTTACCCACTCCTACCTACTAGACAGAAAGGACAGACCAACTTGTAGATATTGTAACGAGACTCTGACCGTTAAACATATACTTACCAACTGCAGACAGCGCAATAACCTGACCATACCTTACTTACCCATTCCTTCTGACTGGACAGAAAGGACAGACCAACTTGTAGATATTGTAACGAGACTCTGACCGTTAAACATATACTTACCAACTGCAGACAGCGCAATAACCTGACCATACCTTACTTACCCATTCCTTCTGACTGGACAGAAAGAACAGACCAACTTGTAGATATTGTAACGAGACTCTGACCGTTAAACATATACTTACCAACTGCAGACAACGCAATAACCTGACCATATCTTACTTACCCACTCCTACCTACTAGACAGAAAGGACAGACCAACTTGTAGATATTGTAACGAGACTCTGACCGTTAAACATATACTTACCAACTGCAGACAGCGCAATAACCTGACCATACCTTACTTACCCACTCCTACCTACTAGACAGAAAGGACAGACCAACTTGTAGATATTGTAACGAGACTCTGACCGTTAAACATATACTTACCAACTGCAGACAACGCAATAACCTGACCATACCTTACGACTTACACGAAATACTGACAGAAGGTAGCCCACACATCAATGCATTACTCAAACATTTAAAAAACTTTTTATTATACACAAAAATTTAATTTACTAAATTTTGTCTGTTTTGATTATTTTATTTTTTTTTGTTTGTTTTTTTCTTCTTTCTTTTTCAAGTTTATTTCTTCATATGTTCTTATATACATATATATCACATTTGAAGTTGACGACTGACATTTAAAGAGTTTTTCGCCTCTGTTGCAGAACTATAATATAATATAAACTTCTGGTTAGAGATAACGTATCGAAAATCACTACTCTTCGAAAATAAATCCTCCAGACTGCCGAATCACACAAAAGTTGTTTTATTTAATCAAATTTCCAAAGGAATACTCAAAACGGAGATTATCTCTCAATTTCATAATGTAATTGAAATTCTAGAATAAAAAAAACAGCAAATAAATAAGAGTAATTTGTGTTTTTTTTGTGATATCATCAAAATTAAATGAAAATTATTCTTGATATTAATTCTTGCATAAAAGTTAATTACAGAACAAATAGATCGAAAATTATGAACGTTTTTACAAAAGGCTTCCTTGCAAAACACACTGACGACACCTAGTCACACAGGTGATGTGATGATGTGCCGACTAGAAAATTTTGCGTTTCAGATCCCCTAGAGATCGAAAATAATGGTGGTTCAAATTTATATATATATATATATATATATATATATATATATATATATATATATATATGTATATATATATATATATATATATATGTATATATATATATATATATATATATATATATATATATATATATATATATACAGGGTGTTCAAAACTCGATTGACACCCACCTTTTTTCCACAATTTTTGATATTTAAAAGTGAAACTTGGTGGGTATTAACGTGGTCGAATGTACATTCAATGCACGACCCCTCAACTTTTATTATTTAGGAAATTCCTTGTTGCACCCTGGATGTCGGCACTAATGGCCTAGATGTCAAGACGCCGTAAAAAATAAATAAATCGTCCAACACAAAAATAATTGCTACGAAATTCTAATCATTAGGTGAGTTCTATTGCTTTAAATTTATTATTTTAATGCCTTTATAAATTAATTGAATTTTATTTTTAGGTGGAGCAAAAAGTTTAGAAAACGTTTATTAAGTTTTACGGAAGCGTAGACCACGTTGATCATAAACTTTTCTGAAAACTTCAAAAACAAAAGTGTGTTTTGCCCCATTCCTATTTACGTTTTAGGCATTTAAAGGTACTTTTTGGAAAGAAAATTTAATCCTCTGCAACGTTTATAACAATTACTTTTTCCATTACGGACATACTTTCTGCGTTATTGGCAGAAAAGTGACAAAAAACAAGGGTTTTAACGGTTTTTGGCAATTTGTTACTCATTGGTGCGCTTTAGCGAAAAAATGACCGATATAAAATCGACCTAAAATTCAATTCTCTACAATAATCCGTCATAAAAATAACCCCCTTCCATTGAAGATTCCAGAGTTAGGGTTGCTGGAGAAAGTTGAGGGGTCGTGCATTGGGTCCAATGAATGTACATTCGATCACGTTAATACCCACCAAGTTTTGCTTTTAAATATCAAAAATTGTGGAAAAAAGGGGGGTGTCAATCGAGTTTTGAACACCCTGTATATATATATATATACACAGGGTGTCCCGTAAATGTCTAGTCATATTGTGAGGGGTGATAGAGGACCCTTGGGGGAACAAAAAATGTTCTATAACGATTTCCCGAATTCTCACCTATATGGGAGAAATCGTCCTTTTATTGTTTTTTCGAGACAAACGTGGTTTTTGGAAAAATAATCCTTGTAGCTCCGTCCCAGGTGATTCTACTAGAAAGAGAGTGAAACCAATCGAAAGCTGAGTAAATTTACTATATGACTAGTTGGGAGTAAACGTAAAAATGATTGAATGTAAGTATGTATATCTTACCAAAAGAAAGATATTGTATATTCTAAAACAGTAAATAAATAAAATACACATTTATTTTGAATTTATTAATCCAGGTATCTAATACTGGGTCATTCTAGAGCAACAAATTAGCAACAAATTCTCGTACCAATCTGAATTTCGTCAGACAATTAGATCAAAAGTTACGGGGGTGGCTGTGCTGGCGTAATATTACGGTAGCACAGCCACGTTTTCTCGGAAACGGCTCGAGCGACAAATTCGTGATTGGTGTCATTCTAGAGCAACAAATTAGCAACAAATTCTCGTACCAATCTGAATTTCGTGAGACAATTAGATCAAAAGTTACGGGGGTGGCTGTGCTGGCGTAATATTACGCTAGCACAGCCACGTTTTCTCGGAAACGGCTGGAGCGACAAATTCGTGATTGGTGTCATTCTAGAGCAACAAATTAGCAACAAATTCTCGTACCAATCTGAATTTCGTGAGACAATTAGATCAAAAGTTACGGGGGTGGCTGTGCTGGCGTAATATTACGCTAGCACAGCCACGTTTTCTCGGAAACGGCTGGAGCGACAAATTCGTGATTGGTGTCATTCTAGAGCAACAAATTAGCAACAAATTCTCGTACCAATCTGAATTTCGTGAGACAATTAGATCAAAAGTTACGGGGGTGGCTGTGCTGGCGTAATATTACGCTAGCACAGCCACGTTTTCTCGGAAACGGCTGGAGCGACAAATTCGTGATTGGTGTCATTCTAGAGCAACAAATTAGCAACAAATTCTCGTACCAATCTGAATTTCGTGAGACAATTAGATCAAAAGTTACGGGGGTGGCTGTGCTGGCGTAATATTACGCTAGCACAGCCACGTTTTCTCGGAAACGGCTGGAGCGACAAATTCGTGATTGGTGTCATTCTAGAGCAACAAATTAGCAACAAATTCTCGTACCAATCTGAATTTCGTCAGACAATTAGATCAAAAGTTACGGGGGTGGCTGTGCTGGCGTAATATTACGGTAGCACAGCCACGTTTTCTCGGAAACGGCTGGAGCGACAAATTCGTGATTGGTGTCATTCTAGAGCAACAAATTAGCAACAAATTCTCGTACCAATCTGAATTTCGTCAGACAATTAGATCAAAAGTTACAAGGGTGGCTGTGCTGGCGTAATATTACGCTAGCACAGCCACGTTTTCTCAGAAACGGCCGGAGCAACAAATTTGAAAATAGTGTAACAAATTAGCAACAAATTACTGAGTATGTTAGAAGTTGGGGTTGCAATGTTGCTGTTCCAGCGTAATAGGGCTCTACCTGCTCCTCTTTCTAAGGTCCTGACAATAAGTACCGTTACAGCCCCAGCCATAAACAACGAAAAATGACCTGCTTGACATTTGATAATATTAAACGTGTGAAGTAGTTCCTCTTTTTGTGTCTGTTTACCTCAGTTATTAATTTTTATTTATGTTGTACGCCTTATTTTTTGATTGGGCGCTGTTATTTTGATTGCATTTTTTTTCTTCAATAAAACAAAGCTAGTAAATGAGAAGGATGTTTACGCTTATAGAGAAAATAATTTTGGAGGGGACTGGGAGAATTTCGGGGGGGGGGGCTGAAAGGATTTTGGGGGTATGGGATAATAAAAATCTAGAACATGGAATAGTTAGACAATTACAACGCTATTACGCCCAAAAGAAATCATTTTTTTCTGAACTAAGTGATATTATTATTTTTAAGGTTTTTACGACACATTTTTACCGATTGCGGGGGGGGGGGGTGCAGCCCTCTCAGCCCAACCTTATATACGCCCATGCACGTTTTTGTTTTATTTTGTTGATGTATAGCGTTTTGCTTTAGAAAGAGAGCTGGGTTGTTGTAATTTCCGCTTCTGTGTAAGTTACTACTGCCGGTTTCCCTGACGCCTTAATATCACTTTTATTCGAGACATTCGAGAGGATGTTGACAATTTTCACGAGATATATAAAAAAAAAAAAAAGTTTATTTCTATTCTAAGATTTTCAAATGACATTAGGGATAAGAACGGAACCGCGCTAAGATGATGCAGTTCCTGTGAGTCGGACTTTTTCTAAAGAAAAGCCACCACCCCATAGTGAGTATCGAACCCACGATCCTTGGCACAGAGTGTTAAGTGCTCACGCCTTAACACTCATCGCTACATCATTAGAAAATGTAATGATAATATAAGTTTAATTTAGTACTGATTTATTCTATTTTTTAATAAAAGTGCTTTTACTATTATAATTATGGTTTCTGATTAATCAACAAATTTTATTTAATAAAAAAGATTATGTGTAAACATTTCAAAGAGATTTAAAGTTCACTAATGTTGTATTGCAATTGCAAGTACATACCATATAAACATATGGAGATGGTAAAAAAAAAATCACTGTGTTGATTTGACACGGAATGACCCACCCCAGAAATGGTCTCAGCCCCCCCCCCCCCGAAATTATCTCCTATATACGCCCATGCACGGTAATAATAATTTTCCTGCCCATAGACAATTTAACATGGACGAGACATGAAAAAAACAACACCCAATGTGCTGACCCCACCGGTAAAAAATTGGTTTGTAAAATTTTCAGTGCAGAGAGGATGTAAATCGTCACGGTTATATGCGGTATGAGTGCTACAGGGGTTTATGTACTTCCGGCTTACAAGGGGAGTATACAGCGATGGGGTCACCGATCTTGACCATTTTTTTTCTGGTGATTCTACATCGAAAAATAGTCGACACGTGTCCGAGCGTTCCGTCCAATGCGCCTTAGGAGCCGAGAAATAAAATAAAATAGGTTGAAACGGCTTTATTTTTTATATCGAGTTTAGAAAGTGATATCGATATGATTTTTTCACCAATTCATTTGTTTTATAGAGTAGATTAAAGGAAAAATATAATCGTTAAATAATAATTTATATTTCGTCAAATAAATTCAAAAATATGCTTACGTTTTCAAGTAAACTAGTATTTTTTTTTTTTTTTTTTTTTTTGTGCATTTGCTGCCGAGGCCATTAGCACAGTAAACTAGTATTATACATTTTTTTACACTAAAAATAATAGCAGATTTAAAATCAGCACCCCAAGAAACCCTAATGTAGTGAATATCATTGAAAACAAAAAATAATGATTTTTCCCAGTCTGGAAGAGACTAAAAATTAGTAAGCGAAAAAGTAACGTGACGTTTTGAAATTCAATATCTCCCCTTGAGATAATCCGATTTTTACGTCATTGAAATCTTTCAAAAGAAGAAAGACTCCTTTTTCTAACCATATAAATGACTATCGTATTATCTCAAAAGGTACTTGCAAAAAATGGGTTTCAAAATAAAAATAAAATGTAAACGTTTTTGTATATAATGTCGATCCCAGACCACGTAGAAACACCCCAATTTGAAGGAAATGTGTCATATTAGGGCCTTTATCCCATCCAAGTTTGGTTTAAATCGCGTAAATATTCTTTGAAATATTGCCGGATTGGTGAATCTTTAACAAAATTTTAAAGGTCCTCCCTTAGCGAAAATAAAAATACATTTTTTTTTATTGTTGTAATATTCCCAAAATTTGAATTAGGGTTTCAATATGCTAAAAATGAATCTGACATCCGTTTTTGAATAAAAAATTGTTTTACATACTCGACTCCAAAGAAGTCATTATTCGGTCAAAATATTCCATATACCTACATTTAAAAAGTTATCCATTATAAAAAAAATTTTGATTTAAAAATGGATGTCAGATTCGTTTTTAGCACATAGAAAAATAAATGTATTTTTATTTTCGCTAAGGGGGGACCCTTAAAATTCTGTTAAAGATTCACCAATCCGGCCATATTTAATATGACACATTTCCTTCCAATCGGGTGTTTCTACGTGGTCTGGGATAGACGTTATATACAAAAACGTTAACATTTTATTTTTATTTTGAAACCCATTTCTTGCATGTACCTTTTGGAAAGACATCAATGACGTAAAAATTGGATAATCTCAAGGGGAGATATTGAATTTCAAAACGTCACGTTACTTTTTCGCTTACAAATTTTTAGTATTTTCCAGACTGGGAAAAATCATTATTTTTTGTTTTCAATGATATGCTCTACATTAGAGTTTCTTGGGGTGCTGATTTTAAATCTGCTATTATTTTTGGTGTAAAAATATGTATAATACTAGTTTACTTGCAAATGTAAGCATATTTTTGAATTTATTTGACGAAATATAAATTATTGTTAAACGATTATAGTTTTCCTTTAATCTACTCTATAAAACAATTGAATTGGTGAAAAAATCATGTCGATATCATTTTCTAAACTCGATATAAAAAATAAAACCCTTTCAACCTATTTTATTTTATTTCTCGGCTCCTAAGGCGCATTGGACGGAACGCTCGGACACATGTCGAATATTTTTCGATGTAGAATCACCAGGAAAAAAAAAATGGTAAAGATCGGTGACCCCATCGCTGTATACTCCCCTTGTTAGATCTTTCCAAGGAAGGTATGAATCCCCATAGTGACCATGGGAAAACGACAAAAAAATCCCCATCTCTTCACAGATTCTCCTCCTGGAGCTTTTAGACTTGAGGTTGCGGAATGGGGTACGGCTGTCCCTGGGCATCTCGGCATCTCGCTTACCCGAGTAGACAACGGGGCAGCTGGTGCAGACGCTCGTTATTTTTTAACTGTCATGTAAGCACATTACAAAATGCAATTATTTCACAGAAATGTAATATCAATAAATGATTAAATAAATAAAGAAAAAAAAATTATTGATAACGTCTGAAAACGCAACAAAAGACCGAACTTCACAAACTTGCCAAAAAATGAATTACTAATTATAAAATTGTAAAAAATGAATTACTAATTACAAAATTGTAAAAAAATAGTTTTTTCTCCCAGATGTATGCACAAATGGAAATTGTAATGCTAAAAATTAAATAGCACAAGTCAGCAATATCAAATTGGTTTGAGGATACCAAATTGGTCAAAATTAGTCAAGGGTGTGGATTTGTATAAGGAACAAACAGACAGACAAATAGCTGATTATTATACAGATATAGTACATCCAATTACAAATATTTCCGCCTAAAATGTGTTACTGTCAAATTCACCTTAGGGCCTGTTTAGTATACAAAAATCGCTTTCTTGAACATTTATTTATTTATATTTTAACGTCCATTATAATTAACTCAGAATTTTAGGACGGGTTATCTAGGTTACCACCCTTTTCTAGCCAGGATAGGGCTGATTTTTTCCAAAGAAAAGCCACCACCCTTAGTGGGATTCGAACTCACGACCCTTGGCACGGAGTGTTAAGTGCTTACGCCTTAACACTCGCGGCCACTGGGCTTCCTCTTGAACATTTCATTCCGGCGGATATTTAAATTCGTTACAAATCAGTAAAATGAGAATGCAACCAGGCGCTGGATTTCTAGAACGCTACCAGGTTCGGATTACTAGAACATCGGAACCATAGAAGTCGATGAACTAAACACAAACAGGATAGAACAGGGATCCAAAAAAAATATATAATAAAAAAAATAGAAATGAATATGTAGCAGTTATTGATATTGTATTACGGAAAATTCCCGTATCAATAATAGCTCAGCACACCGCGGCGCGATGTAGTGTTATTTATATTGGACGTGAAATTGAAAATTGGTTTAAAATATTTCGATTATTTTTTATTTATTGAGTACTCTTCGCAGCTTTAGCGATAAAAGCTTTACATATGGTAAAATGTTTTAAATTGATAGCTAGATAATTTTAGATGGGTTTTTTACATAGATAGATGGTAAATATACTTTTACATATCGATGGCCTAGAATGAAAACCTCGGATCTAAAAAAAAACGTATATAACTTTTATACGTTATTAGACGGATAAGATTCTATTTGACAATCCTTGAGTGTCAAAGATACTTTATCTTACTCGTCCTGGACTATGTCGGCGAAGAAGCCAACCTTCTAGCTTTCTCAGTAACCATAATATCCATCTAATTAGGTATAAAAGTTAATTAATTTTATTTTTGAGATACGAGGTTTTCATTCTAGGCCATCGATATATAGCGATGGAGCTTTAAATCTGATATAGTTTTAGACAGGGTTATAATTCATATTATTATAAAAAAAAAAAAAATCAGTCCCGTAACAGGCCACGAGGGCCCTGAGGGGCAGATACTATAGAGGTATCTGATTCATGACCATACGGCACACTAGGGAGATAGTGTGGTCAGTACTATGCTCCGGCCGCCTGATTTTCCCCTTGGCTGCTTCGACTGCTAGAGTCATTAGCACCAACCAAGGTACCCATTATTAAATTAATTAAAGGCTGGGTTGGCCTAGGGACGGTCAGGGAGGCCGAATTCAACCGGTGAACGAAGACACTAGAAGAAAAAATCTTTAGTGCTTGCTCGGGATTTGAACTCAGGCCTCCAGCTTATTAGTCCAGTGCTCTACCACTGAGCTAACCTCGCCCCCATATTATTATATATTCATATTAATTAACTTATATAATTTAACTATTTACAATGTTAAACTAAACAAACGTTAATTAAAATAATGATAAACCAATAATAATGAAGGAACAGACTTCGTATTAAAATTATGTTAAAAATTAGACCAATAAAAAAAATTGAAAGGAACGTGGTTTAAATGTCAGTTTTCCAGTCAGTCCATTAAAATTATATGTTACTTTGGGGAGTTAATTGAGGATTTAATTTTATTTAGAGAGTGTCACATAGTCTGGTTTGTTTCAAAAAGTCTTATGTTTCAGAAAAGTATTGTTTTATGAGTAAGCTTTTTATGTTTTAGGTTAATGTTCAAATGTATACTGGATCTAGATGAAAGACCTTAAGCTCTTTGAGAAACTAAAAAACGCAACTATGCTAGGAAAATATGAAAATTATATTTTATAATAAACGAAAAAAATTACCGTAAGCTTTAATTTATAACATAAAACTAGTGATAACTAACTGTCTGCTTACTTTTCCGTGTTGTATTGTAAATTTGTAAACAATACCAAGTCCATCGCACCAGTGGTTGACGGTGAAATCTTTAACGTCGAAAATTCCTGGTCCTAATCTTATGTAACTTCCATTCAGCCAGGCTGGTATTTCTCCTAAAACATTATCAAAATTTAATTAAATCTAGAAAATTTCTTCGTTTATTTATCATTTAATTTATAGAATGTGTCAAGAAAATCACAATAGAAGTTCAAATTAAATTAAATGATCCAACATTCATTGTAATATTCAAATAGTTTAAAAAATTAACTTATCAGGCCTTCATCTGAACACGGTTACTCCGCTATAGAGGAGTGATACCAAATAGACTAACTGCTTCAAATCACAGTATAGCACGTGTCATATATAGAGAGAGGCTCATATCGGCCATTGCATCTTTGATTTATACAAATCAAACTGAGTCCAAATCCAGTTTCAACTCAGTATTAAATTAGCAGTAAGTTAATCTATATATATAAAAATCACGTGTCTGTCTGTTTGTCCGTATGTCTGTTTGTTCCTTATACAAATCTATACCGTTTGACTCGGGGAATCTCCTAGGCTAGGTCAAAATAGTAAATTTCAAAATTTGGTGAAAAGTTCAAAGGTTTGTTCAAGAAAAATTGGCTACTCTGAACCATTCAGATTCTGACGGCCATTTTGAATCGACAGCCACTTTGAATAATGTCTCAAATTTATTTGTTGATGTTCTTGATAATTAGAATAACTCGAACTCAATGATGACTTTACATCATTATATAATCATGTAATGCAGTTTATTTCAATTTTATATCAACAGTCACTGTCTAACTAAGGAGCGCTGGGCTTTCTTTGATAAGAGCTATCTACTCGCAGGCTTTGGTGCTGGCCTCTGTCGGCAGTTTAATGAATTGCTGTGGTGCTGGCCTCTGCGGGCTGCATTATGAATTAATAGACAGATAACAAATTCCCACCGTTTGACGTAACTGGATATAAGATCTTGATACGAGGAGAGTCATAGGCAGAAAGTAGGTGTAGCATGGCCCACTGGGTAACAGCAAGTTTAATATAAACCTAAAGAAATATGGTTTATCGCTCATTCTTAAAAACGATACTCGATTATTGATGCGTGGCATTTGGATCCGCAAGTAATACTGCTCTGAAAATGCTTCACACCGTGCACAACCCAGGCTTTTAGTAGTAGATTTCAGGAGTAGTCCTAGTGTTAGTTTGTATACAGAAACAGGTGACCCTCCAGGTGTAGGAGCAGCTAATAACTAACAAAATTAACTGTAGTATCTTTACAGCTGAACTCCATGGCATCCTCATCGGTCTGAAAACATACCCGAAACTGACTACAGAGGCATTGTCTTATTTACTGAATCTTTAAGCGCACTGAAGGCACTTCCAGACAGATACACAACCCATCCACTACCGACAAAAATACTGAAACACAACCTTGTACTGGCTATCTGGCCATGAAGAACAACAAACCACTGACAGAGACTTAAGAACAACTACAAAATTGAGAATAAAATGTCATTGGTAATACATAAGGACACGACTAACTGACAATAAACTACGGACAATAAAAAATACAGCTGGACTGTGGATTAGACATACTCGACTAACAAACGAATTTCTTATGACAAGACATCTACAGAGACATTTACTCACACACTGCCACAGAAGAGCAATTACAACACCTCGAATGATAGCCAATACAACTCCTCCGCAATGATAGCCCGTACATAAACATTATCCTGACTTACCTCAAGTACAGAGGACTACACAAACTTATAGTCCGAGAGCTGGCAACGCACTTTTCATGAAGTGTTATATGCACCTTGAAATTTTGCTATAATATACCTCTTAGGTAGATAAGAAGGTACGTATGTGTTTCCTGGACATACCTTGGAACACCAGGTACAAGGCGCAAAACAATATTTCCGAAAAATAGAGTTTTAATCAGAAGCCAACTATCTATAATGTAAAATTAGGACAATTTTACGATGATTAATAAATATGTCAGGCACGTTTAGAGGTATAACACGTAAATACCACGTCATATTAAATGAGCGTAAGAATATTAAAAGAAAAGGCATCACCCCTATCCTGGCTAGAAAGGGTGGTAACCTGTAGATAACACGTCCTAAAATTCGTTGTTAATAATAAATGGACGTTAAAATTTAAATAAATAAATGAGCGTTTTATCTGCGCTGCCTTTTAAACCGGAACAGCTGTACAAGATCAAATGAGCAAGAACCAATGAGAGCGCAAAAAATAACCAGAACTGCGCGGTGCTGTCATTCACTCTTACGGTTACGCGCAGTGTATTGCAGTCTATCATATATTTTTATGTTTCCTGATAATTATACCCCACAAAAGTGTCTGCCCTTTTGTAATTATTTTCAAATATGTTTACTGAAGACGCTGTTTAAATCGCAGCGTGAATAAAGCACTTCATTTAATATTAAAAATAAAAACTAGGTACTTAGTTTTTTTTTTTTTTTTTATTATCATTTTAACCCCCTTAAAAGTGCCTGCCTTATTTATCATTAATTTTAAAATTGCCTTAATTTGCCATTTTTTTCATTAATAATCGTTGGCTTCTGAATAAAACTACTTTTGGGCAATATTGTTTTGCACCTTTCCCCTATGCGCAGTACCTGGTGTTCCAAGGTATGTCCAGGAAACACATATTTACCTTCTTATCTACCTAAGAGGTACATTATAGCAAAATTTCAGGGTGCATAAAACACTTCATAAAAGTGCATTGCCAGCTCTCGGTCTATATTTGATGACGGTCTGCACTGTTGACTAAAAAAACTATTATATTACTTCGATACTAAGCATTATTTATAAGTGAGTTCACCTAAATATTTACATAACTATACACACTTACATCAGCTTTTGATTTTCGTAAATACCTCAAAAACTTCTGAAATAATTTTCGATGGGATGGGCCCATGCGGAGAAATAACTTAAAAGTATTGTAGTTAGTTTCGTTTATTTAAATGGGTCTTTTTTAGGGTAGGGGAAATATCTTTCATTAGACGAAATGGACAAAGCTACACAGTACAACAGTGTGAGATTCTTACTCACTAAAAAACCACCTCCCTATTCATTATTCACATTATTTTGAGCCGCAGTAAGGCTTTTTCTCTCCCGTTCTTTAGTCCGGAGCTTCTTAACAATGAGAGCAAGGTATTCTGAAACAACCTCCCAGTTTTCACTATTAGCCAGGATGAGGCTGACCAGATTTTCGGGTTTCAAGGGCTTACCAAGTTTCCTGACAGGAAACGGGGGTCTTACCAAGTTTTGGACAGGAAATTCCTGTCCAATTCGGCCTTTTCGATACAAAATCTCGGGCATTCGAAGAACACATGTTCCGCAGTCTCATCTTTTCTCATCGCATGTAGGGCATGACGACTCATCGATTGACGACACGTGCTACAGGCGTGCCCAGTGAGCAACTGAGTTAGATAAAAAGTCCGACTCGCAGGAACTGCGTCATCTTAGCGCGGTTACGTACATCTAGAAGAAATGGAATAAATTAGCATCACAAATCTCTATGCATACGTTATCATGATTAGCCACAGCCATCTTGATTACCACAGCCACTCCAAACTTATTACCAATAACTTTCACCGTTTCTTAGCTTATTTTACTACAATACTAATTTTACTGATGAATGGAATTTAAAACAAGAAACACCAATTAAATAGTAAGATAAACAAAGAGAAACCCCCATTCAAAAACACAAAACAAACACTTTTTAAGTTTTAAGCGCTTATATAGCTGATATACGTTGCCCCATCCAATATTGCTTCAGAACCTTTTTTGTAGAGAATTTAGTAAGCATTCGAATGGTCACCTTCCACTTAGCACGATTTCCCAACCGTTATCGAGATATTTACGAAAAATGTATGAAGATCCGAAAATTTTTCATGTCTATTAATAAAATATTTTTTTTTCGCATACTTAACTCTAAATATAACCAAAATTTAAACATCTTAGTTGGGATTAATTTCCAAGTTGTAGAAAATATTTCAATTGAATCCCGCGATTCTAAGTACTCACAAATATATAATGACTTACAAAAACATTGATTCCACTTTTCTCAGGAACGGTTGCAAATATCGCCTTATAAATGGTTTCATTCGTTTTCTTATATTAAGAAACCTATAAAACAAGTACCTGCAAGCATATAAACACAAAAACGTAAGCATTACGATTTTTTCGTTAAAACCGGACCATTTTTGAGCTTGCTAGAGCGCGAACAGACAAGCATATATATATATATATATATATATATATATATATATATATATGTGTGTGTGTGTATATATATATATATGTATATATATATAAATATATATATATATATATATATATATATATATATATATATATATATATACAAATTTGGGCCACCTATATTTTCGTGATCTATAGGGTCTGAAACGTGAAAGTTTCTAGTCGGCACGTCCGGATCGCGTCATCAGGTCAACCTCATAAGCGGGTTCTCCCTATGGAGATAGGGAGTAATCGCGCTAAAACCTCCTTCTCCATACTTCCTTTCTCTCCATGTTTTGATGTGAGGTATTTATCGGTGTGATATTGATGCTTACCAAGGTCATTGCCAGCTCTCCATTGTCTCGTCCTTCTCCTCTTTTTCAATAGTCTTCCAATGGGCGTTTGGGCCTCCTCCTTTCTTCCGGTAGATCCTATTACGCTCTTCTGCCAAGAGGTCAATCGGAGGCAAATCTGCGAAAACACACGCTGCATCATAAGATACCCGGAAAAGCTCGGTAGGCACGTAGAGCACTCCGACGATAAATCGTATTACAACTTCGCGCGTATGCCTTTACCTTCATTGCGCTCGACCAAAGAGAAGCAGCATACAGCAAGGTAGAGCTAGTGATTGTTGCCAGCAGCCTTCTTCTATTTTCCTGGTCCATCGATGTTTGGCATTATCCGAACCAGTACCTCTGTTGCATGTGCAGCTTTACTACTGATCATCTGCAAATGTTCAGCAAAACGTAATCTTGCATCGAGCTGCACGCCAAGGTATCTGATGGATGACCTGGTAGAGATGTCGAATTCGCCGACATTTAGGGTCATGATCCCCATTACGTCCCGGCTTATAACTAATGGCTCATCGGTTTTATGATCTGCAAGCTTTAGGCCTACAGAAGAAAGCCACTGGCGAATGGTTGTGATAGCCTTATTCGCATCGTAGGTAATTTCCTTCATGTACCTTTCCACAAACTACTACAGCAAGATCATCCGCGAAACCCACCAAAGTTGTTTCCTCCGGAATAGGAAGTCTGAGTGCTGTGTCGTACATCATATTCCACTGCAAAGGACCTAAAACCGAACCCTGATGAACCCCATCTGCAACCTTGTAGATTCTTGAAAACGGGTCTTTTTGTCTGTACCCTTTAGTTTGCTATGTTATTGCTTATAGCAAAAAATGTATCTGTCAGTAAAAAAAGCTTTCCGAGCGGAATTCGAAGAAGCCGTGTGAGTTTTGTCTACTACTGTAATGCTGTTGGGTTAGTTTTTTGGAATGATTTTTCCTTTCTAATTACCTAAATTTGAATTGGTTGTTATTTTTAAATTCTATTTAACAGTAAAATGATTATTAAAGTTAAACAAGGTAAGAAAATGAGAAATGTATTTGTGATTCTTCACGCGATAAGATGATGCAGTTTCTGTGAGCCGGACTTTTTATGTTTGATACCAATAGCTTCACTGTTAGTTGCCCAGCTAACTTAGATTAGTTGCAATGAATCTAAAATGTGACGCGTGAAAACCATTCCATCTTTGCAAGCTGCCATGATGCCTGACTGAATTTGCTTATAAACTCCGTCTATTTTGGAATTCTGGTGTGGAGTAATTTAAAGTCGGATATTACTGAGAAGGAGGCAAGGAAATTCAATGGCCCAGGCTTTTAATGCTTACAGGAAATTGACTACTGACGAACTTTCTGCTATGTTCTACTTTCCATAACTAGAGAACTCGCGTCCTAACTCTCTAAAACTCCGTTTTATGAACAATCAGACAAATACATATATTTACATATGTGCACACACGCGCAGACACACACACACACACACACACACACACACACACACACACACACACACATATATTCTCCCGCCAGAAGACCCCGCCCGCAGGTTTTGAGCCGGGGGAAGGTTTAGAAGGTCCAATTTTTCCCCTAGGTCCTATTAGGAAGCCATGCCCTCTTCAGTTGTTTTTAAATTTGACTAAATGACGTTTCTTGATTACATTTTCTGTTATGAATTTTGGTAATATATAATTTGTAATTATTAATGTTTGTCTGAAGGATTGTTTCTTGAAATAGGTATTAGCGTTATTTCATTTTTAATAAATTTTGTGAATTAAATTTATTTTTCCTTATTAGGTTTGAAGTATTAAATGGAAAAGTCATTAAGATTTCCAATTTCATTTTATTGGAAAACGCTAAAAAGAAATTCATGTCAGTCGTTTTTAATGAGTCCCTGGGAGTTCCGGATCAGTGGCTGGAGATAAATGTTGTCCATCCAATTTAATATTTTTCTTCCTCTTTTTTTCTTATTTTCCACTTTTCAAGAGGCCGGAGGAAAATGCAATAAATCGAGGTTCCCATTTTCCCGGATAGTAGTCAGTGTTTGTCTTCAAACAAGGAAGTTATTATGAAACGCCGTTATTTTTTTCTTTTTTTTTTTAATGATTTTTTAAGGATGAAAGGAAACTGTTCATTTCCACTCCTCATTTAAACCACCACTTTAATAAATCTAAATTCTTCTAGGAATTAATAGATTTTTATATAGGTATCTAAGTTAATAAAGTATCAAATATACATTGGAACATGCTTATTATGATTATTTTGGGCTAATGAATTAATTTATCTAGTTACTTCATTTTATGACAATTTTGTCTCTTGGTATCGTAAACAGATACGCGGATAAACGGTTTAGGTTTTCAAAAATCCCACCCGCTCATACATTTCTTACAAATCAGTTTTCATCTTAATTTTTTCACCTTATAATGTATAAAAAGGCTATTTTTGTATACATCGTTCCTGCCATGTCAAACTGTTGAATATGAAAAATTTCGTTTTTAGATTCGAGACTTTGCTCCTGGATTGTGGACGATACGGGTTGTCGTAAATTGTTGCGACTCTAACCCCATTATAGAATAGCCTTTAATGCCCTAAAAAAGTATCGAGTAAGACCATTTTTCAATATATTACTTCGTCAATGGACACAAATCTCTAAAGTTCCTAGGGCATATAATCTCTGCCGAAGGGGTACGACCAGACCCAGACAAATTAGCGGCTATTCAGAACATGACCATCCCCAAAGATCTTAACGGCGTGAGACGAACATTGGGCGTGCTGAACTATTACCGCCGCTTTGTACCAGCCATGGCACACAAGCTCACGAGACTAAACGCTTTACTTCGTAAAGGCTGCACGGTTAAAGTGACAGAGGAGATGGAAACTGATCTACGGGAATGCATCGACCACCTAAAAGCTGCACCTCTCCTGGCCTTCCCTGATTTTAGTAAGCAGTTCACCATTACAACGCAAGTGACCTTGCTATATGGGCGGTACTCTCACAAACTAAAGACGGTGCTGATCAGCCTGTGGCTTTTGGAAGCAGAAAACTTACCCCTGCGGAATCCAGGTACAGTGCCCTGGAAAGGGAATTGCTGGCGGTAGTCTGGGCGGTTGGTCACTTCAGGCCCTACGTTTTTGGTACAACATTCATCGTCAAGTCCGACCATAAACCACTACAGTGGGTTGACTCCCTCAAGGAATCTTCGGCTAGGGTAGCGCGATGGAAGCAATACTTAGCTCAGTACTCCTTCCACGTCATCCATACCCCAGGGCGGGAGAACGTAATAGCGGACTGGTTATCGCGTAACCTCCCAGTGCACGCGATATCTCCAAGAGAAGAAAGTCCCACAACATCTCTAGCAAGATTTTTTCAAACCTGGACCCCAGCGGAGGACGATGTCAACAGTGCACCCGATGAAACAGGTGTATCCGGAGGAGACAGACCAGCGGAATTGTTAGAAATTGACGACATCGTTGTCAGGCACAGACGACACGTCATCTGGAAGACATCGACTTCAGGGTCCCCCCAGATAATGTTCAGAAAACGAGAGAAAGGTGTCCAGGAAGCGGTGGTAAAATCTCAGGCGTCTGTAGACGACAACTCTATCATCCGGATACTCAATGATGCATCGAGCCCCGGACATACAACTTACCTTTACGTTGGGAACGCGGTACTGTGGTGCAAGATCATGGCGTTATGGAGAGACGAGCGAATCGGCCTGGATCGCAACTTAGTACGCTGTACAAGGCTAGGAGAAAGAGTGGACGATCCCGAACGCCAAGATGAGTTGACTCTCGCGTACCATCAAGGGAAAACGAATCATAGAGGTGAAGCAGAAACGCTTGCAGCACTTAGAAAATCCTATGTGTGGACCGGAATGCGCAGGTCCGTGGAAAAGGTGCTAAGTACTTGCCAGATTTGTCAGCGGAAAAATTCAACAGAAGGCCCCCGCACACTACACAGGAACTAACTATCACTGCGGATAAACCACTTGCTATAATTCAGGCAGATACCTTCACCTGGACAGGGAAATCGTGGGTGACGATAATTGACTCGTTTAGCAAAGTGGCAATGGCGGTCGAAGTCCAACGAAAGTCTGCCGAAGAAGCTAAAATGGCACTCCTGCGTTGGGCGCAAGTGTATGGAGCCCCCGAGATGCTTATTACAGACGGAGGAAGAGAGTTCAGTAACAAGCAAATCCATGACCTCCTCAAGTCATGGGACACAACACGACCACACCAGGGCACCCGCAAGGGCGTGGAGTAGTCGAGAGATTGCATGGTACCCTCTCAGAGCACCTTCGTATCCTCGATGCGGACCCACACTGTTCCGACGATGATGCAATGGCTAGAGCCATAGTGGCATACAACCATTCAGTGCACGCTACCACCGGCCTTTCACCTCTGGAGGTTCTCTTTGGTATTAGAGGAATACGCCGTATGGAGCTCCTGCCATTCAATGAAGAAAGCGCCGAGATTAACGCCATCAGAGACCTCCATCGGACTCAACGACGACTACGCACAACGGCCCTCCGACGGATTATGGGAGAAAAGAGAAAAAGAGTTGCCCGAATTAACGACCAGCTAAGGGACTTGGCTAAACCACTCTGCATCGGTGATATCGTATATCGACAAATTCCTACAAACTGGCGGAAATCAACAGAGTTGTTTGACGGGCCGTATAAAATAATAGTTATCAGGGAGCACAACGTGGTCACAATCCAGGATGTTGCAGACCCAGGAAGAAGACGGACATGCCACGCTGAGCAACTCAAGCGCCCACCAGCTGCTGAGGTCACTCCAGAGGATCATGGTTAGTGTACGTCTAAAGACCTTAGTGCAGAGTCGTAAAGTCTGCACGCTTCAAGTATGTGTCTTTTGTTGTCATTTTTCGTTCTCCTTTATTTAAATTGTATAGCTATGTCTATTTCTTTTTACGTTACTAAAATGCTATATATATATATATATATATATATATATATATATATATATATATATATATATGTCTAGTTACCTTTAATTTTCAGTCTAATCTTAAGTTGTGTTATGTGAGCAGTAATATTTCGGCTAATGTGTAAATATATATTTGTACTGTTTGATGTGTAGTCTTATTCTCTTTCTTTTCTTTTTTCTTTATATTAGTATACTTGTTATTATTTCGCCAAAAGTTTTGTATTTCTATTCTTTTCTATTTTATTCAATCTATGTATATTGTATTAAATATGTAAGTAAATTCCTGGAGTTCCAGGAACTGAAGGGGGGCTGTTAGGAGGATAAACAGCCCCAGTGTAATAGGATTAAGACTAGTATTTAAGGGCTGCTTATCTAAGAATAAAGCCAGTTGTTTGTCTGAACTCGTGAGTGATTGACCCCGTGTACTTCCCTTAGTGTTTTTTAAAAACTTACTCGAGTCTCTCGGATTCTTATCTTATATATATATATATATATATATATATATATATATATATATACAGGGTGTCCCGTAAATGTCTAGTCATATTGTGAGGGGAGATAGAGGACCTTTAGGGGAACAAAAATGTTCTATGACGATTTCCCGAATTCTCGCCCCTAAGGGAGAAAAGGTCGTTTTATTGTTTTTTCGAGACAAACGTGGTTTTTAGAAGAATAATCGTTGTAGCTCCGTCCCAGGTGGTACAACTAGAAAGGGGGTGAAACCTATCGAAAGCTGAGTAAATTTACTATAAGACTAGTTGAATGTAAACGTAAAAATGAATGAATGTAAGTATGTATATCTTACCAAAAGAAAGCTATTCTAAATTTCCTGACATTTTATTGATATTTCTTTCCAGCGTTACTCCTCAATAGGCAGGATCTGTGATTTCCGGCTTTTAGAAAAACTTCCTCATTTAAGTAGCTTTCCATTCATGTATCACAACCCTTTGTCATTGAAGTATTTGAACGGTTTAAGAACAAAATTTTTTTAAAAAACATGGATCTGTGAAAAGAAAATTATATTTTTTTCTTCTGTTTATTCAAAAAGCTGAAGAGAAATATTTATTTTTATAAATGTTTACATAATAATAAATAAATATTTACTTAAAACAATAAAAAAAAATTACTTCCACGAATGTAAAAAAAATTCCTAAAACAGTAAATAAATAAAATACACATTTATTTTGAATTTATTAATTCAGGTAACTAATACTGGGTCCAGGAGGCGGCCATTAAGGAACACCAACCATACATTAACCTCAAAAATTATTATTTTTACCTAGATCACGCATTTGAACACATTTTTACAGGACTATGTATGTCTTATTTATGAGGGATAGAATTTTTAATTACCACAACAACAACGCATGGGCTCACGAGAATCCCAGTGAGTTTCACAAGCATAGCCATCAGTATCAATTCAAGGTAAAGCATTTGTTTTAAAAAATATAAATACCTGTAAAAATGTGTTCAAATGCGTGATCTAGGTAAAAATAGTAATTTTTGAGGTTAATTTATGGTTGGGGTTCATTAATGGCCAACTCCAAGACCAAGTATTAGTTACCTGAATTAATAAATTCAAAATAAATGTGTATTTTATTTATTTACTATTTTAGGATTTTTTTTTATATTCGTGGAAGTAATTTTTTTTATTGTTATAAGTAAATATTTACTTAATATTTATGTAAACATTTATAAAAATAAATATTTCTCTTCAGATTTTTGAATAAACTGAAGAAAAAAATATAATTTTCTTTTCACAGATCCATGTTTTTTTTTTTAACTTTTGTTCTTAAACCGTTCAAATACTTCAATAACACAGGGTTGTGATACATGAATGGAAAGCTGGTTAAATGAGAAAGTTTTTCTAAAACCCGGAAATCACAGACCCCGCCCATTGAGGAGTAACGCTGGAAAGAAATATCAATAAAATGTCAGGAAATTTAGAATAGCTTTCTTTTGGTAAGATATACATACTTACATTCATTCATTTTTACGTTTACATTCAACTAGTCTTATAGTAAATTTACTCAGCTTTCGATTGGTTTCACCCCCTTTCTAGTAGTACCACCTAGGACGGAGCTACAACGATTATTCTTCTAAAATCCACGTTTGTCTCGAAAAAACAATAAAACGACGTTTTCTCCCTTAGGGGCGAGAATTCGGGAAATTGTCATAGAACATTTTTTGTTCCCCTAAGGGTCCTCTATCACCCCTCACAATATGACTAGACATTTACGGGACACCCTGTATATATATATATATATATATATATATATATATATATATATATATATATATGTTTGTGTGTTTGTTAACACGATACACACCAGAGTTTTTTGTTTTGTCGCCTCGAAACTTGGTATATAGTATTCCCCTAGTAAACGATTGAACGAGTTCGTTAACTAGGAAAATCGGGCAATCTGAAGGGGGGTTTACTCCGGACAGAAAGGAGTTATTTGTTAATACCGGCCGTAATTTTTGTTGTATTGCAACGAAACTCGGTAGTCGTTGTGATATTTTTAATATATAAAAAAGTATTGTAAAAATAAACTAAATTGGTTCATTATGAGGAGGGTTTACTTCGGACCCAAATTACCGATTTGCCACTAACAGCCTTAAAGCCTTTTCTCAACGAAACTCTGTATTCGAAGTGGTAATGTGTGAAGAGAAAAATGTGTTGAAAAAATGAAGTAAATCGATCTTTTGGAAGGGGAGCTTACTTGTACTATGTCAGAATAGAATTTGTACTATTGTTTGCTTTGACCAAAACTGACACCTCTTGATGGACGCGGGTCGACTTACTTAGCTTGCTCATTCCTAAATTTTAGTTTAACCTTTCCTAAATCTGTGTGGTGGTCTATTTCCATAGGCATACTTTCATTAATATTTTTTTTATATATTAGGTACCTTGTATTTTCAATTTTTTTGAATTTTATATGTTAGTGTTTTGAAATATAGATTTTAATTTGTTTTTTTTTATTTTATTTTCAGGTATGTTTTTGATTTACTTATACGATCTTCTATATTCTGTAAGTAGATTTTATTGTAATGACAAAAAATATCGGTACGATCGATAAAGATTTGAAGACATTTTTCAAAACTTCCCTCATGAAACTTCCGTAACCTCAATAGGTACTTTCTTTCGGAGGAAAGTGCTAAAAGGACATTTTTTTTGTGTTAAGTACAACTTATATTACCTCCCGCTTATCTGTTTGTCACTCTTTTTTTCAATGAATTACAAACATTTTACCTGACTATTGCACTTTTTTGTGTATTATAATAAACAGAGATGTTCTTAGAAAACTTGCAGGAATAGCTACTGGTATTTTTTTTTTAAGAGAAATAGAGTTGAATTTACAGTTTTTAAGAAAAACGTAATATGAATTTTAGTTATAAGGTCGTAACATCCGATGTCTCGTGAAAATTTGTTAGTTTTATTTAATTAATAGTTTATCCTGAATTTCTTAAATATGAAAACAATAAAAACCTCTTGCTCAAATGCTAGAAATAGAAAAAAAATTACTATTATTATTTATTTTTGGTGTTCCGCTTTAGGGCGATGTACACCTTACATATAGTTATTACAAACATTACATATATACATTACATTGTCTTATATACTTACATTATACACTCACACACACACACACACACACACACACACACACACACACACACACACACACACACACACACACACACACACACACACACACACACACACACACACACACACACACACAAAACACACACACACACACACACACACACACACACACACACACACACACACACACACACACACACACACACACACACACATAAACACACTCACATACATATATCTATATTATTAAATTACATTATATCAACGTATTGTCTATTTACATATTTTCATTGCAATATGCTTAATAAGTTTGCATTTATTATTTACACACATATATACATACACATATAATATTAAATTGCATGATTTTAAATTAAGTTTATTTACATTATATATATATATATATATATATATATATATATATACATATATATATATATATATATACATATACATCAGTCATTTTACATTTTCATCTTAGGAAGATCAGTATGGATTGGAAGGTAGATGAATTATCTGCCTTCGGTGGGATATTCATGTCTCTATAGGACACTATGGTAACGAAACATTAATCTGCGTACAAATGAGTTGGTATAATCCATTGTTGTGTAGGTAATGCAGTATAGAGTCTATGTGTTGGCTATCTTCACTTAACAACTCGCATAAGTTGTGGGGTAAGTTCAGATCACGTCGTCTCATGCCTTTTGTGAGTAAGTGTTTTATCGTAAGAGTAGTGTTACATATTTCACATTGCGGCTGTTCTTGTCTCGTCATTAAGTAACTGTGAGTAAGTCGAGAATGACCAATTCTTAAGCGGGTCAAAACCACTTCTTCTCTTCGGTTTACACGGGAACTGAATGGCCATTCTTTACTGTATGTTTGATAGCACGGAGTTTATTTTCTGTTAGTTGTGTCCACGAATGTTGCCAGAATAATGTTATAATGTCTCTTGTTCTGTTTGTCCAGTCTTGGTGGGTTAGTCTTGTTATTTCTACGTTAGTTTGTTCAGTGGCTGTTTTTGCATGCGTGTCGGCCAACGAACTTTTGCCTAAGTCTTCGTGACCTGGTAGCCAGTGGATGGTAACGTGTCTGTTTAATGTGTGGACTTGAAATAGTATTCGTTGTAATAGAGGATGATGTGTGTAGCTGTCAGTTAGTGCTTCAAGTGCGCTGAGTGAGTCCGTGTAAAGTACGATATCCCTTGTACCTGTAACAGGTATATTTTCCAGGCTAATAAGGATGCCACAGAGCTCTGGTAAGTTTCAGATAGGTAATTTCCTTGCTTTACTCGGAATGTTCTTCTTGAGAGAAATTCTGTTATGATTTTGAGGATGTTCCCTTGGATCCCCCATCCTGCTACATCAGAAATTATAGACCTACGCCATTCAGTGTCAAATGCTTTTTCAATATCAAATGAAACGGCCAGTACGAGTTCCTGATTAATGAATGCATTGAGTATCTCGCTCTCCAGGTGTAGAATATGGTCTACTGTTGAGTGTTTTTTTTCGAAAACCGCATTGGAATTCTGAGAGGAGATTGTTCTTTTTTAGGAACCATAATAACCGTTTATTGATCATCTTTTCCAGCAGTTTGCACACACAGCTAGTCAAAGCAATTGGCCTATAATTTTTTGCATCTGTTTTTTCTTTATGGGGTTTCAAGATGGGAATTACAAGGGACTCTCTCCAACAGTCTGGAAAATATCCCTTCTCGAAAATGTTATTCATGACTGAAATTAACATTTGCTTACCAGAGGTTGGAAGGTTTTTTAACATCTCATAGCTTATGCCGTCTGGTCCTGGTGATGTGTTTTTGCTTTGTCTTAGTGTAGCGTTCAGTTCGTTCATTGAAAATGGTTCGTTCAAAGGGTGTTGGTTATAGTATATTTGTGTAGGTATTTTCTCAACGTGTTGCTTGTATTTTAGGAAGGTCTGATCATAATTTGATGTGGATGAAACAGTGTAAAAGTGTTTAGCTATAGTTGAGACTATAGCTTGAGGGTCTGTGGTTAGAGTATTGTTCACCTTAATACCAGTTATGGGTTGTCTGTATTTTTTGTGTTGGATTTTTGAGATTTGTTGCCAGGTAAGTTGTGATGGTATATGTCTGTTTAGAGATGTTAAAAATTCGATCCAGGATTTTTTCTTATTCTCAATGATAACCCTCCGAGACAAAGCTTTTGCTTTTTTATAATCTATTAAATTTTCCGTAGGTGGACTATTTCTGAATTTTCTTAATGCAATACGGCGAGCCTTGACTACAAGTTTGCATTCTTCGTTCCACCATTGAGCAGGAGTTTTTTTGTGAATTTACGAGCTTAAGGGGATTGAGTTGTTTGCGGCTGATAGTATTAAGTTGTTAAAACTTTCTATTGTAATGGGAGTGGAAGAAATATGATTTTGTATATGATTTTTAAATTGTATCCAATCAGCTTTTTTCAAGTTGTATTTTGGTGGACTTTGGAAGGGATTGGTTGGAGCATCAGCTGATAACGAGCTGATAAACGAGTGGGAAATGGTCACTATTAAAGCTATCAGCTAATACCTTTAAGTTTAGACGGGTGAAGATATCTGGAGAGCATGCAGCTATATCTATATTAGTGAAGGTCCCGGTTCGCGGGCAGAGGTGGGCTGGATTTGCACTGAAAAAGGGCAGAAGGTCCTACTTTTCTAATGCTTCTAAGACTCTCTTTCCTCTTGAATTATTAGTCGATGCTCCCCAGCATTTATCTTCTCCATTTACATCTCCGAGTATTATTGATGGTCGAGGAAGTTGTGATAACAAGTCATCTAGGAGAAGGGGATTAATAGGTTCCCCCTGTGGAAGGTATATGTTACAAACTGTAATACTATAGGGGATGTGGACTCTAACAGCTACTGCTTGAAGGATACTTAGTTCGGAGAGGAATTGCTTCTCTGAAGAGTGTATTACTGACCAGTATAGCTACCCCTCCCGAAGCTCTACCTCCGAGTGTATAGTCTCGCCTGTATGTGGAAAACCCAAATAGTGTTAAGTTGGTGTCTTGTCTATTGTGTGTTTCTTGCAGTGCAATGATGTTGGGTGCTTTTTCTCTCAATAGGCATTTCAAGTCAGCAAGGTTGATTTAATGAATATTTTTACACAAGTAGTAAGAGAAGAGCAATATTATGACAGACCGCATTAAGAATTGTGCTAGTTTGAAATTTGAATCTACAGTAATTGACAAGGTAATAGATAGAGATGTATTGCAAGAGGGGCATCTGAGAAAACCTTAAAGAAGCCTGCAGGGTGTCTGGCGAAACCTTGGTTAACAACACATCGGCACGGCCATATCCTGTAAAATACATTAAAACATTAAGTGTCGTGGCGTTAGTGTTGGAAGTTTACGAAAATTAGTAGCATTAATGTTTTCTTGTTGTTAGAGCTTAAAGACAAAATTATTTTTACCTAATTTAAATTAAGATCATGAAAATTAATTATTTCATAATAAATTTATTTCTGTGTAAATTACGTTGGTTTTATTGTTATTATCCATATTTTATTTTACAAAAATTTCTTTTAGTTTTCATAGGTAATTGATTTTGATTTTTTCCTCTATAACTCTATCCAAACATTAACTTTCAATTTTGATATTTTTTGTAGTTATTACTTTCAACAATGACTCGATTAGGTGAGTAGCTTTTATATATATATATATATATATATATATATATATATATATTTATTTAAAGACATATTTCAATGAGAAATTTATCAAACATTCTGTCTTGTGTTCCTATGCAAAGGGCTGATATATGTGGAAATTATGGCATTAGTCGTGGTTAGTAACTTTATTCATTAATAGAGAGTTTTGAGTTGGTATTTGTTTATTTGAGTCCCGCAACTTTGGCGATGGTCTGTTTTGACAATTTTATAACCAGTAACCCCCCCCCCTCCTCGAACTTACCGCGATCCACCAGATATTGAAATGATTACACATCTGTAAGGCAAAGTTCTCCTTGTTCTCATCGGTAAGCATATTTTCATCCTGTGCTTATTCATTTTATATTTATTCCTATGTCATACATTTTATATCTATTCCTATTTCATACATTTAAGTATTAATTCTGTATTAAACAAGCTTTAATTTAAGCTTCAGCTCTAACATACATTTACCATAAGTATCATTCATTCTCGTCTAGGTATAATGGTTTTCTTTTTATTTATTCTGTACATAAGTTAGTATTAACTCTGTCCTTCTTGTTATACAGCCCTGACAAAGGCTTGATTTTCAAGTCGAAATGTCCACAAAAATAAAAAGTCCGTCACGCAGGAGCTGCATAACTAAGCACTTTCCTCAGAATATGGATAGTGTAGACTGCTTTCCAGAACAATTTGCTTAAAATATACTACATAAATAAAATAAAAACATGAATAGTTCTCTTTTAAATTTGTAATGAGTAACCGATCAATTATTAATTTGCTTCCAGAGTTATGTTTACACAGGGTACCTACTACACTACGTAATAAATACAAAAAACCTCATAGTATCGTATTTTGATCTAACGCAGGAACAGGATACAGTCCCTCTAGTGGTAGAAAGCGCTCCTTGCGGTGGCTTTGTGAACCTACGTCTGGCGGGCTTTTCTATTGAAATATATTACAAAGTAAACCCCCCTTTCCGATAGACTGATTTAGATCATTTTTACAAAACGTCTTTCTCATGAGTTACCCACGACGTATACCGCGTTTCGTTACAATACAGCAGAAATTACGACCGGTATGAGTATATTAGGAATTTGGGTCCGGAGTAAACCCCCCTTCTAATGAACCGATTTAGTTTATTTTTACAACACATATTTACCTGTAGATTACCACTACGAATATCGAGTTTCGTCGAAATATACCAAAAATCACGGCTGGTAGTGGCGAATTGGTATTGTGGGTCCGGAATAAACCCCCCCTCCTAATGAACCGATTTAGTCTATTTTTACGAAACATATTTACCTGTGGATTACCACTACGAATACCGAGTTTTGTCGAAATATACCAAAAATCACGGCTGGTAGTGGCGAATTGGTATTGTGGGTCCGGAGTAAACCCCCCCCCCCTAATGAACCGATTTAGTTTATTTTTACAAAACATATTTACCTGTGGATTACCACTACGAATACCGAGTTTCGTCGAAATATACCAAAAATCACGGCTGGTAGTGGCGAATTGGTATTGTGGGTCCGGAGTAAACCTCCCCCCCTCCTAATGAACCGATTTAGTTCATTTTTATATCTCACTTTTCTCTCTATATTACCACTACGAATACCAAGTTTCGCTGAAATATAACAAATATCACGGCTGACATGGTCAAATTAGTGTTTTGGGTTCGGGGTAAACCCCCCCTTCCGGTGGACCGACTTCGGTGGTTAACGAACTCGTTCAATCGTTTGCTAATTGAATGCTATATACCAAGTTTCGTGACGAAAAAACAAAAACTCTGACCGCTATCGTGTTAACATACACATTTGTGATCTAAAAAACTTAGTGCAAGTTAAATAATTTGCTTCCGATAATTGAAGATTATCAGGGAAAACAGCTATTATGGAACGCTTAATGAATGAAGAAACGTCTTCTCAAACGTCTGGGAATACAACTGGAGGTAAACATTCATGGTATAATGAATCTAAAACCATAAATGAACCAACCGAATTTGCACCACGATATTTAATAGTTAAGTTAGTAGACAATGGGATGTCCTTCAACCAAATTAATCCGTTTGTTATCAACAAATGGCTGAATACATTCTCAAAACACATTTTTGTTAAAAAGTTGAAACGAGATGGGGTTCTTCTTCTAGATGTTGAACAAACCTCAGTGTCACTCAAGTTACTCAAAGCTAAATTTTTTAATGGCCTTTCAATAGTAGTGACTCCACATGAAAATTTAAATCACTGTCGTGGAGTATTCTACTGTAGAGATATTGCTGATGTTCCTGATTACGACATTCTTAATGAGCTTTCGGAGCAAAAGGTAATCAGCCTCAAACGATTGCCGTGTAAAGGAATGAAACATTCTCCTCTATTTACAGTAACAATAGCTTCAACTGTTTTACCTGAGAACCTGCACGTTGGCTATCTTTCAGTAAAATTATGGCCTTATATCCCCTTGCCTTTAATGTGCTATCGTTGCTGCACTTTGAATCACCATTCCAAAACATGCGAAAAAGAGGCGAAATGTGCCAAATGTTCTAAAGCTAAACATGAAGCAGAATGTTCGGAAACAACGTGCTGTTTGTGCCACGAACCTCATTTCTTCAAGAAGTGCCCAGCCTATCGAAAGGAATCAGAAATCAAGAAAATAATGGTACTTCAGAAGTTAAGTTATTCTGAGGCAAAAAGAAGATTCAATGAAAACGGCTTAAACACGTATGCTGAGAAAGCAAAAGCAGGCATCAGCGAACATGCCATTAACAAAATTCTACAGCTAATCGAGAACATTGACAGAAGATTAGGGAAACTAGAAAATAGTCATAAAAGCAATATTCCTCTTGAACATCCTCAATTTCCCAACAATCCTGAGGCAGTTGAACAAGATGTACAAAAGAAGGCTCCTGAAGTAGTAGAACTCAGCTCCGAACAACTCAGAAGAAACAAAAAGGACAAGAAGCCTTCACTGAAGGGTCCAAATCAACAACCTGTTTCTGCCACGACTTCCAAGAGCGATAAAACTACAGAATTGTCGACTAACAGTTCTGGTAGATACCAAGAACAGGGCTCGTCACGAAAAAAACGTGTCACATGAACAGCAACTACACGAGTAATGTATACATATTTTTAACCTAAACAAAATAGCTATGTCATTCCTTCAATGGAATATAAAAGGCTTAAAAACACATGTTGACGATCTGAAGTACCTGTTACGACAAAAAGAGTTTGGTATAGCTGGAATACAAGAGACTCACTTAACCCCAGGTAAGGAAATCAATGTCCATGGCTTTTCGGTATATAGGAATGATTACTGTTTGGGAGGACGAGCTTGTGGCGGGGTCGCTATACTTGTTAGGGATAACATTTATAGTGAACCTGTCCGATTACTGACTACATTACAGGCTGTGGCAGTCTCAGTTCTTCTACCGAACCGGCTTACTGTCTGTTCACTCTATCTTCCACCGAGTCAACCGATGGACGTACATGCCCTACAGGACTTACTTACTCAACTTACTCCACCTGTATTAATTCTTACTGACGCGAACGCGCTAAGCGAGATGTGGAATTCCCCATTTACGAACAATCGTGGGCAGCATCTACAACAAGTACTGGAACATTTTGACTTAATGACACTTAACGACGACTCACAAACTCACTTATGCCCAAGAACTGGTACTCTGTCGAATATTGACATTACTATATGCTCACCATCAATATATACACGCTACAACTGGGAAGTGCTCAATGACACGCTCTCAAGTGATCACTTTCCTATCTTAGGAAAGTGATCACTTACCCATGACTCGAACTCCTCCTTTTCAGACAGAACCAACTTACAACACCAAAAAAGCAGACTGGGACTTGTTTAGACTGTATTTAACAGAGCAACTTACTACGAAGGAAATACACGATATCGACAGCTTAACCGCCGTCATACGTGAAGCAGCTGATTACAGCATTCCCAAAAAAATAAACAACTACCACAAAGTGCCAGTTCCTTGGTGGAATGATGAGTGTAAAACAGCAGTAAATGACCGGAAGAGAGCACTTCGTTTATTCCGTAGGCATCCGTCTGGCAGGAATCTCCAAGAATACAAAAGGTTGAAGGCAAAAGCTCAATGGGTGATTAGGACTAATAAAAGACAGTGCTGGACAGAATTTCTTTCATCAATTAACAGACACACACCATCACATGAGATTTGGGATAACATCAATAACATTAAACATAAAAAATACAGACAACCAATTACAGGACTCGTACAGAATGGACTTACCCGATCGAGATCAGCAATATTTTTGGAAAACAATATGAACAGACTTCTAGTGACAGAAACTTCACAAAAAATTTTCTTGAATTTAAAAATTAAGTTGAACAAACAGAAATACCCATTCTAACTGACTTTGACCACCACATCAATGCCCCCATAACAGTTAAAGAACTTAATTTGGTACTCAGCAATATCAGACGAACCTCACCTGGACCTGACGAAATTACTTACGACATGTTAAAGAACTTACCACCCTTGGGCCTTGCTCTTCTTTTAAAGATGTATAATAAAATATTCCTGGACGGAGCATATCCTCACTCATGGAATCAGGCTATTATCGTACCGATTCTGAAGAATGGCAAAGACAAGAGGCTACCCTCTAGTTACCGCCCGGTGTCGTTGACCAATTGCATATCAAACATTTTTGAAAAAATAATATGCAAAAGATTGGTCTGGCTTCTAGAAAGGGAGAATCTACTTTCACCTTACCAATGTGCATTCAGGCCTGGTCACAGTACATTAGACCACATTAGCCGGCTTGAAAACGATATATTAAATTCATTTATACAGAAGAAGTTGGTATTAGCAGTTTCTCTGGATTTGGAGAAAGCATTTGATACCGTCTGGCGAAGGACAATAATTCATCAGTTGAGCAATTGGAGACTTCAAGGTCCAATATTGTCACTCATAAAGAATTATCTACGTAATAGACGATTCCGAGTGAGGATAGGCTCAGCTCTATCAGATGAATTCCTACAGGAAAATGGAGTGCCTCAGGGAGGAGTTCTTAGCGCCACCCTGTTCAACATAGCAGTAGATTCGATCAGAGCTTTCATCCCAAATACAGTGACCTATTGCCAATATGCTGATGACATACTCATCTACACTACATCTAAAGACGTAAATACAGCACAAGACCAACTACAAGACACAATTCAGCGACTTGAACATTGGTGCTCCTTAACTGGGTTCAAGATTTCCACTGAAAAAATCCAGCTGTATACTATTTACTCGGAAGAGAACATTCCCCAACCCAAGTCTCAAATTGTACAATTTCTCGGGTTGGTGTTTGATCGGCGTCTGACTTGGATCCCCCACTTAAAAGAACTCCTCATTAAATCTAAAAGATCGCTTAATTTATTGAGGATTCTTAGCAACACAGAATGGGGTGCTGACAGATGCTCTATGCTCACTTTCTATAGAGCATACACCAAGTCACTTCTGGATTATGGGTGTCAAGCATATTCATCTGCCAGTAAAACATCATTACAAATGTTAGACCCGATACATAACGCAGGAATCAGAATATCCACAGGTGCATTCAGATCCAGTCCATGTGCCAGCTTGTATGTTGAAGCCAGTGAGCCGCCATTGGAGTACAGGCGTCAGGAATTTTGTTTAAGATTTTACACCAAACTGAAGTTCCTAAATACACCATGCACACAACCACTAACGCAAAACCCATTTATAGCTACTTATAACCGAATGAGAACAAGACAAAGACCACTGAACATCAGAATATTAGACTACGCTGTGAACACAGACCTACTGACCAGTCCTACGAACTCACGACGCCAGCAGACTAACTTACCGTGGAGAATAAATAACTTAAAAATTAATACAAATTTATCAAAATTCAATAAAACTAACCCTCTATCTAAACTGTTTTACAAGAATAACTTTAATTATCTTCTATCGCTGTATCCAGATGCACTCCTAGCATTTACAGACGGATCAAAATCTAGAGAAGGCACTGGATCAGCAGCTATAATAGGAAATTCAAAATTTGGCGTCAAATTAAACTACAAATCAACCGTTTTTTTCAGCAGAATTACAGGGAATACTTTTGGCTTTAAGAAATATAACTGTAGTTCCAAATAAGACAATCATCTTATGTTCAGATTCACTAAGTTCTCTACTCTCCCTCATTAACATATACGCGACAAACATACTAGTGACAAAGATATTTCAAGAAATACACGACTTACAAACTTACAGCATAAAAGTAGTGCTTTTGTGGACACCCGGACAAATGGATATCTCAGGGAACACAGAAGCTGACAAATATGCAAAACAAGTTACAGAAACATGTACAGTCGACGTGGAAGAATTGACGGTACAAGACTTACACACTAACATAAAAACTTACTTACAAAATGAGTGGCAAAAAACATGGACGAACATGACAAACAACAAACTAAAAGAAATCAAGAAAACAGTTTGTGTTTGGCCCTCCAGCAACCGATCGAGCAGAAGAGACGAGGTCGTCCTTACTTGATTGCGTATCGGGCATACATTACTGACACATCGTCATTTAATGACGAGACAGGACGGACCAGTTTGTGACATTTGCAACAGAAACTTGACCATAAAACACATACTAACTGACTGCAAAAAACGAGACGGATTAAATCTACCAAACGACTTGAATGAACTCTTGACGGAAAACAGTCCACACATAAACACAATACTCACTTACCTTAAAGATACAAACATTTACAATTACATTTAAAACATACACATTATGAAATCTGTAAAAATATCTATGACTTAACGTGAAGTTGCGTAATAAACACAGTTTTTTTTTAAAAAACCTAAAATGTGCAATACACATTCACGTATTACCTCTTTATAAATTTTGGAATAATACAATAGTGTAAAATTTTTTACAAGAATAACTGCAAATACTTATATTTTACTTGTCTAACTGTTACTGGTATCTACTTGGAACATCTGGATAAGAGCGAATCGCTACATATGCGAGCTCTGTAATAAATAAATAAACATAAATATATATATATATATATATATATATATATATATATATATATATATATATGTATATAAATTTTAACGGTGGTCATTTTCGGTGTAAATTTTGGAGTGTCGAGTTTGGTGTTGAGAGGTGTGGTTAATTGTGAATTAGGTTTTGAAAGATTTATTAGGTGCGTGAAAGCTAATGTAAGACGGGGTCTCGAAGGGAGCATTAGCATCACTAATAGTGTATTTATTATTAACTCTCTGACAAAACTGCTTAAAGTTACCCACTTAAAGTGTGTATTATAAGCCATGATATGGGGGGTCAGGCATCACACAATTACTTCCTGTGTGGGCACCACCATCTTCATACGGGCATCTATCCCTGTCAATTCGTTTGGGGGATTTAGTACCTTAACAAATCCCATCAGCTCTTTCAACAGTTGAACCTTTCAGCGCTTTTACTCTCTTCCTATATAATAATGTGGTGCAAACATACTTTGAGTGATTTGAAAGTTCTTTAACCAGCAGAATTCGCCCAATAGAAAATGTTTGGGCAAAATTCGCGTAAAACAATCGTCGCGCTTAGATTTTTGTGTTCACAGGCTTGTTGGTACACTTTTTGTAGGTTCTGTAACGTAGGAAAACCAATTAAAACTTTTTTAAGGGGATATCTGTAACCGTTTTCGGCCCATGGTCTAGTGGCTAACTCTTTAGATTCTCATGGGGGAGCTGGTGGATTCGAGTCCCACCGGTGGCAGGAATTTTCTCATCTCACGGCTCGTTGAGAAAATTCCTCGCTGCGCCATGGATGTCGGCGCTAATGGCCCAGATGTCGATGCGCCGAGGGAAAAAATACTATTTTTCTCATCTAATTATCAGTTCAGGTACTTAGCAACGATGTATTCAGTTGAAACTTTTTCTGGATGTTAAGTTAGAAGTTGAAGACGTTTTAGAGGAAAAAAAAGTATTAACAGATGCGAGCATTTTGTCTTTGTCATATATTTTCCTTTGAAAAAAAAAGGCAAGTTCCAGGCCCCTCCCAAAAACAGTTTGCCTATGCATGTTATATCATAGTATTGGGCCAAGTTTTAGGCTCTTAATTCCTTGTTAAGAACCTAATAATAGCCTCTCACTTATTTGTGCAATTCCAAGTTGGCCAAAATAAAATCTTGAAACTTGGCCCATTTTAAGTTCTTCATGAGAGGAATGAGCAGTAAAAATTATATATCGTAGACTAAAATATTATTAAAAAAACATACTGAAATGTACTAAAATACGTGAATACCCAATATGTATGTGGTGACAAAGTATCCTACATACACAGGGTGTAACAGATAAAACTATCAACCTTTCAGGAGGTAATAGTAGACCTCATGTGCAAGAAAAAAGTTCTTATAAAGTATGGTTCAATTCCCAAAAGAAACAGAGTCAATTCAAAGTTCTTATTTTGTTTTATATCGATCATTGTTTTATATGATTAAGTAGTTATTACTGAAAACCCCTTTATGGCAAATATAATCCAGTCAAACCATCGTAAAGTAGATAAAATTTCAATTGAGAAACTAAGGTTTTTAATGTTACTATGTTCATTTTAAAGGGGTTCCAGGGTGGTTCCATAAACCAAATTCAGGTTAATCGTCAAAATCTTTATTTTACGGGAATTTTTTACTCTTTCCCCTCAAGGTTTTAAACTCCTCCACTTGCAGGAAAATTTCCTTGGACAGAGTAAAAAATTTCCGGAAAATAAAGATTTTGACGATCAACCTGAATATGGTTTATGGAACCGCCCTGGAACCCTTTTAAAATGAACATAGTAACATTACAAACCTTAATGAAGATGGAGATAGTTAGCCGTTGCAGAGATACGAAGACAAGGTATAGTTGGGATTCGGCTAGGAGAATAACGTCAGACTTTCAGGAAAAGATCTGTATTTGGACGTTTCCACCATGGTTACCATACATTCCACCATGGTTACCTAAGTTATCCACAAGGTCTTCCTCCCTCCTCCCTAGGCATTCTCTAGTGCTGAAGAAGGCTGCCAATGTGCAGCCGAAACGTCCAAATACAGATTTTTTCCTGAAAGTCTGACGTTTTTCTCCTAGCCGAATCCCAACTATACCTTGTCTTCGTATTACAAACCTTAGGTTCTCAATTGAACTTTTATCTATTTTTCGATGGTTTGATTGGATTTTATTTACCATAAAAGGTTTTTCAGTAATCACTACTTATTCATATAAAACCATGATCGATATAAAAAAAAAATAAGAACTTTGAATTTACTCTGTTTCTTTGGGAATTGAACCATACTTTATAAGAACTTTTTTGTTGCACATGAGGTCTACTATTACCTACAAGTAGGTATCATAATAAGAAATCTGAAATTGTAATTTTCATTGTGATTTTTTAGTGACTATTAAAAGAATTTTAAGTGTTTTGTAATTTTTATATTTTGAGATAATGTAATTATTGACTTATTAATTTTCTTTTTTCTTATTTTTATCTTACTAGCTGACCCGGTGTCCCGAATAGCAGAATAAGTATTAAAAAAAAATGTAAAGAATCGACTGTTGAAGCGGTACGAAGTTCGCTGGGTCAGCAAGTATATTATAATATGATTTTAAATATTAGCAACACAAAATATGGATTTTCATAAAAATCCGTACTTTAGCTTTACCTTTACAAATGTACAAGCGAATTGAAGATGACATGGAAATATGTAGGGAGGGAATATGACAAGTGAGCTTAAAATCAATATCAATGTCAATGTGAGAGCCTGTGTTGTAGAGTTGAGGGAGTTAGGCTTTCACTCTTCCTAGAGTTTGACATCTGATAGCAGTACTCTCTAATGGCTGTCTTTTTCATCTTGTTTCTGTCAGGTTTGTTTATTTAATAACAGATCTCCACTCGAGGGCAGAAAAAGTAAATTGGCAATTTCACACTTCATTCTTTTTTTAAAGAATACTTTTTAAGTATTTTGTTTTGACAATAAAATGTTTACTTCAGTTAAATTTTCATATTTGATATATTGAGAAAATAGTCCATCCTATAAGAATAGCGACTTTTTAGCACAGTTACTTGTCGTTCATATGATTTTTAAGCTGAAATTTGATCCATTTTAATGCTATTGTCTTTAATAATACAAAACTTTTTTTATTGATTATTAGCGCTCTTCGTCTCTTTCTCCTCGAGATGAGTCGGTTTCATTCTTTTGCATGTATTTTTTTCTGAGTTTGCTTTATTTTTAAATTGGCGTATAAGAATAAAACATTTTCCTGAAATAAGTTAAATCCTAGAGCGAAACTCTACAAGGCTGAGAAATTTCCGCTCAAGGCATAGTTAATTTTCTGTGCATTCTGGCGCCTAAAATCTTAATTTTATTTTTGCATTTCATTGGAGTAGATGTTTAAATTTTCTATGAATGATCAAAACAAAATATTAACTTTTTTGTTTCAAACATTCCAAATGACACTAAGGATACGACCCGTTTTTTTTAAAACTAGATGTGAACATTAGTTTATTGTTTTTTCATGTCATTGTTTATGTTTTCTAAAGTTAGTTCGATCAGTATTGGTTTGTTTTATATACTGCTTACATTCTTAAATAAAAGTCCAATTTCACATTATTGCTTCATCTTTGAAAGAGCGAAAGGACGTTTATACTTGCCTTATTTAATATAAATACCTACAACATCAAAAACAATAAACCATTTTAGTTATCTTCTAATATCCATATCGTAGGCGATGGATTGAGGAATTGTTAACGGGATCTCGGAACCAAGTAGCCCATGTTTTATTCAACATATTCCCTGAGAACAGTAGAGGAGTGAAAGTTGTTGCTCAAACATTGTGGCCTTTGGAGATTGTCAACAATTGTCTACGTCTCTGAGGACTGTCACCTAGGAGCAGCAGGAACGAATCCAGCCTGAGGCAATTTATTCCAAGGAAGGGTTTGAAAATACTTCTCTCTACTTCATGATGTCTATAGAGGGTGAAGTTAAAATTGTTACTTCCTCCAAATTTTTTTTTGTTTTGAGAGCAACTTAAGTTATTTAAGCTGCTCATGTCACCCTCATCAGCCGTTATTCTATACTTGTTAGAGCTCTGATGTTACTTTAATGAGCTTCTCAAAGTGCTTAGTGCTTATAATTAAAAGAATGTAGTGAAGGAAGTGAATTTTCATTTCTTCTGAACCCATTTTTACTTTCAGTAACCATCTCCTTCGAGATGAAGTCACACAATGGTGTATATATATATATATATATATATATATATATATATATATATATATATATATATATATATACACAGGGTGTCCCGATTTTAAATGGCAAAAATTCAGGAGCCGAAAACCGAAAAACTAAGATAAAAGTCCGTCACGCAGGAGCTGCATAACTAAGCACTTTCCTCAGAATTTGGGTAGTATAGACTGCTTTCCAGAACAATTTGCTTAAAATATCCTACATAAATAAAATAAAAACATGAATAAACAATTGTGACATTTACTAAAATTGTCCCTAAATGTCTCGCATGACATTTAGAGAGGCTAGATGCCTCTTTAGAAGCCTAAAACTAGATACAGCCAAATATAACAAAGATGAACCTTCCGCTAGAATAGCCACATCATTCCCGTTATGACGTGGCCATTCTAGCAGTAGTTACACCTTCTTTCCATTTGGCTGTATCTAGTTTTTAGTATACTGAAGAGGCATCTAGCCTCTCTAAATGCCATGCGAGACATTTAGGGGCAATTTTAGTAAATGTCACAATTGTTGTTCTTCGTTGAAAAGTAGTTGTGATAACACAAGAAAGGAAATGTTCACTATGCACATTATAAGCTGGTTTTCTTCAGCTGTAAAGTATGAATGTGTTGCTAGCCGCCCTACTCAAAACTAAAACTATCTCTTGGGAATATTATTGGAAAACAAAAACAAATGAAATGCTAAATACCGGTTTTTACAGCTGGATTTTAATTTAGAGTTTCACCACCCACTCCATAAAGAACTACGATTAAATTACACTGGAATCGGGCTTAAAAAATTCAAAATTATAGCAATTTGTCAAAAGCATTCAGATTTACACTACATTTATAATCAGAAATCTATTTCTAATCACGCAAAATTCAGGCAAAATAACGCAGTAAAGCCAGATGGTATTATGCTGAGGAAACCTTTGTTCTCAATAGAAAAACCTACTTATAAAAAAAAGAACCAAACAAACAATGAGTGATTTCTCTCTAATAACAAATAATTTTGGTCATGAAAATTTCATATATGTATATGTGTGTGTGTGTGTGTTTGGGGCAGTAGGTTTTATTTGTAGGAACTTAATTTTCTATGCACCTTTCTCCAAAAAGCGAGGCTAGATATTCCTGGATGGACTGCAAACTACGAAATGACTTGTAGTTTGTGCTATTTCCTAGGATGCCAACTTCGATAATTTCCTCTCGACTGTGGACTATGAGAAAACTCGTACTCTGCGACATTATTAACTAGAACGCCAATTCTTCCGCTTGACTAAGAACACCAACTTATTCTACATCGGAATGCTGAAAAGAACTTTCAGTCAGCGTGTTAAATTATTGAGTCAATACTTAAATGGGTTAAATTATTGGGTAGTTATACGTAATTTAAAAACGCCATATATTTCTACATATTGTAACGCAAGCACGGAGAAAAAAAAACAAGCTGCTTGCATCTACTTTCAGGCTGCCCGCAGCCTGAAAACTGTGACTCAGTGCCAGTATTTTGAAATAGGACATTTTAGTTTAAAATAGGATTACACATATTTTAGCCTAAAATAGGATTCCACTAGTTAGAGTGCCCGCATTTTATAATAGAGTGCTGGAATGCTAATTCTGCATCCTATAGTAGAGTTCTCTCACCCAAAGCTAGCATCCAACAATAGAGTGCCCAGCACTGTACTTTCAAGTGCGTACCCCTAGACTTTAGATTGCTGGCACTCTGTTACTGGCTTCTAGCAGCCTACCCATATAGGCTGCGAGCATCCTGATGTTTGCTTCCTGTATCCTACCCCTATATGGATAGGTTACATTGACCCCATCCATATAGGATGCTAGCAGCCTACAGAGAGATGACTTTATTATGTGGATAAAAAAGAACAAAGGTAAATTCAGAGTAATAATCATGAGACTTTATTTGGGCGTAATTTACATATACACTTCTTAACAAGTAGATATTTACAAGTAGGTAAGAGGTATACACTTTTTAACAAATATAGATATTTACAAGTATTAGGTATTAGGTACAATGTACTTATGAACAATATTGAACAAGTAGGTCTAGAAATAAAATATTTTTTTTGTTTTCATGACACTTATAGCCGTATTCATAAAGCCGAAGACAGTTGATTTCAGCATCTGTTCAAACAGAAACAAAAATAAATTTTTATTAATAACAAAAGAAAAGTTGTTGTTGTTGTGTTTTATATAATTAAAAAGAAACATAAATAGGCATTTTTTTCTAGTTTAAAATGTCGCAGTAAATTCAAAGCTGCCAGGGAATTACAAAATAAATATAAAATAAGGTTTTTTTCTATGGATATGATCATAAATGAAGGAACTCTAGAAACAGGATGGAAACCAAAATAAAAGTCTACTAATATAATTTTGAACTAATATTCTAGCCGCATTCTAGGAACGTATAAAAAAAAGACTTCCATCAGTTCTCAGCTTACGAGGCTTATTGAACTCCATCTTCAGTTGGTTCTATACCCGCAGCTCCATGTTATATTAAGGGAATATATTCTTGAAAAACAAACACATCTTTCTTCGTTCTATTGTATATAACATCTGTTTCTAAATTTAATAATAAAAACATATGTTATATACAATAGAATGAAGAAAGTTGTGTTTGTTTTTCAAGAAAATATTCCCTTAATATAACATGGAGCTGCGGGTATAGAACCAACTGAAGATGGAGTTCAATAAGCCTGGTAAGCTGAGAACTGATGGAAGTATTTTTTCCTTCATTTATGATCATATCCATAGAAAAAAACCTTATTTTATATTTATTTTGTAATTCCCTGGCAGCTTTGAATTTACTGCGACATTTTAAACTAGAAAAAAATGCCTATTTATGTTTCTTTTTAATTATATAAAACACAGCAACAAAACCTTTTCTTTTGTTATTAATAAAAATTTATTTTTGTTTCTGTTTGAACAGATGCTGAAATCAACTGTCTTCGGCTTTATGAATACGGCTATAAGTGTCATGAAAACAAAAAAAAAATATTTTATTTCTAGACCTACTTGTTCAATATTGTTCATATTGAATGTTGTACTGCCTCCTCACCCACCAGCATCCCCAGTCAGAACCCTTCTTGGTAATATATGTAATGGGTGTTTCCAAATGACATCTTGGACACATTAATTTTTGAATATTAACGTACATTTATCATTGAGAACGAATTTTAACCTATAATGGTTAAACTCTTGTTACTGGTAACCTATAGATAACAGGTTATCTCTAGGTTATCTCTTTATTGACACTGTTCCGGAGCGCCCCAGTGTCAAGAAACATTATACTTTAATTACTTATCAATTGATGAATAACTTGTGGTATGATCGGAACCGTGCTATAAGAAACTTCACTAAACTATGTAGTAGCGTTAATTTTGATGATACATTCTTTAATGCAATAAAATAACAACTTATGTGCCGTGACGAAGCTCGGGTAGTCAGCTAGTATTTTTTTTTTTTTGTGTTTATTTTGTTGCATCTACTACTGTGGGTGGTCATTAGCACCACGTCAGCTAGTATTATACACAATACTGTCGGTAATGTGAAACTTATAGTTTTAATAATTGCTTATTGTAGTAAAAACAACCCCCCCCCAAAAAAAAAGGATAAAAAAAAAATTATCCGGTTGATAATAAAAATAAAAAAAAATCTGAAACGTGAAAGTTTCGTTTCGGCACTTCCGGATTGCGTCACGAGGTAAGTAAGCGTTATAAACGGGGTTCCTTCCTATGGAGGGAACCCCGCGCTAAAAATGTGCTTAAAAAAACTGAAGGAAACACTCCCAAAATAATAATTATAGTCATTTTTGTGAAATAGCAGTAATTGATTTAATAATAAGAACGTTGCCTGAAACAATGCCAAAATCTCCGAGAATGTTTCTACTGAATAGAAATGTTCTGAGGGATGAGAAATATGTCAGCCGAAGGCAGTTATTAAAGCAGATGGCTATTTAATCCCATTGAATCTGAATAATAGACTTCGCAAACATTGAAAACAAGGCCAACAAATCGTGATAAACTCTACTTCACTTCAGCAAAGAAACTGTTTGTTGAAAACAATAAAATTGTTAATTAATTCTTCAATAATTATTAATAATTCTCGTAAACTTACATGGCCCATGTTACTTAATGTTTTAAGGTCTTCTGGATTTGACAGTGTAGACTTAGTAATAACTGACGGTTCGCCAGTCATGCTGCCGGGTGTATTAGGGCTCCGTGGGAATTATTAACAGCAGCGAATAGTTTCGATGGACCATAACAACAATTACGGTCGCAAAGGGCGTATGAATAATTTTGTTTTGAGTGGGGGGGGGGGAGGATTAGTGAAACCTCTTACTTATATTATTATATAAACATGAAGATTCTGTGAAAAGTGTTAAACACTTTACGCAACAACTACTCTCAATGGCTTAAGCAATGTGCCCATTACTACACTTCAGGTCAAGTCATACATTTTTCAATGAATTCTATGATGAGTAGGAGTGCTAAATTAAATTGTTAATATTTTAGTCTTTAAGGTGAGTGATTATTGTCCATTTTTGTTTGGACTGTAATCTGTCAACAGTTCGTTCATGTCGTTTGGTAGGTTTAGTTTGTCTCGTTCTAGTTTGCAATCAGTCAGTATGTGTTTAATAGTCAAGTTTGTGTTGCACACAGCAAAAACTAATCGGCTCTGTTCCGCCATTAAATGGCAATGAGTCAGAAACGATTGTCCGATACGCAATCTCGTAATGACTTCTTCTCTTCGGGTCGGTATGTTGCTTGACAGTTAATCACATAAGGTTTTTCTTTATTTCTCTTAATTTGTATGTTAGTCCAAATATTTTGCCATTCGTTTTGTAAGTATATTTTTACGTTCATTTGTAAGTGTTGTAGTGTCAGTTCTTCCACGTCTACTAAACATTTTTGTGTTGCTTGTTATTTATCGGCTTCTGTTTTCCCTGAGATGTCCCTTCTGTTTGTGAGTTTCTTTGCAATATAACAAAACTTATGCCGTTTATGTCTGCATAAATAATTGTTCTCCGGAATAAGTCCCTCCCCTGGATTTCCGATTTTACTTATATTAATAACTCGCCATAGTGCTATAGTGAGATTCAGTGGCATGCTCTTTCAGGCCGTGCCTATAATTTGGCATTTTTATTGGAATTTATTGATAAAATGTTTTTTTTTTCTCTTTTTCTAAATTTAACTATCCCATGCATTCTTTAATCCAACTTATCAGATATTTTAAATATATACATGTGAGTCAGTAATGAAAATTACTGATTGAAAATGTTCCAGATGTATAATTTTGATACACTCTTCTACTTTAGAGTTCTAGTGGCCACAGATAAATGAAAAACAAGCAAATATTTGTTTTAATAACCATATAGCAACAATTTTATGAAATGAGATGACAAGGAATATATATCATCTCATTACAAACAAAAGTTATTATCTTCGATATATAGTAATTCTGACAGATAAATTAAGAAATACTTTCAAATTATAATTGACATCATTCATTCCAGCTGTATAGAATGCATGCTGATGGTCATACATTATGCCCTTTATGCCATTCAAGGTCAATCTTCACTCAGAATAATACAAAACCTCGTATCAACTTGCTACAAATGTTCAGTAGAGTGATAAATATCTCCCGCCACGTAAATCAATCATTTCCACACATGAAACATTTCGCTTGACAGGGTTGAATCAATTTGTAACAAACATATACATAAGGCATTCAACGCGGGAAGGGAAGACAATCTAGCAAAAATCGACCTTTCGGTCATGCCGTCGTGTCCTTTTTATAGTAATGTTATATTGTATATTGTATGCCGAATGTCGGTAAGTTCAATGAAGATTACAAAAAAGTTTAAAATATTCTTTCATGGTCCAACTCATAAATTTGAAATTAAACGGCGCGTAATCGTCAATATCATTTCAGTCACCGAACCATAAACAAATTATTTTTTCTCAAAGTATATTTTGTCTGGGACTGGCCGGCGACGGTTATGATTCGGAACAATGTGACGTCACTGATGTCTGTGTGTAAGTCCTACATCGGTCACGATGAAGTATTTTTCTGACTGATACTAGACGAAACTGACTGAACGTAGACGTGACGTGACTGATATGTGTGAATAGATCTTCCTGTGTAAACTTTTTTTAACCTTATCAGCAGAAAACCCAGTGCTTTAAACGCCTAACCTAAGTGCGTCTCTTTATATATTCTATTTTTATTTTTTTATAACCATTCAATTTTAATTAACCCTTTCAAAGTTTTTTTTTTCAGAAAAAAAAATCGAAAGATTTTACGTTATCGAGTCTGAAAAATGCTTATTTTAAACCACGCTCGGATAATTGATTAATAGATAGATATGTGCTCTCTCTCTCTCTCTCTCTCTCTCTCTCTCTCTCTCTCTCTCTCTCTCTCTCTCTCTCTCTCATATTACAATATACTCATGCGACACTACATCATCTAAAAATTCAAACCATAAAAGTATATATCCTTAATATGATAGGGTCAATAATGGATTATTTAAAAAGATAAGAGCTAATCTGTGTTCTTGAGACTGCATCTATTTCCCTTTGATTCGTCAGAAATAAAACCTCTGGCCTTGTGTATGATTATTGTCTCAATTCGTTAATAACGAAGCGAGAATGTTGCATAAGGGTTAATAGCAGTCAATTTGGAGCTTACTCATTGCTGTAAAGTATTGTTTTCGTTCTTATATCTATTTTTATGACTCGAGAGTCTTAATTTTTTTTGTGTGTCATTTCAATTTGATTTAAATCAGATCGTTTGTTTAAATAAACTTGAAATTGACACCACATATAAATATCGGTCTCGGATGTCAAAAGAAATATTTTCGAACGTTCATATTCTGTTAACAACTTTCCCTCCTTCCTGCATAGGGAGGAAACTCTGTTATGACGTCGACATGATGACGCACTCTGGAAGTGCTGACTAGAATATTTCACCTTTCAATACCCATAGATCAAGAAAATACCGGCATTTCAAATTTGCATATATATATATATATATATATATATATATATATATATATATATGTGTGTGTGTGTGTGTGTGTGTGTGTGTGTGTGTGTGTGTGTGTGTGTGTATGTTTGCTCTGTTGCTGTCCCGAAAATGGACGGATTTTGAATAGCACTTTTTGTTAGCTCTTGAATACTTTGTGTAATTTATTTATTTATTCATTTAATGATATTACATTATGTTAAATAATTACATTTTGTAATGTGCTTACATAAAATATAATAACCACGAGCGTCTGCACCAGCCGCCCCCTTGTCTCCTCGGGTAAGCGAGATGCCCAGGGACAGCCGTACCCCACTCCTCAACCAGCAGCAGTACGAAGTACTGGAGCTGCAAATGGGACGAGAGAACTGCAGACACTCTAGGGGCTTGTGGGGAGAAGATAACCTCCGTTATCACTCCCTTGTATTGCTTAAAGCAGATCGCGGGGCCACATCCTGTTCAACCGTCGTGGTGGGGAATAGGGATGGTTGAGAGTGGACAGTGACTGGACAGCAGGATCAGGGTTTAGGGATAATTTGTGATGAAAATTTGCAAATCGGATGGAGATAAGGTCTTGTATTAGAGGGATGTTGAGGTCTTTATGAAGATTCTTATTGGTTATGTAAAAAGGAGCATTGACAGGACGACGGAGCAGTTCGGAGGACTTTAGATTGGAATGTTTGGAAGCGTCTGATGTTCGATGGTTTTGCAGTTCCCCATAGTTCTATTCCGTATGTCCAAATGGGTTTTATAATTATGTTGTAGATTATGAATTTGTTTTCGAGTGAGAGGGGTGAGTTTTTGTTCAGTAATCTGTAAAGCTGTCCAAAGCGTCTGTTGAGTTCTTTGTGTAATTTAAAAGGTGAAGTTCGTTAGCGAGCAGAATCCGCCCACTGGATCAGTTTGTTATTTTCTGCAAAATTATTTATTACGAGTATTAATTATAATTAAAATTAATTATTATCAAACTTAACTAGAATTAATTAACATGTGAGAAGCATTTAAATATTTTAATTTTTGCGACACTCATTATAGGAGTCGCGGGTATTTTTATTTAGTAACCACTAGTCCTCTAATCTAATCTGGCACGTGCCATTCCAATGAGTGACTGCTATGAGAGAGGTTCTAGCTTCCGCTGTGTCCGTGTGCTGAGTGCTCCCAACACCCTTATTTTCGGTGTTTCTTATGTCAGTAGCTTTTCACGGTCTATGGTAATCCTTTGCCGTTGGTGTTAACAAGTTGTTTCGGCATTTTATGCCTAGTTCCAGCTTTTATTCTGTAGGCTGCCCTCTCGGCGAATGGTGTGATTTTCCCATAATTCCCTCAATCCTCTCCTTTTTTTTTTCACGAAAGATCAAAAAAGAACATTAACGGTTTCTATTCTAAGCTTTCCAAATGAAACTGGGGAGTAAAGGAGAAACGTGCTAAGATAAGGCTGTTTCTGCGAGTCGGACTTTAGTATTTTTTTCAATAGCTCCTTAGTGAAGCATTGAAGTACCTACTGTACATCAGAATGACGCCCAAAAAGAATGTTCCGTTGGATGGATGATGCTGGTATTTTTGTACCAAGTTTCGTTGAAAAGTCAATTTTTGAGCAAGCTATAGTGCGAAAAGACACACACGCACGCACGCACACACACACGCACGCACGCACGCACACACACACGCACGCACGCACGCACACACACACACACACACACACACACACACACACACACACACAAATTTGAACCACCGATTCTCGTGGTCTGTAGGTTCTAAAACGTGAAATTTTCTAGAAGGCACTTCCAGATTGCGTCAACCTCATACGTGGGTTTCCTCCCTATGGACGGAGGAAGGAACCGCGCTAAAAGCAAAATAAATATCAGAATGTAATGGTTAACATAGATATTTCGATATGACGATTTTAGTTGAGTGCAAGTTTTTCTTTTCATTATCATTTCGGTTTCGTTTTTAATTTTAAATTTAAAGATATTTTGAGTAATATTAAGTTTCGAATGAACAAATTATTCCTCGATTTTGAACATCTAAGACAAAAATTAATGTCATATATTATTTAGTCAATTAGTTTACTTGCCGATTCAATTTAATAGCGTTATTATTATTTAAATAGATAAATAAACTTGATGTTCTATATACTGTGCGTTTAAATTTAACCTAATTATTTATGAGTCAACATATTATTTCCCAGAAGACTATATTTAGCTTAGAAATGATATTTGCATTCTCGCTTCTGCGGTGAGAATAGGCAGCATTGTCCTGCCTATCTCCCGTCCTTATCTTTTGTACCTCCGTCATGCCAGATTGTACTGGATCAGTTTCATATGGCTTAGGAGAAGGTTGGAAAAATAAAATTATTTAGTTTTTTAAACTGAGAAAATGGGTGAATAGCCGGAAAATATTATTTCGATGTATCGTCGTGCACACGTCATGTACTCTCACTGTCGAATTGTTTCTATATTGCGAAGAAGCTCGGTAAAGTTAGAGCTCTAGTAACAAGCAATATTTGTCATAGAAATAAATGGAGGGCTTACTGGGGAACAAATTGTTAATTTCTACCTACCGGCAAATATTTTTATTTTATTTTTTTGTTGCAGTAGTAGGGCCTGAACTAGGTTACTTTTGTCACTTGTTAATCTGAAGCACAGACGTTGGAGTGAGTTGTATCAGTCCTCGCAGTATTACGTCCTTTACAAATAGCACTCCAATGACAAGATTCTAGTGTAAAATAACCCCAATCATGAATTGTTTGGGGTTGAAACTAATCCAAGAGGTGCTGGGGTTTTTCGGACCTCGGATTCGGATTCAGCCACACCAAACCGCATAACGTTCGTTAACCAGCAGAATCCGCCCACCGGAAGATGGTTTTTGGACCGAAATTCGCGCGAAACAAATCGTAACGCTTACGTTTTCTAGTTAATATGCGTGCAGGTACTCGTTTTATAGGTTTCTTTTCGATGGGGCGATATCAATCGGATAATTCAGGACTTCAAAGTTCGCAATTGTTAGTTATCTCTTTTGAACGGGGTTTTGTATTTGTTTACCTACAGTTTTAACTCGTTGTTTCCAATTTTAATTGCATTTAGCAGTTAAACGAGTAGTTGACTAAAACAAGGTAAGAAAATGTGAAACGTTATTATAGTGTGTCCAAGAGCGAAAGTTGAGAAGGTGGGGGAAGTCGCCATGATACTGTCAGTTTCTCTTGTGGCGCCTTAAATCTATTTTCTCTTCGAGATTTTATTTGATCTTTTTGACGAACGATCAAACCCCGCCAATAACTGCTACTATTCCTTTACTAATGCACTAGAGATATGAACGGAACCGCGCTAAGATGACACAGCTCCTGCGAGTCGGACCTTTTTTTTTTTGTGTGGCTGTGTAATTGGCCAAAGGTTTAATAACCGTCAACATTTAGTTTCGTCATTTCCAGATTGTGCCACCGAGCCGACATCATAAATGGGTTCCCTCCCTGTGGTGAAAATACACTAAATATATGTTTATTTACTTCTGTTCATGTCTGCTACTCGTAATAATTAGACAGGAGGTAAGATCAGCTGCTGAAATGTCTATTTATAGAAATTTAGAGCTTCTATGAAATTGCAAATTTGTTCTACAAATTTAGTTTTCGGTTAGTCAGCTTTTCTCGAATCATCGGGATTTAAGAAATGATTGGAATTAGTTGTGAACCAATCAGCTCTTAACAGGAATCTCCTAGATCTAATTTCGCAGCAATGGCAATCTAGAGGAGCAGCAGAGGACGGTCTCTTCATTGTGCTAATGAATAGATATTCTATCTAGGTTCCATCTAGTGAAGTTTCTTACAAATTAATTGCTATTGATCTGCTTGTTGATTAGTTTTCAGAGGCGTTTCTACTGAGGTATATCTACCTTTTACCTCTGTGATGGAAGTACTGAAGTTTCATAACTAATAGGACACGAAATGCCTATTTGCGGACCCTAGCAAGTCGGATGCAATTTGGATCAAGGATAATTCGTCTTATGCAATTGTTCAAATTCGTTAACCAGCTGACTCCGCTACGGGAACACTACTTCGATAAAGTTTGTACTAAATAACGCATGTAACTTAAGGTTTTGCGATTATAGGCTTCCAAGTACACTTTTTATAAGCAATTTGACGCATTGAATCAAATGAAACCATTTTCATATCATATCTATAACCGTTCTCGAAAGGAGTGTAAAGAATCTAATGATACAACTTCCAAGGTAGTGTATTTTACCTTTCTCAAGAAAACGTGAACAACAGTTTTTGTTAGTTGTTTGGCTGATCAAGAACTACGGAGAGTAAATTTTTCCTCGTGTTTCACATTTATGTAAATTAAGGAATATTTATTTTAGTTACGTTTACACAAGAAGAATTATTTAAAAGAAATAACTGTCTTGAAAGGCACCAGAAGTTATGAAGTTTTCCTAAATTTTGTGAGGGATTGAATGCTTGCCATTCGACGCGAAATAAATTTCGAATTAAAAAGGGTTATGGGTAATGTTCGACTGAAACAACTCATTCAGTGTTTCGGAAGTGTCGGTTTTGTTTTATTGAATGAAGTTCAAGCATTATATGGAACATTACTAAGAGGACGCAGGTGTCGGGAATTACGACGTTTTTAGGACCTCAGTAGAATTCCATGATTTTAGTTTCATATATTTAATCTAATTATTAATATTTCGAAGTATTTAATTTAGGGACTGGTATTGAGGCAAATGCTAATGATACCTTACATTGTTCTCTTATCTGCTCATGGGTTTCACAAAAGAAATCTTTTTTATTTATTTATTGAGAGTACGCAGCGGGGTGATTTACTCTTTATGTCTATGTGTGAACACAGCTAAATATTTATTTTATTATGGAAGCTACAAACTAGGTGATCAAAAGAATAAAATACAAAAACGTAATTTATCATAAAACAGCTATCATTATTGAAGGAAAAAATGATAATAAAAAAATATGAGGAAGATTTTGAACAAAGTTGGAACTTATTTTTAAGTTTTAGATATTTTAAACTGTCTTGTTTTAGCAATTCGTGTAAGTCTATATAGAGAAATACATAGCCTTAAATATATAGGTCTTCTCTTTCTATGCAGTCTGTAAGTATGTGTTTCGTTGTTAGTGGAACATTGCAAAGTATATAATTCGGTTTGTTGTGTTCATCAAAGGAATGTGTCAAGTGTGAATGTCCAATACGTAGTCTAGTAAGCACGACTTCTTCTCGCGTTACATACCCAATACTTGAACTCCAGGGTTATATAGTCGGCTTAATCTCCCGGATTAAGAAAATATTTACTTAACACTATTAAATTTAGGGTTCATTAGTGAGTAATTTTTTTTAAACATCCTTTATTCGAAAATATAATAGTTATTTATGCACCTTTATAGATGTCTACATACTAACACATTTTTTGTACTTACATACATTTTTTTTTTTTGCGCACCGACAATTTGGCCATTACCGCCGTGACTCAGTTATTGATTTATAAACATATATAGAAACCCAAAATAGATTAAAATTACATAGGTTTAATCTTAGCATTACTGTATAATATTTAGAGCTAACGATTGTCTTACAAATAATATATTATTCTTCATAATGTTAACTAAGTAAATATTAGTATGAAATTTCGAAAGCTCAATTCAATAAATGAAAACTTTAACCAATGCCTATAAGGAAGGTATTTGAGGCAAAACAACTCTTTATGAGATTTATGGTTGGAAAAACTCTTGAAAAATGTGGGTCAGCTATTCTTAGAGCTTTCGCTCACAGGAACCGTTTCATCTTAGCGCGTTTCCTTGACAAAAATCGCATGTTCGCACTCTTTGGGCAAAGTTCGATCCTTTGGTATCAGTTCAATGAAAATATCCTAGCAGTATGGGTTTGTACCAATTTCACCACACTGTACTAATGTGACCCCATTTTACGGTAACATCTTCTTTGAAAGGTAAAAGTGAATAATGCAAATCACTGTAGAAGTGATACATCATAAAATAAAATATGGTCTGACCTCGGACAACCCGTTCTGTTCCGCTTAGAGGCTATAGACCAAATTCATAAAACATAGAACATGCTTTAGCTGCTCTGGTTTAGGATTTCTCTGTTTGTTCATTCCTTCACATCCCTGTATACCTCCGATTCTGATGACTTTTCGCAAACATCCAGTGCATTTCCTTCTCACTTCCGGCTTATATTCTGATCATTTCCTGTTAATGAACAGGATGTAAGAAGGAAGTGAGCCAAAATTGGACCGGAAGACGGCAAACAGACTGAGCAGAAGTAGACTGGAAGTGTACATGAAGAGACAACATTTTTTTAACTTGTTACACTTATTCCTTTCAAACATTATGTACTGAATCAATTAATGAAGGTCAAGTTTAGTTTTTTCAATCTCAATTCCTCTTTAACCTTTCAAAAAATCATCGTAAAAGAGCGATAGAATATGGTTACAATATGGTGTTTTATAGAGTCATGTCTGTGGTAATAGGAATCTTTGTTAGAAAGGTAACAATGCATAATTGATAAGAAGTACGTCAAAACAATAGACAATTTTAAAGTAGTTAATATATTTGTAATTCAAGACCATGAGATAGATAATACTTAAAAAAAAGTTTACGTTTTATTATTAACGCGTTACTGCTTGTTTGGGCCTGCGTTATCTGTAATAGGAGCTATTTTAAAGAAATGCCTTCTCGGATTTGGTTTTATCCTTATGCCAAAAGGAAAGAAAATTTCTGTTCTAAAATTAATAGAACAGAAGAGATTTTTTGAATCGACAACGACTATACTTTATTTTTATTATTATTTTTTTTTATTTTTTTTTTCATTTTTTTTTTAACGGCGCATCGACAAATCTCGACCATTAGCGCCGGTATCCAGGGCGCAGCCAGGAATTTTCTCAGCGAGCCCTGAGATGAGAAAATTCCTCTCGCCGGTGGGGATCGAACGCACCATCTCCCGCTTATGAATCTAAGGCGCTAGCCACAAGACCACGGGAGACTCCTTTTATTATTATTATTATTAATAAACACCTCTATCTCCTCGATAAATATCCCAATATCCTATTCGTTAAAGATGTTATATTACCCAGATTCCAACGTGCTCACGCCAAATTTTCCCTTCAACAAAATCCTGAAGTCTTCTCCCTATCGAGCGTCACTCATTTACTGTTTCCACAATGGCAACTCAGAAGACAGTGGCCCAAATATCTGCTGCATATATCAAGTGAAGTGTCAGCGATGGCTGTCTCTTTCTTCTAGCGCGTCGATGAATGTGGCTCCTCGGTCACTCTTCAACACATCTATAAGGAATATGTTTATCTTTTCTGATATGTTAGTGTTTTTTCCAAGTTTTTTTCAGCAGGACTTGTAGGCATAACCCATACTTGTAGGCACTACTTGCAAGTTGCTTTGTCTTCACATGAGATATGAGTTCCTCGGACGGGAATTGCCTATCCTCGAGCGGCATCTCGTTGTCCTTGGCTTTACAGTCACGAACTGTACCCTTAATCTCACTTAGTTTATGTTCAGGTCGATCATGATAATTCTTCTTGCAATATGATCTCTCAATTCTCAAGAGGTATCTATTGGCTGCAGTTATTCTTGCTTTAATGTCCGTCATCACTTAATTATCAAACGTAACCATAGACCCCAAGTATTTGAAATTGTACTAGCACTGCAGTTGAGTGTCTCCGATCGGGATGGCTTTCTACTGATTTTTTCAGTCTCCGTATAAATTGCTTTTTCGACGTTACTATTGCTTTACCTCCTAAATAAGCGTTTCCTTCGCAGGATAGAAATAAAAGAGATTGCTATAAATCCTGGTTTATTCATCTGATTCTTTTACTAGAAAGCAACAATCAAAAATCCGAGCTGTTGAAATGTGATATTTGAGGAAAGTGGAAGTTTGCCAAGGACACATAGGTTTATGAATGTGGTTGGTGTTGTTTTTTTCGGCGCATTATAAAATCGAACCCACCACGGGGAGACCCATCTGGTTGTTATAAACAGCAATCTGGGAGTCAAACCTGTTGACCATGTGGCTTGACGAACATTAACTCCGTTAATTCGGCAATGGAGCCATGCTTTGAATGCCAGGAGGTCAATAAATAAGAGGCAGTCACGCAGGAGCTGCATGACGAAGCGCATTCATCGGAAGAAGGGTAGTGTTTACTGCATTTCTGAATTATTCGCTTAAAATAACGTATATAAATAACGTATATAAAAAAACCATGAATAGTTTTGTTCTTTTTGATTTGTTGCTGGCTGAATGAAGAGCAGAAACCGGATACAGCGCTCATGATCAAAGCCCCTAATGGTAGAAGTAACAACCAATGACCTAAGGCTTTGCGGCTTAATTCAATTTGAACGTAATACCGGGTAAACCCCAACTCCTAATTAACAGTTTTAGTTTATTTTTCAAACATATTTTCCTCTTTAGATACCCAGGACCGTTAAAATAGAGACAATGCGACCGTTATAAACAAATTAGTAATTTAGTTCCAGAGTAAACCATTCTTTCAGAGGAACAAATTTAGTGTATATTTACAAGACATTTTTCTCATTAGATGCATAATAAATTCACAATTATTGCCGGTATGGTCAAATTAATAATTTGGGTCAGGAGATAATTCTCTCTCCAGGTGACTGATTTTCATGATTAACCAACTCGTTCAATCGTCTGCTAGGGGAATGCTGTATGCCAAGCTTCGAGAGGCAATAAACAAAAGTCCGACTCGCAGGAACTGCATCATCTTAGGGCGGTTCCGCTCATATCCCTAGTCTAATTTGGAAAGATTAAAATAAAAACAGTTATTATTTTGGTTCCACCAGTCTTGAAAGGTCTTGATTTATGATCTTACCTGTATGGGTCGGCCAGAAAGGCCTCCGCTCAGAGGCATTTGGAAAGCCTTGGGATCTCTCTCTTTGAACGCTAAATTTCTAACAATAAATTGATCTTCTCATTTTACTTAATCTGTTTTATTGTCAAATACGTTATCCGACTATAAGCAATTAAAAAATAACAAGGAATAAAACAGACGAAAGGAACCTTTCGAATAAACGAAATCAATAACTTTAAAGTTTTAAGCACTTATTTCTCCGATTGACATCGCCTAATCAAAACTTTCATTAGAACTATTTTTGTAGAGCATTTAGTAAGCTTTCTAATGGTAATCTTCCGTTTACCAAGATTCTCAACGTTTTTCGAGATATTAAGGAAAGTATACAAAGTTACCAAAACCTTTTATGTCTGTTAATAAAATATTTTATTCTAACCCTTCTTTAAGTCCAAACATAACAAAAATTTCAACATATTAGTTTTAATGAAAGTAGAACATGCAGAAACTGTTTCAACTGAATCCCATGATTCTAAGTACCCAAACCAAAAACGGTATTCAAAAACTATTTTTCCAATTTTCTCGAAAACGGTTAAAGCTATCACCTTGAAAATGGTTTCATTCGTTTTCCTAGCCCAAGAAGCCTATAAAACGAGTACTTACAAGCTTATAAACTCAAAAACGTAAACGTTACGATTTTTTGGGCGAATTTCGCCCCAAACGCCATCTTTCAGTGGACGGATTCTGCTGGTTAACGAACTTCAAATTACGAACGATTTTTGTACCAAATTTCATCAAAATCGGACCATTCGTCTTCGACCTAGAGAGCGAACAGACAAATATATATATATATATATATATATATATATATATATATATACATACATACAAATTTGAACCACCATCATTTTCGGTTTCTAGGGGTTCTGAAACGCAAAATTTTCTAGTCGGCACTTCTGGATTGCGTCATGAGATCAACCTTATAAGCGGGATTCCTCCCTATGGGGGAGGGAGGAACCGGGCTAAAAACTCTGGCAGGTGGTGTAAGCAGATACGTGTGCACATATATGTATATATGTATGTATATATATATATATATATATATATATATATATATATATATCAATTTTAAAGGGGGATCATTTTCGGTATCTAGAAGCTGGAATCAATAGAGATTTGATATTTTTTTTCAAAACATGTTTCATGACTGCAACGACAATAGCTAGATTCCTTCGAAATGTGCTAAAACTTGGCAGCAAGGAGTGAAAAAGGCTTTTCAAGCAGGAGGAAGCATGAACTTAGAAATTAGGATAGAGGTGACTGCTGTAAGGGGACAAAAACCAAAAATCCAAGACGCGAGACCAACAATTTCGAAATTGTAAGCACTAATTTCTTCGATGGGATCATCCTAACGGAAGTCGCATACGAAACTTTTTTGTACCATAATTATTAAAATATCAAATGTTTTTTTCTTAATATTTATTTAGATTACATTTCTAAATAGAAAGAAGAAATATACCTATAAAGAGACTCAGTTAATTTAAATTTAAACAATCGTTTCATGAAATTAGAAAAATGTGAATTTTATTACACGAAATAAGGTTGTTAATATTATTTATGATCAATTATTATTTCATGGCCATAGAGAATAAGAATGATGTCAAGACGAGATATTTATGGCCTTATAAATTACCAGTCAATGATCATTCGCCTAGTTTGACTAGAAATCCTTGAGGAATAAGCATTTTATTTAGGTTACACCTAACGAATTGCGCAAGAACCTGGTTGACAGAATCCTGTTGCCCTCACATTTTAATCAATCACCATTTACTTCAGGTCCTATTTTATCTTCTTTGATACCAAGAGTGAAGAACGTTTGGAGAAAAAGAGTGTGATAAATTGTCAGTGAAATAATGTTTATAAGGAATGATCACCTCTTGGTCCTGTGGCTGACGGCTTGGATTCTCTTTCGGATTGTGAGTTCGAGTGCACCTTGCAGAAGGTTCAGTTTTTTTTTTTCATTTTAGGGTCCGGGATAGGAATTCCGTGCTCCGCCATAGATGTTTAGTAAGTTTGGTCACCTGCAGTGTTTTATCTTAATTTTCCAGCATGTTTTTACAGTAACTGTAGGCATTACAATACTGACAAGCTGCTCCGTTATGACATAAGGCATAAGTGCCTCTGACGGGATTGGGCTATCCTCAGTCGCTCACGCATTACTGTCACGGACTGTATCCTTAATCTCACTTTCTTGCTACGTTTGCATTATCAATGATGATGTTAATTATATTTATATTTAATATCAGTTTTCTTTTTTAAATTTAGGTTATAAGTCATCTATCCTCCAAAAAACTAACGTTGAAAATAAGTGCCCAAGTTCCAGGCCCCTCCCAAAAACAGTTTGCCTATGAAAGTTATGATATCATAGAATTGGGGCAAGTTTTATTCTGATAATACCTTGTCAAGAGCCTAATAATACTCTCTCACTTATTAGTTATTAGTCCATATTTTTTTTTTTTTTTTTTTTTTTTTTTTTTTTTTTTTTTTTTTTTTTTTAACGGCGCATCTACATCCTGGCCAGCCCATAATTATTCGCATACTAATATTAGATAAAAACAATGTGTTTATGTTACGAAACAATGCTAACCTCATTTAGTTCATTTATATAGGGAAAATAATCCTTCGGCTTTTTTATAATCATTGTGCTTTAATCATATCGATGAATATGGAGGCACCGTAAAAGGAAAAAAAGGCAATTAATGGCATTTATAAATGATTTTCGGTCAATTAAGACCGTTTAAGTCCAACATGGCGAATTTTTGTTAAATGATGGCCGCTATAACGATCCGATTTATTATAAACGTTCTGGCATTTAATGATTGAGGCCCTTAGGGTAACGATTCAGGGTTATTATGAACGCTTTGTTGACTAAAATCAATCGGGTTTGTACGAACGCCATGTAAGTTAAAGCGGCCACGGCAGTATGAAAGTTAACTAAAACTGGCCAAGTTGGTCAAAATGATCTGTAAAACGTCTAATATATGTTCTGCTTACCGAGACATGATGACATTTGGGACCCTACATGATGGGTTTCAGTAGGAATCATGGGCTTCAGGAGGAACAATAAGTACAAAACGGGCATCCCCCCCCGGAAGTGAAGTCAAATACAACGTTTCAGGATTTTTCGATTTTTTCCTTTTATAACACCCTAATGTCCATAATCCTGCAAAATTTCAAGTCTCTAGCTAAGTGCCTAATACTTTTGATGAGTGTGTACTATAAATTCCATCTTCCATTGCTTACATCTTAGAAACCATTCGATGTAAAATTATGAAACATTCCAATTTTCTCACATCAAGTTGTATAATGCCTGTGTAAAATTTCATAGGTTTATCTTTTACTGGTTCAAAGTTATGAGAAGGTAAAAGTCGGCTCTAATTCTTCCTGTAATATACACACATTATGCGTAGGCCCGTGCGCCTAGACCACGCGTAATGCAGAGTATATAAACACATAAAATAATTGATAATATGAGTTGTTAGATATTGTAAATAGTTTAAATCATAATGCATCTGATCAACAATATTAATAATAAATCAAATGGAGGACACAGAAAATTGACTACAGCTTCCATAGAATGATAATAATATACCTTGGAACAAAAATAGCCAATGTCCAAAAATCTGAAATTTGAGTGAACTGGACAAGTGATATTCATATATGTTATTGTTAAAAGGGCCAATGTTAAAGGCAAATATTCTTTTCCTCAATAACTAACAATGGGAAGACATTGGGCCTTTCAACAATTATTGTTTATCCCACCCTTATGTCACTCGTGTAGTTCAATCAAATTTGAGAGGATTGGGCAATGGAGCTTTTTGTTTTAAGGTACAGATATTCTATAAAAACAATGGTAAAAATGCAGTTTCCAGCCCTCCAAACCGATTTCTTTCAAACTTTGCACAATAACGTATTTTGATGCACTAAACACGAATACGATAAAAAAAAAACGTCGGATTTAACTAGGAAAGAAGTTATTGAGCACTTAAGTTCACTGTTGTGCAGGTTATGAGAGCTAATGTAAACAACTAAATTTGTCAACACACGCATGCGCGGGTATGGAAAAGTTCGTAATAAGGAAGTTTAATTGAAATTTACCATAAATTATCGAAATTTATCAGAAGTTATTTATTTACAATCATTTTTTTAAATAATGAAACACTCTTCACATTTCTTGTTTCGTTCATGAAAAGTATTATATATCAGAAATCCCTTAATAATTAGCTAATGCCTTTATAATTATCGTTCTAATTCGCGCCTACCGAACTTCAATTGTCAACAAGTCAATTGTCTAAGCTAAGAGAGATGTCTTGGAGGATTAGAAGAATGTCTAGGACGACTTTAAGGGCATACATGCTATGCGTTTCCGCTCGCTCAAAAAGATAACAAAACCCCAGTCAATCCAACTCGCTAAAATTAATAGAATTCTATTAATTTTAGCGAGTTGGATTGACTGGGGTTTTGTTATTTTCTTGAGCGAGCGGAGCGTAGCGGAAATGCATAGCACGTATGCCCTTAAGCGACAGGTGACGACGGGTGAGGATGCCCTTAAAATTAACAATATCTTTGAATAAATGGTTTCTGAACATTTCAAATGACAGTTTTCTGTTTCCCAATGTTACATATCTGCGCATGCGCGTGTTTACAAATACGCTGATGACGCCTAGTTTTATAACCTTCCTAACTTTAGTGCTTAATATTATAGTCTATTAATTTTAGCGAGTTGGATTGACTGGGGTTTTGTTATCTTTTTGAGCGAGCGCAGCGAGCGGAAACGCATAGCATGTATGCCTTAAAGTCGTCATTTATGCCTTAAAGCCATGTATGCCTTAAAGTCGTCACAAATTTAGTTGTTTACATTAGCTCTCATAACCTGCACAACAGTGAACTTAAGTGCTTAATAACTTCTTTCCTAGTTAAATCCGACGTTTTTTTTTTATCGTGTTCGTGTTTAGTGCATCAAAATACGTTATTGTGCAAAGTTTGAAAGAAATCGGTTTGGAGGGCTGGAAACTGCATTTTTTACCAAAACAATTTTATGATAAATGTTCATCATGTTTAATAATACTTGTAAAATCAGATCATTAAGGAATTTATCATCTTGGAAAATAGGGGTTTTAAAAACTTCTTAAGGAGAAATAAGTCATTTTAAATAATATTACAAAGTTTTTTTAGAGATAATAAAAAAAAAAGTTGACAAAATAAATTTGTAAGCTAGCTGAAGGACAGTTAGTTTTAATTAGTTTGGGTAAATGTCAAGGAGCGTGGTCTCCACGCCGATTCTTTTGAAACTTTGCACTATAACGTATTTTGATGCACTAAACACGAATCCGTTAAAAAAAAAAGCTCGCTTTTCACTAGGAAAGAAGTTATGAAACACTAAAGTTCACTGTTATGGAGGTTATAAAAGACGGGGTAACGGCGAATTTGTAAACACGCGCATGCGCAAGAGTCCTTAATGACGAAGTGTAATTGAAATTTAGACTCACCTTGTGGTAGCTGACTTGGTCGTAAATTGTCGCTTTTGGGCAAACGTGCTATGCGTTTCCGCAAGAAAATATCAAAACCCCTAGCCAATCCAACTCGCTAAAATTAATAAAATTCTATTATGTAAGATTAGCAAGCAAATAAATGTTATTTGAAAAATTTGAGCGTCCTCACCTGTCGTAACATGCCGCTTATGAACATACGTGCTATGTCGTATCATGTCGCTTATGGGCATACGTGCTGTGCGTTTCCGCTCGCTCCGCTCGCTCAAGAAGATATCAAAACCCCTAGTCAATCCAACTCGCTAAAATTAATAGAATTCTATTAATTTTAGCGAGTTTGTATGCCCAAAAGCGACAATTTACGCATAAGCTTACTTCCGTTTTCTTAGCCTCCTAGGCATCTTCCAAAGCTCTGTTCGGTGGATATAACTCCCCAATCACACAGAAAAATGCTTTTAGGCGGTCTTCATATTTATGGACGCGTTTGAAGAGAAATTCGGCCAAATATCCATCTAAATGGTGAGATCGCCTGCCGTAGCGTGGGATGTTGTCTCTTACTTCTCTCCAAACGCCACACCTTCTCTCCAAACGCCTCCTCCCCACATTTATCACATTTCTTTTCATTACTTATTACATTATTGTTAATTAAAAAATTGATTAAATCAATTCTATTGTGAATTAAAACAATAAATTCATGCAGCTTCATTATAAAGACCACTCGAACGATTCTAAGTAATTAAATGGTGCAAATTAGAACGCATGAACCATAAAGGCATTAGCGAATTATGAAGGGATTTCTGTTATATAATATTTGTCAACAGCAAAAAAAAAAAATTTAAAGAATGCTTTATTATTTAAAAAAAATATTTTTGAAATAAATAAGTGGTGATAAATTGGAATAATTGATGGTAAATTTCAATTAGACATCCTTATTACGAACTTTTCCATACCCGCGCATGCGCATGTTGACAAACATAGTAGGTTACATTACCTTTTAGAACCCGCACAACAGTGAACTTAAATGTTTCATAACTTCTTTCCTAGTGAAAAGCGAGCTTTTTTTTTAACGGATTCGTGTTTAGTGCATCAAAATACGTTATAGTGCAAAGTTTCAAAAGAATCGGCGTGGAGACCACGCTCCTTGACATTTACCTTAGTTTGTGTAAAACTTATTGACAATAGTATTGAACTGGTAGGAGACATACCTTTGACAGAGGCCTGTATCGGGTCGATCTGTTCCTCCGTTGTTCTGAACAGCCTTTCCATCTTAGTCGTTCTACCTACTGATCGGTGTTTGGTTGTCTCTTCCTAGGCAACCCCCACTCCGTCGACTATATCCCCCACTACTCATCAACAACTGTTGTGTACACTCTCGATTCGAATTGTCACCGCCCGCACACATCTCTGGCTCTTAGCCAGTAGCTTATTGCTTAACTCATCCTATGTATAGAGAGGGAACAAATTTTGTCTACTTCTATTAAAGGAATATTTTTTACTATAAGGAAATAGGCATTAGAAGTTCTTGGCAACTCCATATGATTCTTGATTGTTTTAACAACTGTCGACATTAGATGTAAAAACATTTGTGGTTCTTTTTTTTCTTCCTTTTTTTTTTACGGCACACCAACATCTACACCATTACCGCCGGGCTATCTACTGGTTACCACCCTTTCTAAACATCCATGTTGCAGCAGGGAATTTTCTCAATGGACCCTGAAATGAGAAAAGTCCCTGCTGCAGGTGGGACTCAAATCCTGATCTCTCGTGTGAGAATCCATAGCTTTAGCCTATAGATCACGGGATGACCCCATTCATTATTTTTACCTCCATTGGGAAAATATTATACAGCTGTCAACATTAGATGTAATAACTATATTTACTAACATTGAGAAAATATTTTAGGGAGGACAGAGAAGTTGTAGTTATTCTATGAGCACCTGATTAACAAAAAAAATATAGGAGCCTAAAACTAAAAACAGCCTAATCTTCCTGTACAAGGGCTACGTCATAACTTAGATTCATCTGTTCGTAGTATGCTGAATATAATATCGGTATAGTCCAAGAATACAATTCGATTATCCAGATAAAATATTAGGCCCTGAAACAAAAACAATCTTATTATACTCTTTTAAACTTCGTCGCTGGGTGACTTCATCTCCTCCTACATGCCGGCATGTAGCTCCAGCAACGGGCATTTTGCTTTGAGATAACGAACAAGCATCCTGAGGAAGCCGGCTGTAATGACGGGGAAAATGTGCGCTTTAAGAAACCGCTGGTGATACATGACAGCATGTAGAAGGTGAATCCTACTATAAATATTAGTTCATAAAATGTTTTATTCTTGGCGAAAAAAATAAAAATAAAATTAAAGTATCGCATTTCATTTTTCTAGTATTATATGTATTATAAAAATATAACAAATTTTCTAATTTATGCTTTTAACAAAGCTTCGTCTTTGTCGCATCTTCCTTATCCATTCCTTGTTTAAACTTGTTGAAAATTGAAAAATAATAAGATAAAATAGATTTTTTCTTATAAAATTAAAAGGATTAGACAATATTCACGTATTTTTTTTTGCCAGTAAAAATAATTTATTTAATTTAAAAATAAATTGTATTTATTTTTTTGTATGCACTGAGTACTCAGATGCGATCCTCCTTTCTTTCCATACTTTCTCAAATCCTCATCTAAACAGAATTTATATATCTGCATGAATGTAAATCGCCTGGAATTATTTAAAATTCAATACATCGTTTTGGAGTTACTAAATCGGAAACTCGTTTTATTCCTGTTTTGTCAAAGACGGGCCTAGATATTGGCTTATAAGTTGCATTTGAGAGAAAGCATATAAACGCAAAATCCGAAACGCTAAAAGTTTTTTTCGAATGAGTTTCTCCTAAAAACAATGTTGCGGCAGAATTTTTCTGATCAACATGTCCATTTGCGAAAGTATTTTTGTAACAATACAGTGCTGTGAAAAAATATAGACCCAAGGGAAAAAGAAACTATTTGAATTTATTTAAGTCATGTATTATGAAATCTCACTAACGAAAGATATTATTTAATGTTTACCTTAATTTTTTATTTATTTATTTTTTTTTTAAGGCGCTTCGACATTAGGCCATTAGCGCCGGTTTACCTTAATGATATTATTTATTTATGAGCGACCGTAAGTAAGGCGTCTCGCTCAGAACAAAATATTACATATATACATCTAATCACATTTTTATCCAAATGTACAAATGGAAATTTATATACACATCAGTTAGCAATTAATTATAAATCTATTTATGAGGGAATACAATATTACAATATACCTGAATATATGAAAAAACAATATTACAATAATGCATAAAGTTTATACAAATAATCAATTATGTTGACAGAATTTTACAAGGTAACAAGTTAAGGGATTTCACACTCCTTTAGTTTTATATTGTCAAATGTAAGATTTTAGTATAGTACGGATGTATAGTTTTAACATTTTAAGACTTAGATGGTATAAATAAAAAAGTCTCTTTTGTTAGACACACTTATAAGGATATATTTTTATTTTATTTATTTATTTTTTATATATGTCCTACACACACGCGCGCGCACACACACACACACACACATACACAAATGTGTATATATACACACATGCACACAACACACACACACAACACACACACACACACATCCACATACTTGTTTATTTACATTTATTTAAAAGCATGCATATACATATATATATATATATATATATATATATATATATATATATATATATATATATATATATATATATATAAAAACGTTTTATTTAAGTTAGGTTTTATTTTTGATGGTTCTGTTATAATTTGTTTGGTCTTGCTGAGGTATATATTTGCTTCCATCGCCGAGTAAATCAGTCACATTGTAAGGCAAGTCATAGTTTTGTCGCTGTGAACAGACAGTCAGTATGTGCTTTATAGTCAGTGGTTTGTTACATTGGGTACATGTCGGTCTTTCCTGTCTCGTCATAAGATGAGAGTGTCAGTCGGGAATGGCCAATTCTGTTTTTTTGATCACCTCCAAGAGCCTTTTGAGAACACTTCTTACTAAATTAATTAAAGTGCTCTCTGGTTTTCCCAAACTTGTGTTATCCTTTCTTTCAGCTCAGCAATATTTTGGATCTTTGGCTTCTAAAAGTCATAGACTTCTATTGCCATAATTCTCCACCAATTTTCTATCGGATTGAAATGCGGACTAAGGGCTGGCCAATATAAAATGTTGATTCCAAAATCCTGAAACCATGTAGCGCGTGTAGTACGAATCGGGGCGTTTTTCTGCTGAGAAATGAACATTTCTTCTTCCAACATTGTAATAAACGGCAAAAGGAACTGTGCTAAATCATTTTGAAAATTAACTGCTTCTTTTTTCCAGAAATAAATGACATTCTAGTTTTCCCCTTTTCATTAAAAGCGGTCCATGCGCTGACACCGCTACTTCAATGCGACCTTCTTGACAATATTTTTTTTTATTTCTAAAGTCATGCCAGTAATAATTTAAACCATCTAGACCATCAATTTTAAGTTGTTTTCATTACTAAAAATAACGCTTGACCATTTTTTGGATGGTTTGAATATGATTTTCAACGAACTGCAGTCGTCCCTGCAAACGATGTTTCTTGGGCTGTGGTTTTCGCATTACCTTACAATATTTCAAGAACTTGGATTCCTTTATCCACTTCCTCACGATACTAGCTCAAATGCAAAATTATTGCCCAAAAATCTGTGCAGAGGATGCTCCTGTTTTTGAGATTTCTCTCAAAACCGCCCGTTTCACCTGCTTGAAAAAAATTGGAGGACTTCCACTTCTTTTATTTTCCCCATAATTGTCTTGGCTGCTATTTAAATCGTTGTTGGCCACTCCTTGGGAGGGGTTTTGCTCACGAACAATGTGTTTCTGGGTCAACCCACCTCTTAGGGTGCGTTTACATCTGACACTTCTCGCAGGAAATATATGTCAGGTGTCGGATAGATATTCTCTTGAAGGTTTACATACTGACAGAAATAGCTAGACATTTATGTAATGGATATGTTTAGGACAGTTCTGGATTTGTTCTAATTTGTGATAAATTCACCAAAAGCACAAATAAATCAGTATTTACATCTGTTGGTATAGAAGTGTCGACAATACAGCTAGTAGCCAAGATATTTATCTCTGATATTAAATTCTTCTCGTAAAAATCTGTGTTTACACCTTGTGGTATAGAAGTGTCGACACTTATAGTTCGTGATAGAAATATATATCTCAGACATAAATTGCTCATGGTTTACACTTGTCGCAATTTCTGTCTGATATAAATTTCCTGCAATAACTAGCAAGTGTAAACCCACCCTTAGGTCCAAAATTCTTTGTTTCTCCGTTTCCGTTAGTTGACTTCAATTCAGCATTATTTTTAAAATAAAATACTAATTCACAGGAATCGCCAAAGCATAAAAAATAATCCTATGTACTCCTCTTCAACGGTTAGAAGAAAACTGAGGTGGTAATAATTTATTAGTACACCTGACAATAGAAAATAAACATTGAGTTTATACTTATTCACAGCGTAAACATGGGCGTATATAGGAAATAATTTCGGGAGGGGCTGGGAAAATTTCGGGGGGGCTGAGATCATTTCCGGGGGAATGGAATATGAAACATTTAGAGCTTGGAATAGTTTTAGGCAACTAAAACGCTATTACACCTAAAATAAACAATTTTTTTATTCATTAAATGACCCTTAGCTCAAATATATAGAACTGGCGAATAAGGCGGTCAATAAAATTACGCAACACACTTTCAGACTTTTTATTTTTCTTCCCTACATGTTTCGCACCATTTTGGTGCCTCTTCAGGGAAACATACTTAAAAATTTAAATTCAGCCTCAACTTGAGGAGGAGAACCTTCCACTAGCAGGGCCTCGTCTAGACTGGTCATTGACTGAACGAATCCAATATGGTGTTAAATAGTCAGCTGATCGATAATCGAGCTGTCATATCTTTAAAATTGATTTTAATTTCCAGATGAAATATAGTCCTATAACACTTAAAAAAAAATCTATACATAACCCACCATTTTCCTATTTTTTATTAAATAAATTAATGAAAATATTATTAAGATGGTGTATTTCCGTTTTTCTATTTATCACTTTTTTTTCTGTTTGATGTGTATGTTTTCTTTAATTTTTCTTTTCATTCTATTTCTTTCTTTCCCTAATATTCTGATGTTTTGAAAATCATAATCATGACCATATTTTATAGCATGATAAGCCAACGCCGTTTTGTTTTCTCCAGTATCAATATTTTGAGCGTGTTGTTAAATAAGTTTTCGAAGTAGCTGTTCCGATTCTCCTATGTATGATTTACCGCAGCTATTACAGTCAATTTTGTATATATTGTATTTAGTTTCCTATAATTTCACTCGGTCCTTATTGTAACTGAAACTTTTTTTTTTTTTTTTTTTTTTTTTTTTTTTACGGCGCATCTACATCTAGGTCATTAGCGCCGACATCCAGGGCGCAGCGAGGAATTTTACCAGCGAGCCGTGGGATGATATAAAATTCCTGCCGGAGGTTGGGAATCGAACCCACCATCTCCCGCTTATGAATCCAAGGCGCTAGCCATTAGACCACGGGAGACCCATGTAACTGAAACTATTTTTAATTTTGTTATCATACTTCCAGGCGATCTTTCCGATCCCTTTACAAATATGTCTGATTTTGTTTGATATTATGGGATTAAAATTCAAGGACAAATAACGGGCTGGTTCTGAATTCTGGTCTTTTAGGAAACAATTCACCTTTTTACTAAATTGATGAAAAATGTGTTTATTGTATGGGCTTTCACATTTCTCCAACCTATCCCTGTTTGCATCTGCTTGAATCGCCCTGCCGAAGAAATCGATAATTTTTGATTGTTTTCTTTTTTTTAACTTTATATTTAATTTTTTCATCAGATTCATCAATGGGATTCCGTAGGCTTTCAGTATTGTTTTTGTTTTCTAGTTTTACGCCTTTTCGAGATATTTCTTCATTTTCATCCCGTTTCCTCTTTAAAACATTTGTACCTACTATCTTCCTTAAAGAATTCGTCCAAGAATTTAAAAACTTTCCTGTCAAATTTGAAATTACATTTACCCTGGTCAACCATTTGCAAACTCTTCTTTCCATATGATACTTTTTTCTCCGCTCGTTTAATTTCTTTATCCATTAAGAAATCAGGGTAGCAATTTTTCCGGAAAAGAGACTTTAATTTGTTTATAATTTCTGTAAAATATTTTGGGCTTGTTCTCTGGAGTGCAGTTAATGTTCTATTATAAATGAGGTTCTTTTTAAATGTTAAGGGATGACATGAATAAAAATTAATCATTCTACCAGAAAACGTCTTGTTGCCATTTAAATTCAAGAATATTTTCTGTCCTCCTTATTATTTCAACGTCAAGAAATAAAATTTTATTGTCTATTTCTATTTCTTTCGTAAAGCCCAAGTTACTTTTACTATTAAAAATTGAAAATAACTTTCCGGTATCGTCCTGATGAATACACAGCAATAAGTCGTCAACATACTTGTACAGAAATTGTATGTGTGTATCGTACTCCTTAATAATATCTTCCAGCAAAGAATGGATAACCATGCCACTAATCGATACAAGATATAGATATATGATTACCCATTTGAACGCCAAATTTTTGTTTAGAAATCCTATTATTAAATCTGAAATAACCATCTTTTGCACATAGCTTTATACCCTCAATAAAAATGTTTTTATCCTTAATTTTTGTATGAGAAACTATTTGATTCCAATTTTCATTGATTATTTATTTTAATAGCTGTGTCTACGGATATATTTGGGAACATGTTTATGACATCAAAGGAAACTTATTTATATCGGGGCTATATTGTCATAATCCCCTCCCAGATAGTCATAATTGATAGTAATTGAGAGATTCGGTTTTTAGGTGTAATAATAAAATAAATTTGTATATTTACATGGGTTAATAAACATGCACTAACTTCATTTGGTAGTTAACAGGAGCTAAGCATGCCAAATTAACAGACGTAGTTGATCGTGCTAACTAAACTTGGAATTCATGACACTTTTATGAAGTGAATACTTCCAAATCTAATAGATATGCAAATATTATTATATTAATCAGAATAAACAAACATTACCTTGGGGGAGTTTTTATTTATTTATTGATGTAGCGTTATTGACATGACCGTATATAGGAAATAATTTCGGGGGAAGGGGGTTACATTTGGTGGGTATGGAATACTAACACTCCAGAACTTGGAATAGGTAGCCAACTAAAACGCTATTACACCCAAAAAAAAAACTTTGTTTTCTAAACTAAGTGATCTTATTTAATTTATTTTTAAGGTTTTTATGAAACATTTTGACCATCTGACCATGACAGAACATTACCATACTTAATAAAAATACAGATACGTTAGATAATGCTGGGAATTCAACACAATAGATCTCTAGTTAGGAACCTTAAAAATATAGTAAAGACAATGTTTTTAAGATTCTTCATGCAACCCTCCCAGCTCCAGCCACCCAGATGTTGCCTTACAATCAAAACATTCCAAATATGAGAGTGAGAGAAAGAGAAGAGGAATTGGGTAAAAATAGACATATAGACAATTTTTCTCTGTTTTATTCTATATATATATATATATATATATATATATATATATATATATATATATATATATATATATGTATAAACATATAGCGTTTTAGGAGCAGGTAATTTAACTGGATAGAACAGTGAAATTATTTTATTATTGTAGGTTTCTATGAAAAATATATTATTAAAAGTTTCGAGAATTTATAATAACCCCAGGGAGAAATACTGATAAGGAAACTGACGCAGACCCAGTGAGTCGGATTATTTACCCTGTTTTTCTTTTCCAGGATAATGTCAAATTTACTGCGATGCGTTATTAATTTTTCATGCCAATTGAGGATGACAGGGAGATAATTATGACAGTAATATGGCAGGGCTATTTTCGTTCCAAAATAGTACATAATTAAAATACAATTCTCTGTCAAATATTTTAGCTTCTATGTAATTTCCATATAGTCGGCGGTGGCCATATAATAACCATCTGCTAATAAAGTGCTAATGAAACTCTACTGTCTGTTTACACTTCTTACATAAATCCTTATTAGCGTCCTTGAGGATGTGCTTTCGAATTGACTTATTACTTTTATCTTGAATATATATGGCCACTAATTAATTTTCATATATATCTATTAGTGCTGTAATTTCTAATATATTCTAATTGTGCTAGGACGAACATTCTATAAGACTCAAAACTAAGATCACTACAAATGACCTTTTTAAGCGACATACTCTATCTGGGATTTAGAATGCAAGAATTAAAGGTTGCCTAACTTGGGTTAATATATATAACATCCCTACCATGTCGAACTATAGAATATGAGAAATCTCGTTTTTCAGATTTGACTGTTTGCTCTTGCTTTGTGGACGATTCGGCTTGTCGCAGATTCTCAAAACTCTAACCTAGTGATAGGCGATTCTCGAATCTGGATCGATCTTTTGAATTTTTTTTTTTTTTTTTTCTTGTAATTTATTTATGAGCACCCCCCATTGACAGCGTTTCGCCCAGGTACACATATAAAATAGAAATACATAACAAAATAGTTACAATATTACATAATTACAAATCCAATTACATTATTGTGTGTATCAATCTAATTATACAATTAAGTTTGTGAATAACATACAGCTAAAAGTAAAATTAACTATTAAAAAACAATACATTTTTAAGAAAAACTTATAATTATAAAGGAAACGAAGAAAATAGTTCCTATGTGCAATATGACTATATATAATCGCAACAGTTTCTATTTACAATATAGGTTCTATGCATAATATGACAACATACATAAGAAGAATAGCCCCATGTACAATCAATAGGAAGGATCCTATGTAAAATAATGATGAATAAATGAATATATCACGTCATGAGTGATGTTTATTAAAAAAAAAACAAAAAACAAAAAAAAAAAAAAAAACCTTTCAACGGCGATGTTATAAGCATAGTTTGGGTCGTCTAGACAATCAAAGACAATGAATTAAGAAAATTAAGTGGTTGTTGTAATTCATACTACACCCACATGTTGACTATTTGAGGAGTTTGGTCTGGGGTGTGTTAAATTTTGTTAAAAATATTGTTGTCTTTAAGAAAGGTAAGTATAGCGTTGATATGGTGACTGCTATCACGGAGTAGTTCGTTCATGTCTCGTGGAATTTCCAGGTCTTGTCTCAAATTACAGTCTGTCAGTATATGTTGAACTGTGAGGTCTTTGTTTCAGATTTGGCACAGTGGTTTATCAGACTTTGTCATAAGGTATTCATGAGTTATACGTGTGTGGCCTATCCTTAGTCTGTCTAACACTACTTCTTCTCGCCTTCAATCCCTGTATGACGAAGCCCAGTCGCTTACGGTCTGTTTAATTTGTCGAAGTTTGTTTTCTGTTATGCTCGACCAGTTCAGTTGCCATTTGTCTTTTATGTCGTTTTTATTTTGTCGTGAAACTTCTTTGTGGTACAATTTAAGTTGGCCATAAGTTGGTTCCTCCGTCACAAGTTTTGCTTGTAAGTCAGCAGCCGTGCTTTGTGCTAAGTCTTTGTGTCCTGGCAGCCACCATAGTGTGATGTGTTTTCCAAGTGTATGTAAATTGTGAATTTGCTCTATAATTTCTATGCATGTAGGATGTGTTGTGTACATGTTCTGTAAGCACTGGAGTGAACTCAAAGAGTCGCTACAGATGATTACATGTGGCTGGTGGGTTAATGGGAGGTTCTGTAGTGCAAGAAGGATAGCACGGAGCTCGGCTTCTAATATGCTCGAATATGGTGGTAGCTTTAAACGGAAGATGCTATCTTGGATTATAGCTGCAGATCCGACACTATTTGGCGTTTTGGACCCATCAGTGTAAAATGTTTGGCAATTTTTGTGTTTTGTAATAAATGCTTTAAAGTATTCTGTGTATAACATTGTACTGGCTGGATTTGTCTTTTTGAATTTTGTGAGTGTTAAATCTATATTATAATTTTGAGTTATTCAAGGAGGTGTTAGTGTAAGTTTGTGTGTAATAATGTTTGGATTGCTAAACCAAACTCCTCTTTCACTCTACGATATCAATTCGAATCGAAATGAAAAGACCAGAAAATTTCCATAAGGTCAACCAGCAGAATTCGTCCACTGGAACATGATTTATGGGGCAAAAAATCATAACGCCTACTTTTTCTGGTTAATATGTGTTCAGGTATATTCATTTTAAGGGTTTGTGACATCGAAAAATGATCTAAACCATTTTAAAGCGAGATCTGTAACCTGAGAAAAGTTGCACAACTACGTTTCCAAACGACTTTCCCATTTGGGAATTCAGAAACGATTGATTCAGTTGAAAATTATTCCAGAAGTTTGATATTCATGTTAACTACAATATTTAAATTTTAGTTGCGTTTGGAGTAAAGGAAGAATTAGAAAACAATTGTATTGACAGGAGTCTGGGAGTATAGTATATTTTTTTAAATATCTCGAAAACTGTACGGAAATCGTCGTAAGCAGAAGTTGACTATTTGAGACCTTATTAAATACTCTGTAAAGAAGGTCGTGAATTAATTTTCGATGGGATGATGTCAATCGCAGTAATAAATGCCGTTAAAATTTCGAAAGTGTTAGTTTCGTTTTTGGTCCTCAGAATTACTTATTCTTTTTGTTAATTGACTTACACAGTAATATTAATTAGCCACTTAAACGGGACAAGTAAAATGAGAAACAATTTTTCATTGTGCTACAGATCTTTCTGAGCGGAGGTCCATGAGGCTGAGTAAGAGCTTCCGTCTACTGTAAGTAAAATTTTAAATTTAACTTTTATTTAAGATTTCATTGGATTAGGTGTGTGTGTAAACTATTTCGATATCATGCTTTCCCTATTGGAAATCTTATCTTTGCTGGAAGAACGTTATGGAAACACTCAAATATGATCGGACTTACAACTTTTCCTAGATTAACCATATATAATTTTTTTTTTTTTTTTTTTTTTTTTTTTTTTTTTTTTTTTTAAAGTAAATTCAAGCCATGAATTTTCCGAGATTTGGGAAACAAGGAGACAATGAAACTTGTTTATTCTGGTTAACGGAATTGCCTATTGAAAGTTGTTTTGTTCGATCCCGCAAGTCTAATTATTGATAAAAAGTTTCCTCCGAAGTACAATTACCCTTTGCGTTAAGGGATTGGGTGAAATGACCAGGTCATTAACGGCGCTAATGACGACCTTAGGTGTAAGGTAATTTGGCTAAATATCTTGGTTTGCATAAAGGTAAAAAAATACTTACTAATTTTGAAGTCCATCCGCCATTTTCAATAAGGAAATAAATCAAAAAGCTATTTTTTTAATTTTTGCTCAAAGACCACATCCAGTTAAATGTGCCTGTTAATGCAAGCTCTACCTTTTTTCTTTTTTCTTTTCTTTTTTTTTTCTTTTCTTTTTTCTTTTTACGGTGAGTGCTTTCTCTTGGTTAACGAACTTGGTGATTTTAGACAGAGCAATCCTTTGCCGACTATCATCAAAGTAGGATAATTTTTATATATAAAGTTGTTTTTTGAATGACGAACAGATAATATTCTTTAATAATGTGCATTTCGCCTAAGATGCGAAGCTCAAACACAAATAAATAAAATTAGATGTACAAATACATTTAATTCTAAGCGAACTATTATTATTTATTTATAAAATGTCAACATTTCGCGTCATTGGGTCATTCCAACAGGAAAAATAAAAAGATAAACTTAATTGAAATAAATATTCATTTAATGTTTTAAGTGCCCTTTTTAAAAACGCCAGGTACAAGGGTATTACTAAAACACGCATTCTCCGGGAGTTTAGTTTCTATTAAAAATATACATTTTCCACGTTGATTCCTATTTATTCAGTGGAATAGTTGCAGCTGGCTGGTTCACCCGAATCGAAAACCCCGATAAAAGGCTCTGAATTTGAGGTTGAGCCATTTGTTACACATTGTGAAGTGTGCGAGGAACACGAGAAAACACATTTTCTCAAAGAGATATTAGGGAGAAATACCGCTTTGAAGAGTAATCCCTATCCGGGCACGTATGAATAATATATGGCGTGGTTGCTAGTGAATATTCAGGGGAGATACTCCGGATAAAAGGAGATTTACGCTTGTTTATTCTATTGTAATACTGAATCAGTAATATGCAGGAATAAATATAGATCGAGAGGGTTTATAATCGCTAAGGTATATTGTTGAATATGTTTTCAAAGTTTCGATTCTCAATCAAACGCTAAATTTAATGATTTCAATGTTCGCTATTTGTAAAGTTTTCGATTACATGCTTTTTTTTCTTTTCTTTTTTTTTTAGGAATTCTAGAAAAGTGTGAGAAGTCCGAAACGTTTGAGGTTTTTCACAAATCGTTCCTACCATGTCAAACTATCGAATATGCAAATTCTCGTTTTTCAGATTTGAGACTTGCTTTTGAATTGCAGACGATAAAGGTTGCCGCAAATTGTCTCAACTCTAACCCCTTTAGAATAGCCTTTCATGCCTTAAATAAATTATCGAAAAAGACTATTTTTTAATATATTACTTCGTATATGGGAAAAACATGTTCGTTCTCTAGGCTTCTCCAATTTACATATATGACAGTTTGACATGGTAGGGACGATATCATAATTCCAGCTCAACTCAGAAATTGGGCCAGGCATAATATTATTGATACTAAATGCTTATTTGAATAAATAAAACCGTTTACAGATTTATGCCGAATTTTTTTAGCAATAATATTTTCGCACCATATTTTACTGAAATACATACAATAAAACAATGCCAGTCATTATCTGCTTAATAGCCATTTCCCGTTTGCCTTTTCAAATACAGATACACTAACTAGATGACATTTCAAAATGTGTTCCTTATGTGTGATTTCGTCTCCCTTATTTGGGGCGTTGTGGATTTGCGGGCTGTAAACCACATTGGCTTATGTAGTTTTTACTTTCACCGAACCACAGTTACTTCTTGTTGGTTATTTTGGTCTACATACTTGTAGACAAATATTAATACACACTTTTACAAGATTTAATACACACGCTTGTGCCACGTTTTTGACAGGGCTTTTAGGAAGTTAAACTAACACGAATATCTTATTACGAAATTAAAGAGGATGTAATTCCATATAAGATTGACCCCATGACACAATCCAGAAGACGGTTCTGAACTAAAGATCACGAAAATAACGTTATTTTTTATTTGTGTGTATGTGTTTGTATACACACACAGCCACACACACACGCACTATGCTCCGGCCGCTCGATTTTTTCCTTTGCAAATACCCATGAATAAATTAACGAAAGGCTGAGTTCGTCTCGGGACGGTCAGGGAGGCCGAATTCCACACTAGAAGATATTAGTGCTTGCTCGGGATTTGGACTCCAATATATATATATATATATATATATATATATATATATATATATATATATACATATATATACTACGTTTGTTTGTCCGCCCTCTTATAGGCTCAAAAATGGTCCGATAGATTCAGAAGAAATGTCCGCTTCGAAAAATGTGCTTATAACCATTATTGTGTTAATTTTGTTCTTTTTAACGGGTATTGGTCTCTGTTAACATCTTTGCTTTTTTTTTTAATATTCCCGTGTGCTGCATTTCCATTTCATAATACCAGGTAACAATTGCTCCTCTACTGCGACATACCTATTGGAATTGCACCAGAAGATATGTGTTTTGCATATGAATATACCCCTTCAACCTGACCTCTGACCTGTTGGAGTCTAACAGACTTCCGGATTTGAAATCAGCGTGTCGAATTACATAAGCATATATATATTTACGGTCTTTGAAACAGACCATTTTTTTTTAATTTTGTGTGCCTTTGTATTTTTTTATTTATTTTTTTTTTTTTTAACGGCGTATCAACATTAGGGCTTTTAACGCCGGGCTGTCTAAAGGTAGCCGCTCTTTTCTGTAATGCCTACAGCACGTGGTCGGTCACCTTTTCAGGTACTGACCACGCCCGACGTTGCTTAACTTCGGTGATCTACGGGAACCGGTGCATTCAACGTGGCTATGGCCGTTGGCCATATATATATATATATATAGCATTCCTAATTATAATAAGTGCTATTATGAGATTATTATATTATTATAGACGTATTTCTCCCAATGGAAATTAAGCGCACGTGTTAAAATACTGCATGTTTTTATAAATTCAATGCATAAACAGGAATGTGAGAGAAAAATGAAAGAATGTATCTATGGGTAAATAGTGAGGAAGCGAGAATTCTTTCCCACCCAAGGTAGAAAGGTGGTAAGGCTTAACAAACCAAATAGAAGCGGTGTTGTGTCCACAAGGTACACACACCAAGGTGACATAGCCAGGCCTTGACCAGCTCCCACTATTTACTCTTACTTCAAAGCGTATTTACCCAAACATCGTTTCTATTTCTCCTCAAGAGCCTCTCCGAAGGCCGTTCAGGGAAAAATTGAATACTCTCAGCTGTTAGCTGAATTATTTTTGAATAGAACAACATTCGATATTCTTCATTCCGATAGTGGCTGAATATTTATATATTACTTGCTGTTACCCGGCTTGCCGTGCTGCACCTACTTTCTGCCTATGACTGTCCCGTATCAAGATCTACCTGTATACCCAGTTACTTCAAAATCGGTCAAACGGTGTGAATTTGTTTATATCTATCAAGTAATTCATAAAGCAGACGGCAGGGGCCAACACTACAGAAATTCATAAAACAGCCGAAAGAGGCCAGCACCACAGTCTGCAAGTAGATAGCTCTTATCAAAGAAAGGCCAGCGCTCCTTAGTTAGACAGTGACTGTTGATATATTTTTTTTTTTTTTTACATTTATTTTTTGAGCTTTTCGCAACTGTAGCGACTTGCTCAGAACAATCATTACACACACATATATATATATATATATATATATATATACATATATATATATATATATATATATATATATATATATATATGTATATATATATATACATACACACATGCATACGCATATACATAAACATATACATAGTTGCAATAAGATGCAAACGTATTATTCTATATATATATATATATATATATATATATATATATATATATATATATATATACAGGGTGTCTACTGCACGAAAAAGTCACGAAAGTCACGAAAATGTCACGAAATGAAAAATAGGGCACGAAAATCACGAAAAAGTCACGAATTTGGAAGCCATGTCACGAAATTTTTCTATTCCACGATTTCCCATCAAAGAACTAAATTCAGCCAAGTTTCTGAAATTAATCTTTTCCCACTAAAACTGTGTACAATCCGGTGGAGTGAAAACTCGCAGTTATTAGATAGGGCTCTTGCGATGATACCTGCCTTAAAGTTATGTATAGAAAATACTATTGATGATGATCCAGTTGGTAGGAATTCCACAGTTGTGCAGAACCATGTTCGAGTTAACAAACTTACCTATCAAATTAGACGAACATTCTTCAAAATTTTGTATGAAATTTCATCAAAATCAGACCATTTTGATATATATATATATATATATATATATATATATATACACACACACACACAGGGTGATGCAGGTCTAAGTAGCGAATCTCTAGGAGGTGATTGTAGACATAATTTCCAACAACAAAGTTCATTTGAAGTATGGTCCGATTCCGGAAGGAAAAGGAGCTATGTACAATTTTCTGTTGTTTTTTTTTTAACGCAGTCATGTTTTTAATGAGTAAGAAAGAATTGCTCAAACACTATTCAAGATAATTCAATTCGAATTATGCCATCAAAATATAGATAAAATTTCCTTTAAAAAACAGTAATTTAATTCACTATTATTATTATTAAAAGATACTTTCTGGACGTCCAATAACGCACTTCTGTTTTTATCAATGAATCAGAGTTTCTTCGCGATTTTTTTCCTCAGTCCCCTAACGGACTACGGATTCAATACTTACACAAAAATTTCTAAGTTTAGTAAGCATTAAATCCATGCAAATGAAGTGGAGGTTTATTGAGGCATAAATTGAATGATTGGCTCCCTTTTGTCAAAAAAATGTGGAATGTAGTTTAGTTACTTACAAATACCTTGTGTGAAAAAATTAAAAATTATTCATTTTTTATTGAACAAACTGTGGGTATCCATTGCCTAGAATCAATAAAAGTAACTGAAAGAAACGATTAGAAAAGGTCAACCTCATAAGCGCGTTCCTGCTTCCGTAGGTAGGAACCCCGCTTATGAGGTTACACTCTTTACGTCTTGGATCACTGAAATTTCTGAGAAAAAGTCCATTTTTTTTTTTTTTTTTTTTTTTTTTTTTTTTTTTTGCCCTTAACACTCTACCTCGAGCATCGGTGTCTTCATCGAGAAAGTAAGTTGTAATAAAATTTACACTTTCGCTCTCGAACCGTAATGTTTGACACCACGCAAGTCAGTGGGACGGAATGCCTCGAAAAAAAAAATAGTTTCTAGTTTCTAGGGGTTTTCATCATTGGGTTTACATTACATCACAGACCCTAATAATCAGAAGACAATAAGTTTAAGGTCAATGGCTAAATTTTTATTTCAGTTTTACCAAGTTTTTTTTTTCGTATTACACAACGCCATATTGAATTTCGTAATTTCGATTTTTTATTTTTTTGATAAATTTGTAATCACAGACCCTAATAATCACAAAACAGTAAGTTTAAAATCAATGGCTAAATTATTATTTCATTTTTACCAAGATTTGTTTTTATAATACGACGCCATCTTAGATCCGCCTTTTTGAATTCTGATAACGGATTCGTAATCGGCGACCCCAAAAATCCCTGAATACGTAATTATACATCGTTCCCTTAACTATGCAACCATCTAGGTAAGCAAGTACGACTGGGAAGTCTGGGGTCAGGTGAACTTGCAAATCTACAAGTATTTACTCGCCACGGAAGTATTTACTTTCTCTTATTCGCACCAATTTAGGCGTTTGCTTGAGACATACTTGTCTCCCAAGTATTTACTTGCAAGTAATCTACTATACAGGGTGTCCCACATTGATATTGATATTTATTTATTAAGAGTTTCGCAACTTTTGGCGACTTGCTCTTTAACATACATCAAGACAGTCCCAAATTGAGATGTCATAACTTTAAGGGTTTCTTCTGCACCTCATTTGTAGTTCGGGGACGCAGAAATGAGCGTTCTATCTCAACATGCAGAGGAGCTACTCAAACTTTTGTCTTTTTCAAAAACTACTGGCTTTTCTAATGAAAAACTGCGTTTTCGTAATTTTGATCATTGCATCATAAATAAAGACCACATTTTTATAATCTACATTAAATGTCCAATTAGAAACACCCGTTATTGAAATATTACCATGTAAATTAAGAGCTATATTCAAAGGCATATATTATATATTTTTAATCAGCTATTTTTAGACTTAGAGTTTTGCCTCCGCCACAAAAGTTGCATTATTTTATAAGCTTTAAAATGGTACCTCGTAGTTTAAGATAAAAATCTATTTCAATATATTTTTTTCTGATTTTCTAGTCAAAACCAATAAATATGATTCAGCCTGAAGGAGCAATTCTTTAATTTCACACGATTATGGCGATGTCCCATCCTTCCCAAACTACATGACGTTTATTACACAAGCCCATCTATCAAATATTAACGCACTCTGCTTTTAAATGGATGGTTGATCAACTGATAATGGACGAGTGGTGACGGAATGGATGAACAGTGAATTTCAGAAACATTCCCACACTGCGTACACACATTTTTTGCTCTGAATAAGGATAGGTGGACAATTTGGAGTCAAGGGTGAAAGAATTTAGAAGGACATATTGATAATAAATACCATTATTGTAAATACAATGAATACATGTACATATTAAATGGTTATGCCTTGAGGGTCTTGGTAATATTGATTATATTCTATTTAATTAAATATCTGCTTTTAAGTGAACTGGGTTATACATTACAATAATTTGAAATTGTATACCGAAAACACTCTCCTGTAGATAAAAAGTGAAAAAAAAATCCATTTAAATGAAAGGCACCCTCAAAAGTTGCTTAAAATGTTACCTCGTTTTCCTAGGAAAAATCTATAGAAATATATAGGGACAAAAATGGTTATTACTGTGGACTAATGACTATTTTTCCAGTAGATTTTCCATATGTCTACAAATATAAGCTTAACATCTAACTGAATCCATGGCATTAGGAGGACGTCTTGTCTTTTAGATCTCATGAGCTGGCAATGCTCCTGGATCCTGTTGATGAGTTCCTCCTTCGTCGTCACGGGCTCTGTGTACACTCTACTCTTCAATGTTCCCAATACATGGAAATCTAGAGGGTTGAGATCAGGAGGTAAACGAACTGGTCCAAAGTGGCCGATACAATGATTAGGGAATTCAGTGTTCAAACTAGAGTGAGTTGTTAATTGGTAGACGGGCTTGTGTAATAAACCTCATGTAGTTTGGGAAGGATGGGACATCAACATCATCGTATAAAATTAAAGAATTTGATAAGAATGGCTCGTTCATGCTAAAGCACCTTAATGGGTTTTGACTTAGAAATCAGAAAAAAAATAGATTGAAATAGATATGTTTTTAAAACTATGAGGTACCATTTTGAAGCTTATTAAATAATGCAACTTTTGAGAGGGAGGCAAACCTCTAAGTCTAAAAATAGCTGATTAAGAAAATATTGAATAATTTAATAAAAAAACTAATGTTAAAAGTTCTCATCTATATGCCTTTGAATATAGCTTTTAATTTACGTGGTATTATTTCAATAACGGGTGTTTCTTATTGGAAATTTAATGTAGATCCCAAAAATGTGGTCTTTATTTACGACGCATTGATCAGAAATTCCGAAAACTCAGTTTTTCTTTAGAAAAGCCAGTAGTTTTTAAAAAAGACAAAAGTTTGAGTAGCTCCTCTGCATGTTGAGATAGAACGCTCATTTCTGCGTCCCTGAACTACAAATGAGATGTAGAATAAAACCCTAAAGTTATGACATCTCAATGTGGGACACCCTGTATATTTGTCAAATACCACTCACTCAATCACTGACCTATCATCCGCCAGCCCAAACCACTCGACAAAAAAATTTGTAATTTTGCATGGACACTCTTCTTTAGCATGTAGACACTCGCTAAGAAAGGATTTTTGATAGTTATTCAATATTTAAGTATTTTTTGAGGGGTTTAAAGTTTTATTTAGTTGGTTAGAGCAAGCAAGCCTAGGCAGCATGCTTTGCCAGGATGATAAAAGAACAGCTGTTACGGTACAGTATCTATTTCATAGTATTTTTTTTTTTTTTTAATTCAGGTTAATTTCAGCTACGATGGCAGTCCTAGAAATTAACTGTCCCTCAAAGAGTTACGCTATGAGGGACAAAATCACCATCTCCGGGGTATGGAATACTAACTATTTAGAACTTGGAATAGTTTTAGACAAATAAAACGCTATTACAACTAAAATGATATGATCTTATTTGATTTATTTTTAAAGGGTTTAAGACACATTTTTACCATAAAATCAAAATTTCAGGGGGGGGGGGCTGCAGACCCCTCAGCCCCCTCTTATATACGCCCATGCTGGTAACCTATAGATAACGGGTTATCGCTAGATTATCTGTTTCTTGACACTGATCCGGAGCGCCCCAGTGTCAAGAAACATTATACTTTGATTACTTATCAATTGATGTATAACATATAGTATGACGGGATCGAAGCTATAATGAACTGCAAAAAATTATGACGTAGCGTTAATTTTGCTGATACATTAATTAACGCATTAAAATAACTATTTACCTGCAGTGACGAAGCACAGGTATTCGGCTAGTAGTTTTATTTATTTATTGGTTCTTTGTTGTAGGGCAATACCCTTTAACTTTTTCAATTTTTTAAGTAGACTGGTTCAATTGCCCCGTGCCTCAATGACACCCCTCTCCCCCTAATCTCTGATGCTGCGAAGAAAGAAATAAGACTTCCAAAAATGATTGCTTTGAAGACATCCATTATTTACATATATTTTTATTGTTCTTAATTCATATTAAAAAATAAAATTTCTTGTTCTATGTTCCGGAGGCCCAGTGGTCGTGATTGTTAAGGCGTGAGCACTTAACACTCCGTGCCAAGGGTCGTGGGTTCGATTCCCACTATGAGGTAGCGGCTTTTCTTTAGGAAAAAGAAAAGTTATCAGCCCTATCCTGGCTAGAAAAGGGTGGTAACCTATAGATAACCCATCCTAAACTTCTTAGTTAATAATAATAGACGTTAAAATTTAAATTTATTAATATTCAGAGGTTCTCATGGAGATTTAAATATTGAAATTGAGTACTATTTAGGCCCAGGGCACACGGTGAGACTGTAACTCCAGTTGAACGCACAACTTCGACCTCGGCTATGTATTTGAATGGGCAGGCGCATACGACGCAACTCGGTTTTGACGATTTCAAACCAGTCACATGAAACTGTGGGCCCGCGGTTGGAGTTTCGTTGTACGAGACCGAGTGACGGTTAGCCGGTGTTTTAACAGCCATATAGTGCCAATGGTTAAAATAATTTAAAACTTAAGGCCGCTTTGGACTAATTTTACGTATTTATATATACACTGCCGGACAAAAAAACCGGCGCACCTTGAATTTCGTCTTTTCAAGGCTAATAAAATTTGTAAATTTTTAACTCAATTGTAGTGTACATATTCAGCTTGTAGAACACCATAAGTGAAGACAAAAAAAAATCTAAAAAATACACCGCCGTAAAATATACAGCCGTATCGCCCGCAATCCAAGAGCAAATTCCCGAATCTAAAAACGAGATTTTGCATATTCGATAGTTTGACATGGCAGGAACGATATGATGTACATTTTATACAGTTTTATTAATTGTTTTAAATGTATGTCAAATTGCGAATTTATAGATATCATGGTAATCCGTTTAAGTTACAAATAAGTTTAAGCTAAAACTTAAGGCGCTTTAAATGAAATTATTTTCTTTTTAATGGGCACGAAATTTGCACTTCAAGTCACGAAAATGTCACGAAAAAGTCACGAAATTGGCTTTCACGAAAGTAGTAGACACCCTGATATATATATATATATATATATATATATATATATATTTATATATATCTATATAAATATACATATACATCAAAGTATACAAATATACATTATATTTATTACAAATCTACATTATATCTACACTATATTGTAAATAATAATAAAATTGAAATAAACTGCATTACGTGATAATATAATGATGTAAAGTCATCAATGAGTTCGAGTTATTTTAATTATCAAGAATATCAACAAATAAATTTGAGACATTATTCAAAATGGCTCGATCGGAATGGTTCAGCGTAGCCAATTTTTTGTCAACAAAAGTTTAGACCTTTTGATCAAATTTTGAAAATTTTCCTGTAGGAGATTTCCTGTACCAAGCTCTACCTCTGTGCCAAGTTTGGTCGAAATCGGTCAAACGGTGCAGGTTTGTATAAGAAACAAACAGACAGATACGTGATTTTTATATATGTATATTTGTCACTAGTACACATATTTATAGAAGTATACAGCATACATGGGCTGGTTGTATTTAGAATAACGGATATCTTAAGTTTAAAATTTAAACTTTATGTATATCATTTAATGATATACATCCAGTAAAAGACCAAATAGACGGGGGAAGAAGTGGTTTTATGCCGTCTAAGGATTGGCCATACACGGCTGACACATTCCTACATTATGACCAAACAAGACAGACCGACATGTACCTACATGCTGCAATACTCACCTAACAATAAAGCACAAATTTTAAATTACCCTACAATTTGACTGACTTACTTTCCCATAATAGCCAGTATTAAATACCTCATGCATACACATTTATACAACAACATTTGAAAAGGTAAAAATAACAACACCCATTTGGTGAATTAGATTTTTTAGGAATTAATCCAACAAAAAGATATTCTCTTTTTGTTGGATTAATGTAACAAAACAGACAGAACATTTAACAATACACAAAATAATCGACAGACAGATACTTTTGTATCAATATTGAATTTTATTCTTAAGAAACTAAGAAGAAAGCCGTAGTTTTATCACCAAATGGTCAAAAAACTAAAATAAAAATAATGATATACATAATTCCTAGACATTTACCAATAATAGTAATGGCACTAACTCAATACAATTAATTCTTTTCGCGCAAAAATATTATAAAATAAATAATTTTTTGTACTGAAAATCAAAAAAAATATTTTCAATAATAGACCAAGAGGGCCATTAGGGGGATAGTGAGGTCAATACGGTGCTCCGGCCTTCTGATTTTCCCTTTTGCAGGTATGTATTATAAAATTAATTGAATGCTAGAGGGCACAGGGGTCTGGGACACCGAATACAACCTATGAGCGAAGACACTAGATAAAATCATTAGTGCTTACTCGAGCATTGTACTCAGGTCCTCCGGCATATGCTCAAGTGCTCTACCACTGAGATGGGTAAGGTAATCTTAGTGGTAGAGCACTTGAGCATATGCCGGAGGACCTGAGTACAACGCTCGAGCAAGCACTAATGATGGTTAAAAAAAAAAAAATTAAATGCTTTTTTTATTAATTATTACAGCTTTAACTACCACGCTACTAATAATCAGAGTTGGTCAAAAATCATCGCTAAAAGCTGATACCACAGCGCTAAATTAGAGCTACCGTATAAACCCAGCGCTAAAAATTAGCGCATAGCGACGGCAGGGTGCTAATCGCTCATTTATTTATAAAATGTCATTAGCATTAGTTATAGTTACAACTAAAACAGTTTGTCATCTCCAAGTACACTTTCGGTCACATTCGTGTGCCCATGCCTCTTGCTGTCCCACGCTGGGTAACTCATATATATAATAAATAATATATATATATATATACATATATATATCTGTGCGTGAATGTTGATGAAAAAAAAAATGAAATAAGCCCGCCCCTATAGATTACAATCTTTCTCTCATCAGCATGTTTGAAGAAATTGGAAAATAGATTATTCTGTTTATTTCCTTGGCCCATGCTAGGCCAAATTTTCTTAAAATTTCTCATAATTATTTACTAATTGTCATGACTCTATCATAATTCGTATAATTATGGGTATTTATATATATTAATAATGCCAACCGGTTCTCACGGATTTCATTGTATTTTCTTTCACAATGAAATTCATTCATTATTTTTTCTTATGTAGGTGCGAACCTGTAGATAGGCCTTAATAGCCCAATCGTTGATACACCGTTTAACACTATATTAAAAAATACATATATATAAAAACACTTAATAATTTAAAAAGTGTCTCACGAATTTCCGGCTATGATTTTTACTTGATGGCGGATCGATATGATGAAAATATCTCTGGATGCACTAACGTTAACGAACTAGCAAAATTAGCAACACAAAAAGTTACAAATGATACAGATTTCTTGTAATTACAAGACGTTAAAAGACAAACACTCACATTCAAATTGTAAGCAACTGGCCGCAATATTGGCTAGTTACACGAGACAACAGTCTCATATGCTCCTACTAAATGAATAAAACTGGAAAACCTAATTGTAGACAGTGTAACTTCCCTCTAACAGGTAAACATAGATATGACTGAAACATTCAGAACTATTCTACAAAATTTTATTCTAGACTATTACGCTACGTCTGATATCTAGAGGCGTTGGAGAAAATGATAATTGTAATTTAATTTATTTGATACTTTCAATTAATTTCATTATGAATTTAAAATAAAATTTAATTTCTGCTTTATTGTGTAAGGTACAAATGTGTACGGTACGTGTGGTTGTTGCTTGTATATAATATAATATATTATAAATAAGTAATTAGCACTTACTTCCTGTGAGTTGGAAGCGAATGGCCTGAATTTGGAAATATGAGGCTCAATATTGGACGATAAGTGATATTGAATACACTCGATTGAAGGCTTAGGATGCATATTCACAAGCCGTTTTCATTTGCTCTTCCGTTGCTAAGCTGTTGCTGCTTGGCTCTTCCACGTCTGAAAGGCAGTTCCAATAACTTGAAAAAGGGTGTAGAAATCCTAGCGTTTGCTGATAGGAAAGGCTTTTATATCCTTCCCTACTTATCCCTTGCCCTGTTCAGAGCTTGGAGTACCTAGGGAAGGAGAAAATCTGAGGATCTGAGGAAATATGAAGAAGAACGAGGGAAGAGATATGAAACCAAGATTTATTCAACATTTTGGGGGAAACGAAATGGTGAAATCTTTCTAATATCCATTAAAGAAACTGAACGATAAGCTGTTTTGAAGGAGCTTTAATTACTAAATCAGGATTACCCCACATTTTGTTTATACAATTTTCTTTTTAAGAATGCACTGTGATATTTTATCAGAAATATTAATTGAAATCAGGTACCTCTGGAGAATCAGACCCTCTAGGCCCTTGTGGCCTGTTAGTATGTGTGTGGTCATATTCCTGCACTGGAGAACCTATAAAAACGAGTACCTAAACGCATATTAACTCGAAAACGTTCGCGTTACGATTTTATTCACGCGAAATTTGGCTGGTCAAATGTATATATATATATATATATATATATATATATATATATATATATATATATATATATATAAATTTGACGCCGCGTTATTTTCTTGACCTATGGGTTCTGAAACATGAAATTTTCTAGACGGTACTTCCTGGAGGGAGGGACCGCGCTATAAAAACGTCCAACTCGCAGGAACTGCATCATCTTAGAGCGGCACTGTTCTTAACCCTAGTCTCATTTGGAAAGATTAAAATAGAAAAGTTATTATTTTGGTTCGACCTTTCTTGAAAATCACGTTTTTTAGCCTTACCTGGATGGGTCGGCCAGGCCACACAATCCACTACTAGAGATACTTATTTCAGAGTTCAATGCATTAAAAAATATCAAAACGTTTCACATTTTCTTGTGTTCTTCGACTATAGTACTAATTCTACAAATATATCCAATTTGAAACAAAAATAAATAAGACAAACATCATAAAGGAAGTTGAAAGTATTCACAAGGCGTCTTCAAATCTGTCTGTTTCTTGGAAAGCTATATTTCCAACAATAAATTTGTTTTCATATTTCACTTATCCTGTGTATTGTCAAATACATTCTCCAACTATAAGCAATTAAAAAATAACATTAATAATAAAAACAGACAAATCAAACAGAAAATTTTGTTCAAATAAACCAAAATTACTACAAAATGTTTCTTCGCACTTTTTCTCATTATAACTTTCTTCAGAACCTTTTTTGTTGAGAATTTAGTAAGCTTTCGAATGGTAACTATCTCCTTACCAAGATTCCCAACCGTTTTCGAGATATTAAGGAAAATACGGCGCTAATAGCCTAGATTTGTCGATACGCCGTTAAAATAAATAAAGGAAAATATACGAAGTTCTCATAACTTTTCATGTCTGTTAATAAAATATTTTATTCTTACCCTTCCTTAACTCCTAACGTAACCAAAATTTCACATGGGCGTATGTAAGGGGGGGGGCTGAGGGGGCTGCAGCCCCCCCCCGAAATGTTGATTTCATCGGTAAAAATTTCTTAAAACCCTTAAAAATAAATTAAATAAGATCATTTAGTTCATAAAACATATTCTATTTTGGGTGTAATAGCGTTTAAGTTGGCTAAAACTCTTCCAAGATCTAAATTGTTAGTAATCCATACACCGGAAGTGGTCTCAGCCCCCCCCCCCCCGAAATTTTCCCAGCCCCCTCCGAAATTATTTTCTATATACGCCCATAAAATGTCAACATATTAGTTTTGATGAAATTTTAACATGCAGAAAATGTGATTTATATATATATATATATATATATAAATTGATTTATCACAGAATTAGGGTACTTACTCTCAAGGGAATTACTTCCCTTGTTACAAGCAACAACAAGATGCTTTTTCAAAGTATCAACTCTTATAGACCTTCTCAGAAAAAATGTTTTTCATCAAGGCAAAACTTCCTCTGCATTATCTTATAATTTCGAAATCCGGAACACCAGGTAATTACGCATTGTCACAGCAAAAGGGCTGTGAGGAAGGAGCTATGACTGATTTCCCTCATCCTCTCTCTTTCCTGCTATTCATTATGCTTGTGCATTCCTTCTACTAAGGAAGATTCTGACAGAGGTTAAATCCATGGGTTGGGAAAATAAGCTTTCGAATAGATATTTGTGACGGCAATTTGTAATTTGAGCAACCTTTTTTGTCTTCGATGAACGGAAATTCAATATGTGCTTTTTGAAATGTTTAAATCGCAGAAAAAAATTGCATAACAAGCAAAGAAGGCAAAAATTGGCAACGGAAGCCAAAATAGGCAAAAAAGGCAAAATAAAAATTGTCGCTACACTTCCTAAATGCACGAAAACATATTTATTTCTATCTGATTCTTCAATATATCCATTCAGATAAAAAAGGCATTTTGCCTAACTTCCGGGCTCTAGTGATTATAATCAGAATCATCTGCGTTATGAGAGCCTTGATAATAAATAAAATCTAGGCCAGTTACGCTTTAGTCGGCGAACGGGGTTATTTGGGATTAGATGTGAGGATAAAGCTTTTATTAAAGAATTAGGATGGGCGTGTAATTTTGAATGAAATTTTTGATATAATTTTTTTGATAAGGGTTGGATAAATGGAATATGTAGGTCGTTATGGAGAGTCAAATTTTATGTTTTAAATGTCTTTTCTAACATTGTATTTCTCAGGAGATATTAAAAATTATTAAAACTCTTCAAACGTTATTGTTAATACTTCATCATGGGAACTATGAAACCTATATGACTCATATTGTTATTTTTTGTGTGCATCGGCTGCCGGGGCCATTGGCACTTTCTCATATTGTTATTACAATTTAGGAAGAACTAAAGACAATTTTCATGCCACGTAGTGGGAGAAATAATTAAATTCTATTTCTCTAGCGCCAAAAAAAAAGAAAAAGAACTTTAAAGAAATTTAAATTTAGTAAGAAATATGTGAATGAAAAAAGGAATCAAGAGAAAATACCTTAAAATTCACAGGGAATGATTCATTTAAATAATAATAGTCGTTCCTGAATTTAGAACGTAGAATACATGGCTGACATGCAATTTATATAATCACATTTTGAAAGTAATGTAAAAGCTTTTATTTAAAATAGCTCAACCCTCCTTTGGCTCCGCAAGAGACAAAAGAGGACCGAGAATAATGGGTACCTATTTAGAAAACCTTTTTATGCTCGCTTAACCTTCTTGAAGTCTCTTCACTCTATCAAATATAGAAGAAAACAAAAAAATGTGTAATCCGTCGAAGCGAGTGTAATGCATATGAATTTTTTGATTTTTTTGAGGTAATCAATATTGCATAAGAAACACCCCCTTAGTCCCTCCCCCCCCCAAAAAAATAGATAATCGTTCAAAGACATCCAACCATTAGTCCACAGCCCATATGTTTTGAGTTGCATGTGGAGAGGGGACACTCTAATTTCGTTTCGGACTTTTTCTGGTTCATCATCAGGTATCTGCATGAAATAAAATTAAAAGTGAAGAATAAGGAGGAAACTTCTCCTATGTCACTAATACCAATACAAATACACTAAATGAGGTATATAATAATACACTAGTTAGTGATATTTAGATACTTAGCCTTCGAGGTGATAAGCAGTCCAGAGAATAGTTGGGATTTGGCTGAGAAAACATCAATACGATTTTTGTAAAAATTTGTATTACGGACGTTTTCCGCAATATATTAGGTACCTTAATATGCAGAGTGTTCCCAAAATAAACGGCCAAACTTAGGGATGAAAAAAAGAAAGAAAAAGTTATTTATATCGTTTTTGCTTCGTTTCCGAGCAACGCAAAAAAGAACTAAAACACAATTGTAAAAAGGTATTCTTACATAATCCCTATATAAAAATCATTAAAAGTATATGTTTTATCTTCTACCCCCTCTACTCACCCCCCCCTAAAAAACCAACAAAAAATCTTCTTGGTCGAAAACATTAACTGCCGCAATGTAAAGCTGCTCGTTCATCATAATTTAAGATAGCTAATTTCCTTCGGAGGGAAGTGCTAAAACGCTAAACAAAAATAATAATAAAAAAAAAAAACTTTCAGTTCTTAATAAAAATAAATTTCCAATTCTTATGACATTTTAAATTTAACTCCTGGCGCATTCATAATTATGAAATAACAATTTGTTCTTCAATAATTCCGAATAATGAATTTTAAAACATTTCAAAGGTTTGGCTCCTTGCAGCAATACAGGACAACAGCCGCAATCAAAGTCTCAGGTGCTTGTGTTTTATGTTATGTGGCATGACATCGCATATTGACACACAGGATGGCATCTGTGCATTGCTCTGCTGTAATCTTTCCCCTTGCCCATCTGATGCGACGGATGAGGTGCTCCCTTGAGCCTGTAGACCAAATCTTTAATGTACCCCATGCTAAGAAATCCAAGGGTGTGAGGTAGACCTCTTCTGACCTGAAGATCGAGCCGGCCAAAATACCGGTTCACCTCGTCCTATCCAGTGCCCTGGACAGTTAGTGTCCAACCAATTTCGAACGGCCCTCCCGTAGTGGTCTGGTATCAGAAGCTATTATTAATTTCTACTTTTTGAAATGATATTGTGGTTTGAATAAGATACTTGTGAACATTGAATGTGAATTAGTCTGAAATGCAATAAAAGGTTGAAGACAAATTTGTACAAGTAGATAAAATTGGAGCTGTACTGCAAAAACAAGGGTTTTTCTTAGGAACTTTTAGAACGCCATATGTCTGGAACGCAGTGAGATAGAAATGTGTGATTGGTGGTGTTGAACTAAATTTTTTGTCTAGTTTAACCCCCCTGAAATATTTTCATTAACTTGCGATACACCCTGTATAGATGCTCAAATTGACAGAATATTTATTGAGCTGAGAGACCCCATATTAACTTTTTCCAAACAATTTACAGGAACGTAAACATGACAATAAAGTGAAAATTGCCCAAGAATCGGTCGGTTTAATAATAAATCAAAAATTATTAAATAAGTCCCTAATTAATTTAACCAGACATTTAATTAATTTTTTTGGGGTAGTTTGTGTGAGAGTAAAGCTGTTTAAAAGCTCTGAATATGTATAGGGCTACAAGTGTTACTTAAATTTACATTGTACTAGCTGACCCGGCGAACTTCGTACCGCCTAACAGTCGATTCTCTAATTTTTTTTTCTTTTAATACTTATTCTATAAGTCAACAATTACATTTTGTCAAAAAATAAAAATTATAAAACACTTAAAATTCTTTTAATAGTCACTAAAAAACACAATGAAAATTACAATATCATATATCTTATTATGATACCTACTTATTATATTTCATTTTATTTTTACTTACCTATTCTAAATTAAGTTTCACTTTTATTGTAGTACTTTATGGTACAGGATATTTTTTTTCATTACCTGACGCGTAAACAAACAGAGCAGGTGGTTTTCCAACACGGAAACAGGCAACATACAATTGACCATGCGAGAAACATGGGTTTTCTAGATTAATACCACAAACACCTAATGACTGCCCCTGGGATTTGTTTACAGTCCAACTGAGTTCATAGGTCCAATAGTAACACAGCTGCAGGCAATGTAATGAATTCAGAGCAGCTCGATTCCAACCAGAGTTGGGCAAACGTTAGCGCGCGCTAAAAGCTGATACCTCTCCGCTAATTTAGCGAAACTGTAGAAAGCCAGCGCTAATAATTAGCGGTTAGCGGCGGCAGTGCGCTAACCGCTAATCTATTTATGAAATATGGTAATTGCTGAAAGCTTAAGCTATAGTTACAACATTTTGACATCTCAAAGCTCACTTCCGGTCTGCTCTGAGCAACCTCTCTCCTGTTCCACTTCCGCTTCAATCTACAGGATTTCCGATCACATCAATGTCAATTTCGGTTACTTCCGGTCGACTCATGCCTATCACTGGGTAACTCCTGTTCGGTCTGGCTCACTACCGGTCACTCACAGACAATGGCACACTCTGACACTCCTTAATCTAGGTTACTTCCGGTCCTATATTCATCCCTGGGTCGTTTCCGGAAGTACCCCAGGGCCTTCCAGGCAATCATGATAGACCGGAGGTGAACCGGCAGTGACCCGGAAGTAATTGTAAGCAACCGGAAGTGGCCAAAAGCTGCTCAAATTCGCCCGGAAATGCCCCAGGGATTTTCAAAATGGCTTCCGGGTCACCAAAATTACTCCTGGACAGTTTCCGGATGAATCTGGACAACGTTTGGCAACTTCCGGGTTCACTTCCGGGTTCTTCAAATGGCTTCCGGGTCACCAAAATTACTCCTGGACAGTTTCCGGATGAATCTGGACAACTTCGGACCACTTCCGGTTTCACTTCCGGTTGCTTACAATTACTTCCGGGTCTCTGCCGTTTCATCTCCGGTCTATCACGAGTGCCTGGAAGGCCCTGGGGTACTTCCGGAATTGACCCAGGGATGAATATAGGACCGGAAGTAACCTAGATTAAGGAGTGTCAGAGTGTGCCATTGTCTGTGAGTGACCGGAAGTGAGCCAGATCGAACAGGAGTTACCCAGTGATAGGCATGAGTCGACCGGAAGTAACCGAAATTGACGTTCATGTGATCGGAAATCCTGTAGATTGAAGCGGAAGTGGAACAGGAGAGAGGGTGCTCAGAGCAGACCGGAAGTGAGCTTTGAGATGACAAAATGTTGTAACTATAGCTTAAGCTTTCAGCAATTACCATATTTCATAAATAGATTAGCGGTTAGCGCACTGCCGCCGCTAACCGCTAATTATTAGCGCTGGCTTTCTACAGTTTCGCTAAATTAGCGGAGAGGTATCAGCTTTTAGCGCGCGCTAACGTTTGCCCAACTCTGATTCCAACAAGCACCATTATTAGTCGAATGTCGTGCTTCACGGGTCTGTCTTAACCGAATTCTTTCACTTTCATTGCGATTTTCACGTTCCTCGGCAGTACCATTAGATTGATAATTAATTTCTTTTTTTTTTGATTCTTTGAATTTCGCCTAAATTTGTCCGCCGCCTTATAGGAGGCACATTTAGTAAGTCACAAACACACAACACTTTAGTAATTTTATAGAAATTTGTGGCTTTTAGATTTAGTAATATTATAGATGCCCAGCAAAGAGATGTTTTTTCAAGTGACATTTTACCACAGACAATTTACCTTTTACCAAAGACAATTTGTTTTTGAGTAATGTTACCTTCGTATAAAAAATATTGACATTAATATTTACCTATACGATACTAATGTCACTTAATTCTTTTACCTTCCCAGAACCCCTCCACTAACACTTAAACTTTTTGGTATGGTATTAAAGTTCTAATTGACCTTTAAGTATTATTACGAAATATTGTATGGGAATATAGAAAAGTGGGGTCTTTTTTACTTCGTTAACGCAAATATAAATTAATTTAAATTGCATTATTAACATGTGATTCTATTGTCACCTAGTGATTACTTGTTCTTATTTATTTAATTTTTTTGCTTATTCACAAATAACCTAATACGTTAACTGTTAAAAATATTATAATTGAGAACATATGCTTTTAATTAAAAATGAATTTGCGTTAACGAAGTAAAAAAGACCCGAAAAGGGAAGGGGTGTTTTTAGACTTTTTCAGGCAATTTATTTAAATTTTTTTCTCCGTAAGGACCATCCTCGTAGTTCAAGGAATATTATAAAAAAAAGTTAGCGAAATCGGTTCAGTTGTTCTCGAGATTTGCGCTTACCAACCCATTTAGCGATTCATTTTTATATAATAGATACACAAATGCGTTAACTGTTAAAAATATTATAATTGAGAACAGATGTTTTTATTTAAAAACGAATTTGCGTTAAGGAAGTAAAAAAGACCCGAAAAGTGTTGTTTTTAGACTTTTTCAGGCAATTTTTTAAATTTTTCTCTCCGTAAGAACCATCCTCGTAGTTCAAGTAATATTATAAAAAAAGAATTAGTGAAATCGGTTCATTTGTTCTCGAGATTTGCGCTTACCAACACATTTAGCGATTCATTTGTATATAATAGATACACAAATACGTTAACTGTTAAAAATATTATAATTGAGAACATATGTTTTTATTTAAAAATGAATTTGCGTTAAGGAAGTGAAAAAGACCCGAAAAGTCTTGTTTTTAGACTTTTTCGGGCAATTTTTTTAAATTTTTCTCTCCGTAAGAACCATCCTCGTAGTTCAAGGAATATTATAAAAAAAGAATTAGCGAAGTCGGTACAGTTGTTCTCGAGATTTGCGCTTACCAACACATTTAGCGATTCATTTTTATATAATAGATTACTACTGCTTTGATTAATATTAGGTGTCCAAAAGACTGGTATACCATATCATATACATATGATTGTTTGGAAGTATTTGCATGACATATTGTGGTTTGTTATGAACTGGATTTCCCTCCCCAACACCACATTCATTTGATTTATGAAGGGTTTCGACTGGCTTGGTATTAGGTGTGATGTGTTCTCAATTTTTAATTTTTTTTTTCAATACCGTTTTGAACCTTTACACATTGTTTTGGATTGTAGTAGCTGTGAGGTCTTAAATCTGTTTTGAATAATTTTAGCTATCGCGTCATCTCCAATAAAAACATCCAGATAGATAAATCATGCCCTAAATTTTAACAATGTGTTATATTATTGCATGAACAATGACAGTAATTTACCACAAAACACCCTTCTAGCAATATATAAGCAGTTAATGGTCATTTCTTTCAGTACCACAAATATTCTATAACTCGACATAGAAATCCATCTTCAACACATGAAAATATCATATTTATTCACTAGAAATGAAAATGTTGTGGTCCATTAGCTGACGATAGCCTTCTACGTTATGTGCTTTAAGTCAATTTATTACACATTAGATAAGTTAACAATCAATGTTTTAGTTTCTATATATTGATAAAATTATAAATAATTACCAAATAATTTATTTAAAGAGAATAAACTTTTTTCTATGAAATCCAGGATAATACTCCCAAACTAATGTTCGAGAAACTAATAACGATTAAGTATTAAACAAATTGTGAAATAACCTGATTGAAAATTATAAAATTAATCTAAATAAATTTAGCACAATTTTAACATTTTATTGTAATTATAACATATAAAATAACAGGTCGGGCGAGGTCAGTATGTGAATGGGTGGCCGACAACGTGCTGTTGGCATTATAAAAGAGTGGCAAACCTGTAGATAGCCCGTCGTTAATATGCCCTTTAAAAAAATAACATAACCTGAAAACCATTAGTGAACCACACAATTCAGATAAAACGAGTATATGCGTATATAACACGTGGGGATCATTTACAATAATCTTTATATATAATATTCACCTGTCAGTCTGTCTGCCTGTTTGCTCCTTATTCAAAAACATACTGTTCGACCGATTTTGACCAAACTTGGCACACAGGTGGATCTTGATCCGGGGATTGTCATAGGCTAGGCCAAACACGTCTACCTGCTGTCTGTCTGCATGTTTGATCCTTATACAAATGCACACCGATTAAACTGATTTTGCCCAAACTTGGCACACAGGTAGGTCTCGAGTGTCATAGCGTAGGTCAAAATCATCTAGGATTCACATTTCGGAGGTCACGGGTTCGAAACTGTGAACCCAAACAGTTAAAGATTTGCGCCATTAGATTTTAATATTACTTATTAGGTTTCTAATTTATATTTCTTTTCTAGATGCAGAAAGTAGGTGTAGCATGGCAAGCCAGGTAAGAGCTAGTAAATCAATAAAACTATCCTAGCATAAACTAATTAGTGTGATACTTGTTAGAGTCCTTACAAGTTAAATAGAATAAAAGAACCAGTTAAGAGTTGTTTTAAGGAAATTGTGCCAAGGTCCCATGCCAGTCGTTCAACGCGTTTCTTCGTCCTGCTGTCCTTCATCGTCAAGTTCACATACAGTCGAGTTTTCTCGTTTCTGATGTTATTGGCCATGTGTGAAGACTCAGCGGGCAAACAGGGTATAACATGGGTGTGCTTATACTAAACTCATCAAATATCCAGGGGATCAAACTGCTGACAATTAATTTTTATATTGATAATTTCGGAATCCCGGCTAGTGTCCGAAAAAACATTGAATCAAAACGTTTACCTTTGTCATTGATCTATGTGAGTAAACTGCAAAATATTCCTGGGCGTATCTGTTAAAATCACCATTTTAGCGCGGTTCCTCCCTACCTCCATAGGGAGAACCCGCTTATGAGGTTGACCTCACGACGGAATCCGGAAGTGCTGACTAGAAATCTTCTCGTTTCAGACCCCGACTGACTCGTTTTAGACCCTATTTGCCCTCAGCGGGCAAACAGGGTATAACATGGGTGTGCTTATACTAAACTCATCAAATAACCAGGGGATCAAACTGCTGACAATTAATTTTTGTATTGATAATTTCGGAATCCCTGCTAGTGTCCGAAAAAACATGGAATCAAAACGTTTACCTTTGTCGTTGATCTATGTGAGTAAACCGCAAAATATTCCTGGGCTTATCGGTTAAAATCACCATTTTATATGTTTATTTAGCGCGGTTCCTCCCTACCTCCATAGGGAGAACCCGCTTATGAGGTTGACCTCACGACCGAATCCGGAAGTGCTGACTAGAAATCTCGTTTCAGACCCCGTAGATCACGAAAATATAGGTGGTTCAAATTTGTGTGTGTGTGTTTATATATATATATATATATGTTTGTCTGTTCGCTCTCTGGCAAGCTCAAAAATAGTCCGATTTTGATGAAATTTTGTACAAAAATCTGTCGTCTATTTTGAAAGGTCCAGTTCTTTACCCAGCAGAATCCGCCTAGTGGAAGATGGTGTTTGGGGCGAAATTCGCGCAAAAAATCGTAACACTTACGTTTTTAGCGCGGTTCCTCCCTCCCCCATAGTGAGGAACCCCGCTTATAAGGTTGATACAATGAAACAATCCGGAAGTGCCGACAAGAAAATTTCGCGTTTCAGAACCCCTAGAGACCGAAAATAACGGTGGTTCAAATTTGTATATATATATATATATATTAATTCTTCTGAAAATGACCCAATATATATTTTCCAAATTGATGAAATAAAATAGTTGAACAAAAACAAATGGTGTTCTGCTTCATCGACCCTCTGCCAAATAAAGAAAAAAGAACAAGTGGAAAATATATATATATATATATATATATATATATATATATATATATATATATATATATTTATTTATATATATATATATATGTTTGTCTGTTCGCTCATTTCTGGCTTCCCTGATGGTCCCATTTTGATGAAATTTGGTACAAAAATCAGTCGTCCAATTTGAAAGGTCAAGTTCGTTAACCAGCAAAATCCGCCTACTGGAAGATGGCGTTTGGGGCGAAATTCGCGCAGAAAAAATCGTAACGCTTACGTTTTTGAGTTCATAAGCTTGTAAGTACTCTTTTTATAGGCTTCTTGGGCTAGGAAAACGAATGAAACCATTTTCAAGGCGATAGCTTTAACCGTCTTCGAGAAAATTGGAAAAATAGTTTTTGAATACCGTTTTTGGTTTGGGTACTTAGAATCAAGGGATTCAGTTGAAACATTATCTGCATGTTCTACTTCCATTAAAACTAATATGTTGAAAGTTATGTTACGTTTGGAGTTAAGGAAGGGTTAGAATAAAATATTTTATGAACAGACATGAAAAGTTTTGGTAACTTTGTATACTAAATGCTCTACAAAAAAGGTTCTAATGAAAGTTTTGATTAGGCGATGTCAATCGGAGAAATAAGTGCTTAAAACTTTAAAGTAATTGATTTCGCTTATTCGAACTGTTCTTTTTGTCTTTGATTTTGATACTTAAAATTATAGGATTCAGTTGAAACATTTTCTGCATGTTTGAATTTCATCAACACTAATAAGTTAAAATTTCGGTTACGTTTGGAGCTAAGGAAGGATTAGAATAAAATATTTTATTAACAGACATGAAATGTTTTGGGAACTTCGTATACATTCCCTGATATCTCGAAGACGGTTAGGAATATTGGTAAACGGAGGGTTACCATGCGAAAGCTTACTAAATGTTCTACAAAAAAGATTCTGAAACAATTTTTGATTAGGCTATGTCAATCGGAGAAATAAGTGCTTAAACTTTGAAGTAATTGATTTCGTTTATTCGAACGGTTCTTCTTGTTTGTTTTTATTCCTTGTTGTTTTTTCATTGGTTATAGTAGGATAATGTATTTGACAATAAAACAGATTAATTAAAATAAGAAAAGCAATTCATTGTTAAAAATATATCAGGCTGTACCGTATGAAATGTCAGTTTTGGATTTGTCGATTTCCTTCAAATGTCTTGAAACTTTCGAGGCTCCTATTCCGAGTTCTTTGGCATATTCCCTAGTGTTTTTAATTGCTTATAGTAGTCAAATGTATTTGTCAATAAAACAGGATACGTATAATTAGAATCAATATTTTGTTTGTTAGAATTCGAAGATGCCGTATGAATATCTAGATTACAGTACTGGTATTGATTTCTTTCTTTAGAATTATTCTTGGTATTTCCTTTTTTCATCTGTTACCCATAGTTTTTTATTGTTAGTAGGTTTTTCTTATTGATTATAGAATATAAATCTATTCGGCTATAAAACAGGATACGTAAAATTAGTGACAATATTTCGGAGATTTCTGAGCGAAATACTTTTAAGATTTTCTACCACCACGAACGGCTTTTTTCCTCTATTTTTATCCACTAGATAGGCTTTATTTTGCATATTATTCTATATAAGTTTTATTCAGCAGGGGATTCTGATGAAATGTCGTGTTTTTGCTGTGGATTTTAAATACGATGTATCTAAGATTGGAAAACATTAGCGAGTCTACATAGTTAAGAACCGACGACGGAGGATTACTTCTTGCTATGATTTAGTCTACATATGTATATTAAGTCCTAAATCCAAAAAATAAACTTCACAACGGTTAGATACTATGTGCGAATATGGCGGTTCAATGCCCGTAGAAGCAGATGGTCCGCAGGAAATTTACCTGCTAAGAGTTAATCCTCAAGAGCTGTAAATATACCCCAGGTATCTGCCGACACAAATACAAAGCCTAGGCGGAGAGCACCCCAAAAACACAGATCCAAACATAGGTTATATACTAAATATTCATAAAGACTACTTAGTTGTAAACCGATTTATCAATTAGCAATCAATAGTTTTCAACAAAGGTTATATACTAAATATTGATAAAAAGTATTTAATTAGAAAAAAAAACAATATTCCACAAGACTTGTTTTTGGTCCATTTGTATCTACTCCATAGTCTTAATTAGGAATATTATTCTATTGTAGTTGGGCAACTAAACTTTGTTTTATTTTGTTAAATAAAGTTTTTTTTCTTGACTTGTTATTCGTCAAGACTTTTATTTGTCCTTGTGTATTAACTAGATAGGTTTTATATCTTGTGTACTTCTTCTTGATCCTTCTGTACATGGGCGTATATAAAAACAATTTCGGGGGGGGGCTGAGACCATTTCCAGGGTATGGAATACTAAATATTTAGAGCTTGGAATAGTTTTAGGCAACTAAAACGCTATTACACGTAAAATAAAATATGTTTTATGAACTAAGTGATCTTATTTAATTTATTTTTAAGGGTTTTACGAGAAGTTTTTATCATCAATTCAAAATTTCGGGAGGGGCTGCAGCCCCCTCAGCCCCCCCCCCCTCATATACGCCCATGCTTCTGTATCCACTAGAAAGGCTTTATTAGGCATATTTTGTATTGATTTATAGACCTTTGCTTTAGAATGAGAGCCAGATTCTGTAATTTCCGCTTCTGTGTTAAAGTTAGCTACTGTCGGTGTCCCTGACCTAATATCACTTTTACTCGAGATGTTCGAGAGGATTTTGACAATTTTCACGAGATATATAAAAAAAATAAGTTTATTTCTTTTCTAAGCTTATCAAATGGCACTAGGGACATGAACGGAACCGCGCTAAGATGCTGCAGTTCCTGCGAGTCGGACTTTTTTTGTGATTGCTTATAGTATTACAATAAAACTATAAAATATATAGTGATTATAAATCTATTACAATAAAACAGGATACGTATATATAGAAACAATATTTTGTTTCAACGGTATGTTGGAATTCGAAGATGCCCTATGAATATCTAGATTACTGTACTGGTGTTGATTTCGTTCTTTAGAATTGTTTTTGGTATTCCCTATTTTCAGAAGTTTTTATCTATTTATTAATTTTTTTTTTTAAATTCATTGAACGATATCATATGAATTCAAAGGTGAGGAGCTAGGAGGCTTAGGGTAGAGTGCATTCCCAGTACAGGTATCTTCCAGTGGACCCTCGTCATCTGTAAGTCCCTTTCTAGAGTCATAAAGATTAAGACCTTAGGAATGTAGGATTTCTAATTTTTGCCAGTATCAGAACAGCCGCTCTTTACATACCACAGTGGTACTGACGTACCGGTTTATACTAGTTGCACTCCACACGGTGATAGTACTTGGTGTATGCCACAGCGGATTGCTCATTATAATCTTATTTTATACGTATTAAATAGATACCTAAAAAAAGTTTATTTGTGTATAAGTGTTGCGTTATTGGGATTAGAATAAAATATTTTATTAACAGACATGAAATACTTCGGAATCTTTGTACATTGTCCTTAATTTTTTTTTCTTTTATGGTGTATCGAAATCTGAGTCATTAGCACCATTTTTTCCTTATGAGCTTATATAATACTTAGATTTAGCTAGCAACAATATTTTACACCGCAATTAAAGTGATTTGCTCTTCTTATAAACATAATAGTTATATTATAATATAAACATAATACATTAATTTGTCTGACAAAAAAAAAGTCCGACCCGCAGGAACTGCTTCATCTTAGCGCGGTTCCGTTCTTATCTCAAGTGCGATTAGTGAAGGAATATAGCAGCTATCGGTAGGTATTAGCACCATTTCCCCCCCCCCCTTAATATCTTCAAAACAGTTAAGAAATCGTGGGAAGTACGATGTAACCATTCAAAATCTTACTAAATTCTCTAAAAAAAAGATTCTGAAGCAAATTTCGATGGGGCAATGTCAGTCGGAGAAGTAAGTGCTTAAAACTAGGAAAGTGTTAGTTTTGTTATTTTAAACGGGTTTTTGTCACTGTTTACCTAACTTTTGTTTTTTAAGTTTATTTAACGGTGGAATGAGTATTTCATTAAAGCTGAGAAAATAAGAATCATATTGGTAATAGAGTTTTCCTAGAGTGAGCGTCGCGATGACGGGAGAGTCCCATCCGCTTAGAAAACTGCCAGTTTCCATATGTGGCTCTTTAAGCTTCCTTCTCTTTGAGATTTTATTTTATATTTTTAACGAAAGATCAAAACCTACCAATAGCAGCTACTATTCCTTTCCTAATCGCACTTCGGATAAGAACGGAACCGCGCTAAGATGATGCAGTTCCTGCGAGTCGGAATTTTTAATTCATATGCTTGCAGGTACTTTTTTTATAGGTTTCTTAACACAGGAAAACGAATGAAACCATTTTTAAGGCGATATCTGTAACCGTTTTTGAGAAAACTGGAAGAAACGTTTTTGTAAGGCATTATTTTTTTGTGGGTACTTAGAATTGCGGGATTCAATTGAAATATTTTCTTGGAAATTCATCTCGACTAAGATGTTTAAATTTTGGTTATATTTGTAGTTAAGGAAGTATGCGAAAAAATATTTTATTATTAGACATAAGAAGTTTTCGAATCTTCGTACATTTTTCGTAAATATCGCAAAAGCGGTTGGGAAATCGTGGTAAGTGGAAGGTGATCATTCGAACGCTTGCTAAATTCTTTACAAAAAAAGGTTCTGAAGCATTATTCGGTAGGGTCAATATCAAACAAAATCAGACATATTTGTAAAGGGATCGGAAAGATCGCCTGGAAGTATGATAACAAAATTAAAAATAGTTTCAGTTACAGGGGTCTCCCGTGGTCTAATGGCTAGCGCCTTGGATTCATAAGCGGGAGATGTTGGGTTCGATTCCCAACCTCCGGCAGGAATTTTATCATCCCACGGCTCGCTGGTAAAATTCCTCGCTGCACCCTGGATGTCGGCGCTAATGACCTAGATGTAGATGCGCGGAAAAAAAAACAACAGTAAAATGAATTTGCTAGTAAAACAAGAAACGTAAAATGACAACGAATTGACCGATTTTCAATATGTAAAATATTTTTGAAGGATTGAGTACTTTAGGGTGGTATATATATATATATATATATATATATATATATATATATATATATATATATATTTCAAATAGATAAAGCATTCATTTTCGATTTGTAACAATTTGAGAAACCTTAACTTTCTCGCTGATACCTCAATTGCATAAATATTATGCCAAAAGTATAAAACCGATTTAAACATTTGATGGGTTGTTTTATTTCGTAATCTAAATTGTTTACTGAAAATATGGAAGTCTTAAATGCAGTTTAAGCTTCCGAAAAATATAATATAAAATAGTTCTATTTTTTACCCTTTGTTTCATACTTATTAGTATTTTGCTTATCCGTGATTCTAAGATACTTTCGGAGTTATGAGCGAATGAAGTAAAAAAAAACATGGATTTTTCGATTTTTTTATACTTAAAATACAAAAAAAATTAAATATTCCGCGAATATATTCCGGCAAAAGACCAGGATATTATGTGCCTACTTTGTCCAAAATGGAAGTCACTTATGTAGTTTCATATTTCTGGCGGTAGGAAGAATCATTTGATATTATTATATCTGTAGCACTAAGTTTTTACGTAATATATAATATAACCGTAACTTCTAGATTGAAATATTTCGAAATACCTTCATTCCCTGATCCACAATATGGTAAAACTTGTAGTTCTTTGACAGATACGTAAATAATTTACCTTCTCTACAGTGTTCAAAGAGTTTCTGAGATCCTGTTTTAAAATGTCCTACACAATTTGTGGGAGGAACTTTTCGCGCTTTCGAGGGTCTCAGTTCACTCACTGGGTCGGTTTGGGTGTTTAAGGGCAGAAAACGCCTAGCTCTTCACCTTTTAACGCTTTAAAATGACTTTAAACGCGCAGAATTTCATTAACAATTACGATTTAAGAATCAGAAAAAAATATGTAAGTAAAATAACATCCGTTCCCTATATATAATATTAAAAACAATAATATAATACTTAAATGCAATCATTTAAAATAATAATAAAACAAATTAATTTGCGCATGAATTTGAAGAAGAACTTAAATTGTAGTTTTTTCGAATTTTATCAAAAATATCGCCTTGAAATGGTTTGCTTTATTCAGTTGAGGTCATATGTACGTTTTTCCCTGTTGAAATTGAGAAAACACGCTAAAACTACCTAGAGAAAGAGCAACTTAATTTTAAAATGAAAAAAAGAGGGGTCTCCCGTGGTCTAGTGGCTAGCGCCTTAGATTCATAAGCGGGAGATTGTGGGTTCGATCCCCGCCGAAGATGCGCGGTTAAAAAAAAAATGAATCCTTGTAGCACATCATGCTCATAAATCCATTTTATAGATATTTCAGGGGAAAACAATATACAAATTTACTAGTTAAATAAACATGTAATCATAAACGTAGAACTGTGTTTATAAATACTGAATAAAAACGTAGAACTGTGTTTATAAATACTGAATAAAAACGTATGAAGCACTACTGTTTACAGAAAATAAATATACCTAGTAAAAAAATTAAATAAAGAACTTTCTTCGGCCATATTTGAAGCTCGAAATTATAATCAGGGATTGATTCCAGTAGCGCAAATAATAAACTTTAAATACGTTTAAGAATTTATTAATTATTTAAATGGGAAGTTCTTTGCAGCTGCCGAGAAGCAGAGATTGAAGTTGTGTGCAACTATGGAGAAATGGAGAATGCACTTGTTTGCTCCTATGAAGAAGTAAAGAATGGAGTTGTTTGCACCTATTAGGAATAAGATTTACTTGAAATATGTGATGAAAACCGAAAAACATTCCCAAATGTTAAAGGAATTCAGAAAATGTTGTTAGAAGGACAAGAGTATTTTCATGCACCCATCTGTATTCAAATGTAACTGCGCCTAGTGTATCCCCGAGTAAGAGAGGAAGAGTAATGCAGTTTTTCCTATTCCTCTCTGTGCATTCCTTCGAGTAAAGCACGCCTGGAATCTCTGCTCCTTTACCTCCGCCATTTCCAATCTTGGAAAACAACTCTATTTCTCTGCTTCTCTCTCTTTCCACCTCTATTTCTTACAATTCAATTTAGTCAGCTATCTTTTTACTTAACACAGTTGCTCTTTCTGCCCTTTTTTTTAGACACAATTTATTTACTCTATGGGCGACGGGAATCCCTAAGTAAATTGAGTTCGAGAAATAGAATTCTTTCAAGAATAATTCACACATTTCTTTATTCTGCAACTTATCTTCCAGAGACAACACTGGTCATTCCTATTTAATGCTTTTGTAACACCAGATAAACTAACATTTTATCTATATTGAAATAAATTCTAAAATTAATTTTTATTACAGATTTTATTCGATCCTACTGCTTGACCTAATGCAGGCTTTCGAGTCATCGAAACTTATGAATGTGTGTGTGTATATATATATATATATATATATATATATATATATATATATATATATATCAAAATGTATAGAATAGAATTTAGTCGTATTAAATATTAATTTTGGTGCTCTAAATGTAAATATTTTAAATATTAATTTAATGATAAACATGATTATATAAACTTAATAAATAGCCAACATTTAAGAAAACTAAACTTATGAAACCCCCCTGAAAAATTGCTTGACCCAAAAATACAAAGTAAACTAACTTTAAATTATCTAGTTTTACTCGTAAATATGTATTCTATGATTTTTATTAAAAAATATATATTGTTTTTTAATTTTTATTTTCTGATAATATTTTTAATATCACCATTAGCAACCATGAGAAAAGTGATAGAATCATTATTAATACAATCTTTTTTCCATGTATTTCTTACCTCCAGACCATACCAAAGTTTAAATATCTTAGATTAGATGAATTTCAAATACCTTGTACAAGTTTCAAGTGAACCAATCATCTTTTCTGAATACCCAAACAGAAAATTAGTTTGGAAATGTATTTCTATCAATTTTTCTCGTAAACGGTTACAAAAATCGCTTTAAAAATGGTTTCATTCGTTTTGCTACGTTAAGGACCCTATATAACGAGTACCTGCAAGCGTACATGAAAATGTAAGCGTTCCGATTTTTTCGCGCAAATTTTCCTCCAAAAACCATGTCCCAGTAAACGGATTCAGCTGGTTAATGAACTTGACCTTTCAAATGAGAAGAAAGATTTTTGTACCAAATGTCATCAAAATCGGACCGTTTTTGAGCCGATGAGGAACTTCTTAATAATTCAAACCCCTCTAAAAGTACTTAAGCATTTGAATCTCAAAAAAAAATTTCTTAGCGAGTGTTTACATTCTAAACGGATTGTCCATGCAAAATTGCACATTTTTGTGTCAAGTGGTTTGGGATATTATTGCCTCGGATGGACCATCACCAGGGCGTAAACTCTATGACTGACAAAATCACAGTTTATTTCTACCATGATGATTAGATAGTTAGCCGTCGAGGTGATAAGTAAAGATGGAATGGTTGGGATTCGGCTAAATAAACCTCCTCAATATTATTTTGTTGTAAAAAAATCTATATTTCGGACGTTTCGGCTACTCATTGGTAGCCTTCGTCAGCTAAAATGACAAAAAAAAAAAGAAATTAATACAAAAACAAAAAAAATTGTGATAGGTAACAGAACTAAATAATAAAAGAACATATCGTCTTAAATTCTTAGAATGAGTAGAATGAAAAAGTAAATAGGTACAATAATTGATTTTAATAGTAATTAGTAACATTAATTGATTTTGCAAAGAAATAAGAAACTACATACCAATGACAAACATAGTAGCTAATAGTAACATTAATTAATTTTACAAAGAAATAAGATACTACATACCAATGGAAATGCCAAGGTAGGCAATTAAGTAACCATTGTGAAAGTGTCTAAGGAAAAAGGAATCTACTGGGGTATATGTAGCTGGAAACAGCAGGTGGTGGGAGAACTGTCGGTAAGGATCAAAAGGCATGTTTATGACAGGAAAGGAGAAAGAGGTGTTAATGGAAGGATACCCAAGGGGCATGGTAAAAATCTAGGTGGGAGGTCGGGAAAGTATTTGGAAAATATTAGCGTACATAGGAGAAATGCCTTGTTGGTCAGTTTTGTAGTTTATATTGTTTTTTTTTAAGTTTATGTGTACACATTTCGAGATCTGTAGTCTTTTTTTGTTTCGTTGTGTAGAAAGAATTTTCGTGTCGTCGAAGTTAAAAGTGTGTTTTTGTGTAATGGCGTGTTTTGCAAGTGCAGATTTATCTATTTCTTTATTAGTGATGGTTCGTTTATGTTGTGTAAGACGTGAGTGAATGTCATTTATGGTTTCTCCTATGTATACACCATTACAGGAAGGGGTTTGGCAAGGGACTTGGTAAACACAACGGGTGGTTTGTTCAAAAGGGATGGGATCTTTGAGTTTGGTATAGAGGGTTTTGAGTTTGTTGGTAGTTTTTAAACCAAAATTTAGGGAAGGGTAGGATTTTTTTATTGTCTTTGTAAGTTTATCAGTCAGCCCAGGTGTAAATGGTAGAGATCGGAACATTTGGGAACTGGGAGTTAGGGAAGAATTGGGAGTGATAGTGTTGGCAGGTTGGGATTTTACTTTTTTAACAAGGGATTTTATGAGGTTGGGGGGAAATTGGTTGCGTGCCAATATATCTGAGGCGATATTAATATTTTTCTTGTGGAAGGAAGCATGGGATAGGGAGAGGACTCGGCGAAGGAGTTTTCTGGCTACATTAATCTTGAGGTGGTAAGGATTGGATGAATGAAAATTAAGTAACCGTCCCGAGTATGTGGGTTTGGTGTACCAGTCAGTAATAATAGTACCGTCAGTCTGTCTAATTAGTAAGATGTCCAAGTATGGAAGCTGTCTGTCCTGTTCTATTTCGACTGTGAATTGAAGCCTAGGGTAAAAGGAATTGAAACAGGTAAGTATGTCTGTTAGTCTGTTTGGGTTAATCATCAGTAAAAGATCATCTACGTATTTGCAGATGAATGAGATGTCATGGGGAAACTCCGAAATATAGATTTTTTTAAAACAAAATCATATTGAAGTTTATTTCTAGTAATTCAAGGTCTGCTATCATAATTTAAATTAACCAAATAATACTATGAAATAAATAAAGTACAGTAACAGCTGTTCTGTTATCGTCCTAGCAACGCATGCTGCCTAGGCGTGCATGCTCTAACTTGAAACTAAAACTTTAATCCCCTCTAAAAATACTTAAAAACTCGAATATCAAAAAATCCTTTCTTAGCGTTGTCTACGTTCGATAGGGAGTTTCCATGCAAAATTTCTAATTTTTCTGTCGAGTGGTTTGGGCTGGGCGATGATAGGTCAGTGAGTCGGTAAGTGAGTGAGAGAGTGAGTGGTATTTGACAAATATACAGGGTGTCCTACACTGAGATGTCATAACTTTAGGGGTTTACTCTCCATCCCGGCGCAAAAATGAGCGTTCTATCTGAAAATGTAGAGGAGCTACGCAATCTTTTGTCTTTTTTAAAAACTACTGGCTTTTGTAAAGAAAAACTGAGTTTTCGGAATTTCCGATTAATGCATCGTAAATAAAGACCACATTTTAAGAATCTACATTGAATTTCCAATAAGAAACACCCGTTATTGAAATATTACCATGTAAATTAAGAGCTATATTCAAAGGCATATAGGTGAGAACGTTTACTATTAGTTTTTTATTAAATTATTCAATATTTTCTTAGTCAGCTATTTTTAGACTTAGAGGTTTGCCTCCGCCTCAAACGTTGCATTATTTAATAAGCTTGAAAATGGTACCTCGTAGTTTTAGAAACAAATCTATTTCAATCTATTTTTCTCTGATTTTTAAGTCAAAACCAATAAATGTGCTTCAGCGTAAATTAGCCATTCTAAACAAAGTCTTTCATTTCACACGATTACGGCGATGTCCCATCCTTCCCAAACTACGTAACACAAGCCCAATGGATGGTTGACCAGCTGATAATGGAGGAGTGGTGACGGAATGGCTGAACATTAAACTTCATAACCGTTCCCACACTACGTACACACATTTTTTGCTCTGAATAAGGATTGGAGGACAAGTCGGAATCAAGGGTAAAAGAATTTTGAAGGACATATTGGTAATAAATACCATTATTGAAAATACAATGAATACATGAATGGTTATGCCTTGAGGGTCTTTGTAATATTGATTTTATTCTATTTAATTAAATTTCTGCTTATAAGTGAACTGGGTTATACATTACAATAATTTAAAATTGTATACCAAAAACACTCTCCTGTAGATAAAAAGCGAAAAAAAAAAATTAAATGAAAGGCACCCCCATAAGTTGCTTAAAATGTTACGTCGTTTTCCTAGGAAAAATCTGCAGAAATCTATGGTTGAAGGAAAAATGTTCATCCCTGTGGACTAATAACTATTTCTCCAGTAGATCTTCAAAATATCTACAAATATAAGCTTAACATCTAACTGAATCCACGGCATTAAGGAGGACGTCTTGTCTTTGAGTTGTCGTGAACTGGCACTGCTCCTAGTTCCTGTTGATGAGTTCCTCCTTCGTTGTCTCGGGCTCTGAGTACACTCTACTCTTCAATGTTCTCGATACATGGAAATCTAGAGGATTCAGATCAGGAGGCAAACTAACTGGTCCAAAGTGGCCGATTCAACTCTTCAGGGAATTCACTCTTCAACCATTCCGTCACTACTCTTCCACTATGAGCTGGGCAACCATCCATTTAAAACCAGAGTGAGTTGTTATTTGGTAGAAGGGGATTGTGCACTAAACGTCATGTAGTTTGGGAAGGATGGGACATCGCCGTAATCGTGTGAAATGAAAGACTTTGTTTAGAATGGCTAATTTACGCTGAAGCACATTTATTGGTTTTGACTTAAAAATCAGAAAAAAATAGATTGAAATAGATTTGTTTCTAAAACTGCGAGGTACCATTTTGAAGCTTATTAAATAATGCAACTTTTGAGGCGGAGGCAAACCTCTAAGTCTAAAAATAGCTGATTAAGAAAATATTGAATAATTTAATAAAAAAACTAATATTAAACGTTCTCATCTATATGCCTTTGAATATGGCTCTTAATTTACAAGGTAATATTTCAATAACGGGTGTTTCTTATTGGAAATTTAATGTAGATTCTAAAAATTTACGATGCATTGATCAGAAATTCCGAAAACTCAGGTTTTCTTTAGGAAAGCCAGTAGTTTTTAAAAAAAGACAAAAGTTTGAGTAGCTCCTCCGCATGTTGAGATAGAACGCTCATTTCTGCGTCTCTGAACTACAAATTATATGTAGAATAAACGCCTAAAGTCCCCCCCCCTGTATAGTAGATTATGTTAATTTGGGATTATACTCATTGCCATTCTCCCTACTCAAGAAAAATACCTTCTTTCGATTTGCCAGATTACTTAATGATTTTTTTTTTGTATGCATAATCGACTAAAGTTTGCTTCTATTTATTACATAATATAAATACATTAGTGTACAATGCTAACGCTGAAATGAGCTTTACTATTGGATTAGAGGTGGTACAAAGAAAAATGTCATTTGAGAAGTTAATAAAACAAGTTTTTCATTTCTTGTAATACATTTTGGATTAACAATAACCGTTGCTGCTTGTCTGAAATATTGGTAATATTTAGTCGCCAAAATCCCATCCCCGCCTACCCGCGAATTTAATTTCCCGCCAAATTTTCAGTCACGTAACCAATGAGGTAACTTCACTTACTTTTTTACGTCATCCGTTACGCACAATTGGAGACCCCATTTTCCTGCAAAAAAGATATCAACAGACCTAAGATGTTTCGATCTTTTCATATATTTTCTTTAATGTTTCGAAGCGGAGCGCGCACTTTTCGAAAGCCTAATGCATTTCTCACAAAACATGTTCAGGCGTTGATACAAACAGCCCCGACATCTTGGGAATTATATTGAATTACGCTAAGCAAAATCAATAAGTTGGACAGATAATATTTTCATCTAATAATAAAAATGTAAAAACGATTGTTTCAATATGAATGAACACACATTTACATGTACATTCTTTTGTTTTAGAAAATCATCAACCTCGTGGTATTTTACGATAAAGATAACCTTATGCCGATGGTATCACCATGAAAATGAATATGTAATTATTTTTAGGAAACCATTTCCAAAGAACTCCATATTATTAACACGAAGGGAAATGGAATCGGAACGGTTTACAGGGATAACGAATGGGAAGCTAATGACCCAGAAATCAGAAATATTTTAGTATCACCATTTCTGTGAAATGAAATGTAATAAAATATTTATTGCGCGATAGGCTGTTTGGAATATTTGAATGGGATATCGCTTGAAGTAAAATAAATAAATTAATTATAACTTTTCTTCCAATTGTAACAATGAATGAATAAATTATTAATAAATTCATTGCAATCATTATATATTTATAACGAATTTTTCCTGAAAAAAAAACGAAAAAAAAAACAAAAAAAAACGTAATTTAGTATTGGACGGAACCAAAATAATTATAACAAATACACAAGGTTGAAACTCATCCATCTCTCGGATGACAAATGGTGGAAGAGAGGAAAACTGTTTTAAATATTTACATTGTGATCCTATCCTGAATACAATTCACATATTCATGGCGCGTAGGGAGAGCTCGCTGAAAACTCGTTAGTCCGTTTGGAAATAAAGGGGAGAAGGGGATGACACTTTAGGGTACCTTAGGGGGAATAGATTATTATCTCAGGGGAGGTGAGGGCAAAATTCTATTCCAAAGGTCAAAATTCTATCTTGTCACTTCACCAATTGAATAAATACTACATTTTAATAGTTAAAATTTAATGAACCATTAATGATTAAATACTAAGTATCCACAAAGCTTCATCTAAAATTATAAATGCAGATATACAACTTTCTAAAGAATTGTTATCAAATATTCACTCTTGCATATATATGTATGAATATATATATATATATATATATATATATATATATATATATATATATATATATACCAGTTTCATGAAATCGGTTTCTTCAGTGTGGACCGGGCTTACAGTTTCATGAAACTCTGGGTACACGAGCCTATGTTTTTTTTATTTACGAGTTGAGAGCAACTTGAGTTACACGAAACCAGTTTCTTCAGTGTGCACCGGGCCTTACTAAATGACGAATTGAATTATAATGTAGTACACAAGTCTAAGGCTGCACCTACATTGGACCCGTATTTCTCCCGATCCGATCCGGTCCGATTTCGTTTAATCGACAACGGCCCGCAGCGGCCGACGCGAGAGCCTAATTTGGCTCGACCCGATCCGATCCGATTTAGTCACAGCTAGTCAGTAATGATCTCGTAGTAAAGTGAAAATGAGTGATAAGCATAGAAACCTTCGATTAAGTTGAATGTTGGAGGTAAGAGAAGTATTGGTATTCTTATTTTAAAATTATTTATAAGAAATGTGGCTAGAAGGTTATAAGCATTGGAAGGTTATAAACATTTGAAGGTTATAAACATTGGAAGGTTATAGACGTTGGATGGGTATAAACATCTCTCCACGCAACAAGGGAAACGAAAAACAAAAATGTGGATTGACAAAGTGGTTCTAAATGTTATTTCCTTTGATTAAAAAAAAAAAAAAAATGCATTGAAATCGGTTAAGATTTAGAACCTGTAGGCCTTTTTGAAACACAATATGTGGGTTGGCGTTATTTGCTTCGTCGGTCCGATATCGGTCTAGAAACAAACATGTTTGAATGGTCAAGAATCGGTGGCCATAGGATTGGGTCGAATCGGGTCGGGTCGAGACCAGTGTAGGCATGTGTTCGTTTTTCTCCCGACAGTCGGTGGCTATTGGATCGGATCGGAACGGGTCCAGTGTAGGTGCCCCTAAATCTGGCGCGAAACCAGCATAACAAGCAAGTCCTGCAGAACAACATCCAGTCAGCAGTCAGGCGAAATGAATCGTTATTACTAGGGGCCGGATATTTAGGATAAAATAAGCACCCAATTAGGGTTTTGCAACAGGCATAATAGGTCTTTCTAGGTTTTTATTTAAAAAACCCTTTTAGGTTTTTTTAGGTGATAAAAATGTTTTAATTCGTTCAAAAAATAGGTCTTTTTAGTTTTTATTTAAAAATCCATTTTAGGTTTTTTTAGGTGATAAAAATGTTTTAATAGGTTAAAAAAAGTAGTTCAACCTATTATAATTTATCATTAATAATTTTGATTAGTTTATATTTGATAAATTAAGTACATATATAGTGACATAAAAATAAACAACAAATAACGTTATTTTATAGAATAGTATATTGAGAAGGGGATAAAATATGAGAAAATAAAAATAAAACGGAAATATGAATAAATATTTTAAAAAAAGAATAAGTACTCCAAAAATTCAACAAAATATTAAATTTAAAAAAAAAAGTTAATGAAATTTACATAAATAAAATACTTTTTTACATAAAGCAATGTTAAAAAATAAATAAATAAAGTTATTTAATAAAACATACATTAATAAAAAAATAAATAAGAACATAAAACAAAACAAATATGTAAAAGAATTCCTAAGTTTCTCTGCTAAAGTGTTTCAACTTCTAACGAACATCAGGAAGAATTTCACCTCCTATACAAAGGTCCTTAAATATGTTAAAAACCAAATAATTAAATCTTGGAAAAATTTAAAAGGGAAAATATGGAACTCAAATAGGTATTACCCCTTGTTACAGTAAATTCCCGTGTAGGTGCCCAGGTTTTAGGCGGTTAAATTCTTCCTGTAGTCTTCGAGAACTCTCTTGAAAGCCCAGAATGATAAAGATACGCCCGCTTACGTCACAAGACGTCTTAGGGGAGCATTTCATCGCATCTTTTAGCTCCAGTGTTGACGATTCCAATTTTCCAATGAGATATCGAAGATCTGTGGAATGTGCTCTGAGGAATGCGAGTGCACCACGAATCTAGTTGGTCTGGAGGAAGATCGAAGCCTTAGAAATGGCAGCTGCTTCATTCATATCCAAAGCGTCAACAACTGTTTTTATTTTTTTCCCCAGCTTGTTAAAATGGGTTCTGGTGGAAGCAACAGAACCCATTTTTTTTTTTTTTTTTTTTTTTTAAATTTAACTGTTTATTTGATACAAAAACAAAACATGATATAAACATTGTGTACCTACAGACCACGAGGTTAAAGAACATTTGTTTGATCGAGGAAACGAGTTCATTGTATTGTTTTTTTCTATTTCAAAGATTAGGTATGTCCAGGTCATTCGATCCTTTTTTAGGTAATATCATCTTGAATAGGTTTTTTAGGTTCTTCCAAATTTCTTCCACGTGTTCTTATTATTACTGTTATAGTGAATTTTTGCTTATACACAAATGAGGAGCCTAGTATCAAAGTTGGACATTTCCACTTTTGCTTTTTTTACAGGAGAGGCAAAAAAACATATCTACTATATTGATGTCAGTATCATGGTGATTTTTTTATATGTTATTCTTATAGGTCCCAGAAACATATTTTCAAAGGCATTACAAAATTATATGGGTATTAAGGCCGTAATTACACTTTAAATAGTGGAGTTGTCCATGTTTGAAACCAAGTCATGGAGTTGTCTGTTTTTGAAACCAAAGGGAGCCATTTTAAAATTGAACATATCCTCTTTTTTTTTGTTTTTTTTTTTTGTTTCTTGTTTTAAGGCATGTCAGCCACACGGGCGATTTATGCCTTGATTGGGGTGACAGATAGCGCCACCACCACCGACAGCACCCGACCAGGCGAGGGCACGCCCACCGATATCGCAGGCCCCCCACTAAATGAGGGTAATTTTTAACTATCCTCTTTTGAAACCAAAAAAAAAAAAAATATTAATTCGATATGCACCAGAGTGTTTTAATATAATATAATTATGTCTAATGTATAAAAAAAAATCATACAGTTAAAAATTACTTGAAAAAAAATATTTAAATGCAGTTTGAAGTCTTTGAATTATTCTCACACTTTAGAATGAACTAGTTCATCAAAATCTGCAATCAACACACTCACAGTGCCCACTGTTGATAACATTAGCAGTTTCACTCTGTACTGTGAGGTTGCGGTACCACTGCAACCTGTCTCTTTCTTGACAATTATCTCCGAAGTACTTGGACAAGAGATTCTTAACTTCTCAAAGTTTCTTGGGGTTGACGCTACAGCCGACGGGAATTGGAGCAGGATTAAGTTCTAGAAGTGACTTTGCCTTCTTTGTTATGGACATAAATATACCGATATTTGTGTTGTATGCCACCTCACCAGATACTAGTATATTCCTGTGGATCTTGGGTCTTATAAATAGGAAGCCCTTACATCTGGTGTGGAAAGTGAAGGGTTTGGGTTGGCTCTACCACGAAACCAATAACCAATCTCTTTCCACAATTTTCATTCGTCCATGTTTCGCAAAGACTTCATTATATTCTTCCACGTCAACTATGGTGTAGTATGGCGCACCGTACTTTGATTGTGCAGATAGATTGTAAAGATATCTGTAATGAAACTAAATTATCCTTAGTTTATTCGGTGGTACTTAGCTATCCTCTTCGCACAGTTTTACCTAAAAGTACATGTATTGAAGTTGCTGTGCTATAATTTTCATCGCCGTACTCAGCCATACCTGTGCACAGCTCATTAAAATTAATTTATCAATTAGGGATATGATTATTATATGAAAAACGAGTTAACCATTATTATTTTCTGCAGAGAGTTGTTGAAAAGTTTGTGATGGCAAATAACTGAATATTAACAGTGAAATCTAGCTAATATCTAGTGTGAAACTGTCAATATTGTTATACGCGAAAATTTGAATTAAGAGGAATTTTGTCGAGAACATTTACCAGTACCACATAAGTTGTTAATTTATTCACTTCAGGTTTTCAAAATACATTTGGAAGGATACATATCTCTACCATTTGAGTAAAATATGAATTTTTTAAATGGAATACTTGCTGTTTTTCACGGTTTTTCTTATATAAAACCCGTTTATTTTTAAAATAATTATTCTGAAGAATTGGAAGTGGTCTCATTCTACTCGGCACAGAAGAAATACTTCAAAAATGATACCTAAATCAGAAAGATTCAAGTACCTAGAGGTTTTGTCCCAAAATCCGGCATTAGGAACCACAGTGTGCCGGATAACAGCTAGTTACTAATTAGAATCATCGCTAAATGCACTTATTACAAGTAACTATAAACATTCAGCCATGATGGATTTGCAGTGCATGACGGGAGCAGATTGCATCAACGCAAGCTTCTCATTGGCTACTGAAGGAGTTGTCATTTTTTGAAACCAAACTATGTTGGAATTGTCCATATTTTGATTCTGAACGGTGCAAATAAACGCTATTTTACCTATTTTCTGTCTGTTTACAATACAAAACAGCCGTAAAACCAAATGCAGCATAAAAAGCTTCTTAAAAATCGACCAAAATCTCAAAACTGAAAAAAATGGAGTTGTCCAACTTTGATACCAAGCTCCTCAAATAACCTAATACGTTAACTGTTAAAAATATTATAATTGAGAACACATGTTTTATTGAAGAATGAATTTGCGTTAACAAGGTAAAAAATACCCGAAAAGTGTTGTTTTTAGACTTTTTCAGGCAATTTTTTTAATTTTTCTTTCGGTAAGAACCATCCTCGTACTTCAAGGAATATTATAAAAACAGAATTAGCGAAATCGGTTCAGCTGCTCTCGAGACTTGCGCCTAGCAACACATTTAGCGATTCATTTTTAGCACTTTCCTCCGAAGGAAAGTAGCTATTGAGGTTGCACTCATGACGGAATTTTTGAGAATTTTCTTCAAATCTTTATCGATCCTACCTAGTAGACACCGAAAATGACCCCCGTTAAAATTTATATATATATATATATATATATATATATATATATATATATATGTATGTATATGTCTGTTAACACGATAGCGGCCAGAGTTTTTGTTTTTTTTTTTATCACGAAACTTGGTATATAGCATTCAATTAGCAAACGATTGAACGAGTTCGTTAACCACCAAAATCGGTCCTCCGGAAGGGGGGGTTTACCCCGAACCCAAAACACTAATTTGACCATGCCAGACGTAATATTTGTCATATTTCAACGAAACTTCGTATCCGTAGAAGTAATCTAGAGAGAAAAGTAAGATGTAAAAATAAAATAAAGCGGTTCATTAGAAGGGGGGGTCTCCCGTGGTCTAATGGCTAGCGCCTTGGATTCATAAGCGGGAGATGGTGGGTTCGATTCCCAACCTCCGGCAGGAATTTTATCATCCCACGGCACGCTGGTAAAATCCCTCACTACACCCTGGATGTCGGCGCTAATGACCTAGATGTAGATGCGCCGTAAAAAAAAAAAAAAAAAAAAAAAAAAAAAAAAAAAAAAAAAAAAAAAAAAAAAAAAATTAGAAGGGCGGGGGTTTACTTCGGACCCACAATACCAATTCACCACTACCAGCCGTGATTTTGGTTATATTTCGACGAAACTTGGTATTCGTTGTGGGAATATAGAGAGAAAAGTGAGATGTAAAAATAAACTAAATCGGCTCATTAGAAGGGGGGGGGGGGTTACTTCGGACCCACAATACCAATTCGCCACTACCAGCCGTGATTTTTGTTATATTTAGACAAAACTCGGTATTTGTAGTGGTAATCTACAGGTAAAAATGTGTTGTAAAAATAAACTAAATGGGTTTGTTAGGAGGGGGGGTTTTCTCCGGACCCAAATTACTAATATACTCATACCGATCGTAATTTCTGCTCTATTGTAACGAAACGCGGTATACCTCGTGGGAAAGAAGTGTTGTAAAAATGGCCAATAGGAAAGGGGGGCTTACTTTGTAATATATTTCAATAAAATTAGCTTGCCAGACGTAGGTTCGCAAGGCCGCCGCAAGGAGCGCTATCTCCCACTAGAGAGACTGTATCCTGTTCCTGCGACAGATCAAAAGACGAGAATATGAAATTTTTAGTATTTATTAAGTAGTGTGTTAGGTACCATGTGTAAACATAACTCTGGAAGCAAATTAATTACAAAACTAATAATTGAACAGTTACTCATTACAAAATTAAAAGAGAACTATTCATGTTTTTATTTTATTTATGTTGGATATTTTAAGCAAATTGTTCTGGAAACCAATCCACACTACCCAAATTCTGAGGAAAGTGCTTAGTTATGAAGCTCCTGCGTGACGGACTTTTATATAATAAGATAGGTTAATTCGTTTGCTAAAGCACATTTTAATCTAGTAAAAACATATGTTTTTATTGAAAAGTGAATTTGCGTTAACGAAGTAAAAAAGACCCGAAAAGTGTTGTTTTTAGACCTTTTCAGGAGATTTTTTAGATTTTTTTTTCCTTAAAAACCATCCTCGTACTTCAAGGAATATTATAAAAAATTAATTAGCGGAATCGATTCTGCTGCTCTCGAGATTTGCGCTTAGTAACACATTTAGCGCTTCATTTTTATATAATAGATAGGTTGAATTCGTTTGCTAAAGCACAATTTAATCTAGGAAAAACACATGTTTTTATTGAAAAATGAATTTGCGTTAAAGAAGTAAAAAAAGACCCGAAAAGTGTTGTTTTTAGCCTTTTTCAGGCAATGTTTTTAATTTTTCTCTCTGTTAGAACCATCCTCGTACTTCAAGGAACATAATAAAAAAAGAATTAGCGAAATCGGTTCAGATGCTCTTAAGATTTGCGCTTAGCAACACATTTAGCGATTCATTTTTATATAATAGATTTCGATTCTTCCCTGAGACAGTTAGTAATTAAAGTTAATTGTTTAACTTTGTTTTCATTTAATTGTTTTCATTTGTGTAACGCTAATATTTCTGAAAACGTTTTTTTTTTTCGGAGGATGCTACACTATTCAAAAACATATTTATTATTATATATATATATATATATATATATATATATATATATACATATATATATATATATACAGCTGCTTTGGCTAAATGTTCATTATAATACTACAACTAAAAACCTTTGAGAATCTTAGTCTCGATGTTATAAAGGTTAATTAAAAGTATCTTGTGCATTGAGAATCTTTTTGTGCATTCGGGAAAATTCATCTTCGAAGATGAATCATCATTAACTATAGGGTTGGCAAATAAGTCCTTTCGGTTTTTGTATTCATGTTTTGTTTACAATATGTCACATTTATCTGATGCAATTAATCCCAACAGAGGATTGTTTATCCTATTTGCGGAAGCTCGGCTACGTTTCTAGGCTGGATGTTTGGGTCCCCCACTCTCTGACCGAAGCCAACTTGGCAAAACGCATTTCCAATTGCGATTCCCTGCGAAAACGTCAAGAAAACGATCCATTTCTTAAAAGACTTGTGACAGGGGATGAAAAGTGGATTGTCTACGATAATGTGGTGCGAAAAAAATCTTGGAGACCTAGCAACGAACCACCTGGAACCACATCAAAAGCTGGATTGCACCCAAAGAAGATAATGCTTTCTGTATGGTGGGATTTCAAGGGTGTGATTTTTTATGACCTGGTGCCACAAGGTAAATCAATCGATTCCACTCTATACTGCTCACAATTAACAAAATTGAATGAATCAATTCGACGAAAAAGCCCAGAACTGGCAAATCGAAAGGGTGTCGTCTTCCATCATGATAATGCCAGGCCCCACACTTCGTTAGTCACCCGCAACAAATTGTTAGCCCTTGGATGGGATATTTTGCCCCACCCTCCCTATTCACCGGACCTTGCTCCTAGTGACTACCACTTATTCCGGTCTCTACAAAATTCCTTAGGTGGAAAACGGTTTGAAAACGAAGAGGGTGTCAGGGAGCACCTTGATCATTTTTTCGCTAATAAACCACAGACATTCTATGAGCATGGGATTATTCAGCTGATGGAGAGATGGGGTAAAGTAATAGAAAATAATGGACATTACATCGTAGATTAAAATAAAAATTATGTTCAAAATATACAATAGTTTTCTTTCAACTTAAAAAACCGAAAGGACTTATTTGCCAACCCTATATATGTCTTCGTTCTGTTATTATAGTCTATCTATTGTAGGAATTTCCAAAACAAATATAGCTATTCAGGTTGCACTCATATTTATTTATTTATTAAGAGTTTCGCAACTTTGGGGGATTTACTCTTCCAGTTTATCATATAGTGAAATTACAAAATTCATTTACAAATTGTGTATATAAATGCATTATACAGATGATGCAATATATTAATACAATATAGAGGTTGTTATACATCATCATCTGATATATATTTGTCAAATACCACTCACTCACTCATCTATCATCCCCCAGCCCAAACCGCTCGACAGAAAATTTTGAAATTTTGCATGGACACTCCCTATATAACGTAGGCACTCACTAAGAAAGGATTTTTTGATATTCGAAGTTTTAAGTATTTTTAGGGGGGTTTAAAGTTTTAGTTGGTTAGAGCAGGCAAGCCAAGGCAGCATGCGTTGCTAGGACGATAACAGAACAGCTGTTACCATACATTATCTATTTCATAGTATTATTTTTAATTGAGGTTAATTTCCACTATGATGGCAGTCCTTGAATTACTAGAAATAAACTGTCACTCATAGAGTTTTAATTGCGTTTCTTTTCTCCCTGTTCCCGTCAGATAGGCTTGCCATATTTTCGGAGAGTTAAACCGAGACACATTAATATGGGATGGGTATACCAGGGGGGGGGGGGGGTTGGGAATAAAAACAGTACAAATTATAAGCAAAATGGTGAGTTTTAAGCCTAGCAAGTAACGGGAAGGGGGATCCTGAACTGTTAGTCTACCCAAACCTTAAAAATAAGAACGGAACTTTTTTTGCTACTTGATTTTCTTAAAAAAAATCTCTCAGCCAAATAGCAGTGTCTGGCAGCTGGCAGCGCTGTGCAGGTAGTTCCAGCGTTTTACAGTTAGATTACTTCTCATATCTTTGACACTGTGAGCAAATATAATGGGTGTTTCCAAATTACTTTTTGGAAACATAAACTTTTAAATTTTAACGCCCATTGAATAACGTATAGTGTGACGGGTACCGTGCTATAATAAACTGCACAAAATTGTATAGTAACGTAATTTTAATGAAACATTATTTATCGTAATAAAATAACTTCTTAGCACGACGAAGCACGGGAATTCAGCTATTATTTTATAAATCTTGAACGTTATGATAATGAATGTTAGAAAACGTAATATAGTAGCTTGTAAAAAAAAGGAAAAAAAACAAAAAAAAAACAGGAGAAATTGGAGAAAAGGGTAGGTGAGGGGCATATCTGAGCGGCATATCTGAGCTATATTTTTGAATGTAAGTTAATTGACTTATCAGGGGTCTCCCGTAGTCTAGTGGCTAGCGCGCTGGATTCATAAGAGGGAGATGGTGGGTTCGATTCCCACCTCCGGCAGGAATTTTCTCATCTCAAGGCTCGCTGGGAAAATTCCTCGCTGCACCCTGGATGTCGGCGCTAATGACCTAGAAGTAGATGCGCCGTATAAAAAAAAAAAAAAAAAAAAAAAAAAAAAAAAAAAAAAAAAAAAAAAAAGAATTGACTTATCAGCCAGTATAGTGTTAATATATGGGCTATTTTCGGCTAGTAAGTCATGTGGAATTGCTAGTAATCTGCAGTCAGTAAGTACGTGTTTAACTGTTAATGTCTCGTTACAACATTTGCGAACGGGTCTGCCTTGTCGTTCCATTAGATAACTTGTTCTCGTCTTGTTAGGTTTTCTTTCGACCAACCTCTTGTTGTATTTTTAATTTGCCGCAATTAGTTTTCAGATTTAGTCCATTCTCTCTGCTAGTCGTTTAATGTCTTGTTTTTAGCTAATTTGCACAAGTCAGTGGATGTTATTTTGTTCGGGTCTGGTAGAGGTCTTTGAGTTACAGTTTTTGCTAGTAAGTTTACTGTAGTGCTCTGTGAATTCCTTTCATGTCCAGGTAACCAAAACGTAGTGATTTCGCCCTCCTAACCCTTTTCAATTCGAAAGCAATTTCAAATGTAATTTTAGAGACCTCTAAACTTGGGCGTATATAAGGGGAGTTGAGGGGGATGCAGCTGCCCCCGAAATTGGAAAAAGTTTGCCATAAAAGCCTTTAAAATAAATTAAATATGATCATTTAGTTCAGAAAAAATATTTTTTTAATGGTGTAATAGCGTTTCAATTGGCCATCTATTCCAAGTTCTAGAGTTTTAGTATTCCATTCCCCTAAAATTCTCTCAGCCCCCCCCCCCCACGAAATTCACCCACCCCCTCCGAAATTATTTTATATATACGCCAAATTTGATTCCAGAAATTCAATAGGTTTTTCTAAGATCTTCTAACCGTCAATTCAAAAATAACGCTTTGTAAAAGTAAGTTCTCAGAATCGTTCAATATTAACGGTTGTTGCTCACCGTTTAATTTTGAATAAAGAACCATTTCCTTCGATGAATATCTTGTTTTTGATTTCAAATACTTTATATTTAGAAAGTTTTACTTACCATGAGGAGATTTTTTTTTTTCGGACAAGTATCCTAACGAAATAGGCATTCGGGCTTGTTATCGCAGCAAACAAGGAATGCCAATTTGAGGCTTACGATATTTATGAAGCCACGGCTACTGCACCATATGCCCTAACATGAAATTCTCTGATTTGAAGATCGGTAGCTTTATTTTTTAAATTGCCTGCACTTGGGATTTAAGAACAGAGGAGTTCAAATTCCGCCCTGCTTGTTTATGTTTTCCAAATTAAAATTTAAATAATAGATAGAATATATTTTAATTAATATTTTTATTTTATAGTGACCCAATCTTCTTAAATCGAATATTTTTCAGGCGGAAGGTCAATAAAAGAGAATTAGCAAAGTCAATTCATTTCTTTGTTCTCGCTCTACATGTTTCACTCCTCAGGGGCTTCTTCAGGAGCCAAAAAACTCAATAAACTAAAACTTACAGCCTAATTGTAGTAAGGCGGCTTTCCTGTACAATGGCCACGCCTAATATGAGGTTACTATTATCCACTAACAAAAATTGATGATCTCTTTAATATTAACAATGGCACCAAACGGAAAATACTGACTAAAACAAACATAAAAAACGATCATATTTTTGAAGAACGTACAATGTCTAATGACAGCTCTTTTAAAAATTCTAAATTAGATGGACAAAAGTTTTATAAATTTAACTACGATCCTGTTTTATCGAATAAAATAAAAGGTATTTGCAAGGACGTGGGAAAAATTACATGGAGTTATAGCAACAAAGTAAGCAATGGTTACACTAGAATAAAAGACCGGATAACACCAGTCGACGGACCCTAATTAAAAAAAAAAAAAACACCAAGGAATACCAAACATAATATTTATAAAATTAGTTGCACAGATTGTTACAAGATTTATATTGGAGTGTTGTCGCTGTTACTCAGAAAGAGAGTAAAACGACACGTCAAAAATGTGGATGATCATGGTGTGTGTGTGTGTGTGTGTGTGTGTGTGTGTGTGAGAGAGAGAGAGAGAGAGAGAGAGAGAGAGGGAGGGAGAGGGAGGGAGAGATTTTTAAGGATTTCCAGTAGCCTAGGGAATAGGAAGAGGACACCGCCGAAATCCTGACATAAATCTAATAAATTAGATGACTCGTTAGCTGTAACGGTCCTCTCCTCACTTTAGCCGTGGTAATATCCGATACTTGTGGATAGTAGCAGTAACTCTTTGGTCGCTTGTTATCTTTCTCTTCCGAATCATTCTTCCCTTATATAGATCATCCTAACACTACTCTGTTCGCGAGCTTTCACATAGGATGCAGCGATCGGCTCAAAGCAACCTCAGTTTGAAAGAATAATTTTCATCACTCATAAAAGGCTCGATCATATTCATATGGTCCAGAAAGAAATAATCTAGTTAGTTGCTTGACCATTTCAGAAAAAAATGATATTTTTACCATGAATTGCGAATGAAATCAGTAGATCGAAACAATTGTTTTTTGTGTTTTTTTTTTTGTTTTTTTTTGAGTAAACCGTTTAAAAATGGCAGAATTCTTTGTTTTACCGCGCATGCTGAGTTTTAGCGCGGTTCCTCCCTCCCCCATAGGGAGGAACCCCGCTTATAGGGTTGATACAATGAAACAATCCGGAAGTGCCGACTAGAAAATTTCGCGTTTTGAACCCCTAGAGACCGAAAATAACGGTGGTTCAAATTTGTATATATATATATATATATGTATATATATATATATATATATATATATATATATATATATATATTTGTCTGTTCGCTCTCTAGATAGAAGACGAATGGTCCGATTTTGATGAAATTTGGTACAAAAATCCGCCGTCCAATTTGAAAGGTCAAGTTCGTTAACCAGCAAAATCGCCTACTGGAAGATGGCGTTTGGGGCGAAATTCGCGCAAAAAAAAATCGTAACGCTTACGTTTTTGAGTTCATAAGCTTCTAAGTACTCGTTTTATATGATTCCTGGGCTAGGAAAACGAATGAAACCATTTTCAAGGCGATAGCTTTAACCGTTTTCGAGAAAATTGGAAACATATTTTTTGAATACCGTTTTTGGTTTGGGTACTTAGAATCATGGGATTCAGTTGAAACATTTTCTGCATGTTCTACTTTCATCAAAACTAATATGTTGAAATTTTGGTTACGTTTGGAGTTAAGGAAGGGTTAGAATAAAATATTTTATTAACAGACATAAAAAGTTTTAGTAACTTTGTTTACTTTCATTAATATCTCGAAAAAGGTTGAGAATCTTGGTAAACGGAAGAATACCATTAGAAAGCTTATTAAATGCTCTAAAAAAAAGGTCCTAATGAAAGTTTTGATTAGGCGATGTCAATCGGAGAAATAAGAGCTTAAAACTTTAAAGTAATTGATTTCGCTTATTCGAACTGTTCTTTTTGTCTGTTTTTTATTCCTTGTTATTTTTTAATTGCTTATTGTTGGATAATGTATTTGAAAATAAAACAGGTTAAGAAAAATAAGAAAAACAATTTAATGTTAGAGATATGGATTTCCAAGATATATAGCTTTTCAACTGCCTAGCGTCCTTCCTAGGGAGGGTTCTTTGTCTTTGATGTTGGTACTTAGAATTATGGGATACAGTTGAAACATTTTCTGCATGTTGGAGTTTCATCAACACTAATATGTTGAAATTTTTGTTACGTTTAGAGTAAAGGAAGGGTTAGAATAAAATATTTTATTAACAGACAAAAAAAGTTTTGGTAACTTTGTATAATTTCGTTAGTATCTCGAAAACCGTTGACAATCTTGTGAAGCGGAAGATTACCATTCGGAAGCTTACTAAATGCTCTACAAAAAAGGTTCTGAAGAAAGTTTTAATTAGGCGATGTCAATCGGAGAAAAAAGTGCTTAAAGCTTTAAATTAATTGATTTTGTTTATTCCAATGGTTCTTTTTGTCTGTTTTATTTCTTGTTATTTTTTAATTGCTTATAGTTGGATAATGTATTTGACAATAAAACTGGTTATGTAAAATAACAAAAACAATTTATTGTTAGAAATATAGATTTCCAAGATTCCAAGACCTTGTCACTAGCGGGTCTGTTTCTAGTGTAGCGGACCCTTCCAGGTAAGATTGTAAATCATGACCTTTCAAGACTTTACTACTCACAGGAATGGCGTTAGTGACCTTAAGGGTTGACACGCCATCATAATAATTAATTTAAAAAAAAAGACTGGTGGAACCAAAATAATAACTGCTTCTATTTTAATCTTTCCAAATTAGACTAGGGATATGAACGGAACCGCGCTAAGATGATGCAGTCCTGCGAGACGGACTTTTTGTCCGTTCCTGTATTAGTAGTCGGCAGTCGTATATTAAGTGTTGGTAAGTTTGTTCCGTAAGAAATTCGCATGGACAAGTGTTTCTGTTTGTGATTTTGAAACGGTGTAAGTATGAGTTTATTGATCCATGTCCTGTCACAAGTTGTGTTGTGTAAAAATCTGTCATAGTTTTTTTTTTTTTAAATATGTTTGAATTTGTGGTATGAATAGCTTTAAGTGTGTCCCTTTGTTAGTATTTGTCCAGCGGTTTTCCCAAGTTTGTATAGTCTTAGTTTGTAACATATATTTTAAGTGTTTTTTCGATATCTTATCGTAACAAACTGGTAACTGGGGACTTTTTGCGGCAGCTTTAGCTGCTTTATCAGCTAATTCGTTCCCCATATTTCCAGAGTGTCCTCTTATCCACTTAAAATATATGTTTATGTTATGTTTTGTATTTCTGTCACATGTTTCCTTATTTCTTCTGTTAGCGAGTCATGTATCGAACGATTTGTCAGTTTTTGTAAGGTCGTCTTGCTGTCTGTGTATAAAATTGCATTATTATAGTGTCTGTATTTAGTCTTTATTAGTCGCAAACTTTCAAGTACTGCGTATTGTTCTACTTGTATGTTTGTACAGTTTTGTCCCAGTCTGTATTTATGTACGTCCGTGGGTTCGTCGTTAATAAATACCACTGAAGCACAGCCAACGTTTTCGCCTTCCTTACTTCCATCAGTATAAATTGTTAATTGGATATTGTAATTTTTGTTGGGATTTTTTAAGATTGGAAACTCAGATGGGTGAGGCCACATTGCACATTTTCATTCTTTTTCAATTTGACTATTTCTGAAATCGTCAATGTTTTCTGAGGTTTTAACAAATTTATATTGGTCTGTATATTGTTTTGCAATTAATTCTATAGGTACTATTTTCGCTAGGACGCAGGCTGCTTCATACGACACTGTTTTAAAACCCTTTATCTTTTTTAGTGCGGTTCCTCCCTCCCCCATAGGGAGGAACCCCGCTTATAAGGTTGATACAATGAAACAATCCGGAAGTGCCGACAAGAAAATTTCGCGTTTCAGAACCCCTAGGGACCGAAAATAACGGTGGTTCAAATTTGTGTATATATATATATATATATATATATATATATATATATATATATATATGTATATATTTATTTATATATATATATATATATATATATATATATATATCCTTATTCACTTAACAAGGCCAAAGGGAAAACGGGGCCTTACATATTTATTTATATATATATATATATATATATATATATATATATATATATATATATATATATATTTGTCTGTTCGCTCATTTCTGGCTTCCCTGATGGTCCGATTTTGATGAAATTTGGTACAAAAATCAGTCGTCCAATTTGAAAGGTCAAGATCGTTAACCAGCAAAATCCGCCCACTGGAAGATGGGGGGGGGCGAAATTCGCGCAGAAAAAATCGTAACGCTTATGTTTTTGAGTTCATAAGCTTGTAAGTACTCTTTTTATAGGCTTCTTGGGCTAGGAAAACGAATGAAACCATTTTCAAGGCGATAGCTTTAACCGTTTTCGAGAAAATTGGATCAATAGTTTTTGAATACCGTTTTTGGTTTGGGTACTTAGAATCACGGGATTCAGTTGAAACATTATCTGCATGTTCTACTTTCATTAAAACTAATATGTTGAAAGTTATGTTACGTTTGGAGTTAAGGAAGGGTTAGAATAAAATATTTTATGAACAGACATGAAAAGTTTTGGGAACTTTGTATACGTTCCTTAATTTTTTTTTTTTTTTTTTTTTTTTTTTTTTATTTTTTTTTTATTTTTTTATTTTTTTTTTTTTTTTTTTACGGCGCATCTACATCATGGCCATTAGCGCCTTAATATCTCGAAAAAGGTTGAGAATCTTGGGAAACGGAAGAATACCATTAGAAAGCTTACTAAATGCTCTACAAAAAAGGTTTGATGAAAGTTTTGATTAGACGATGTCAATCGGAGAAATAAGTGCTTAAAACTTTGAAGTAATTGATTTCGCTGATTCGAACTGTTCTTTTGTCTGTTTTTATTCCTTGTTATTTTTTGACTGCTTATATTTGGATAATGTATTTGATAATAAATCAGGTTAAGAAAAATAAGAAAAACAATTTAATCTTAGAGATATGGATTTCCAAGATATAGTTTTTCAAATGCCTAGCGGGGTCCTTCCTAGGGCGGGAACCCATGCAGGTAAGATCGTAAGTATGACCTTTCTTGAAAGTAAAGATGGAACTGTCAACTTTGGTCCTCCTCTGCCTCCCGACACTTTCATTGCTGACGAAGGCTACCAATGAGTAGCCAAAACGTCCTAAATATAGATTTTTTAACAAAAATCGTATTGAGGTTTCTTTAGCCGAATCCCAACCATTCCATCTTTACTTATCACCTCGGCGGCTAACTATCTAATCTTCATGCTTTCTAAATATGTGGTCCCAAAATAATAACAGCTTCTATTTTAATCATTTTAAATGAGTCTAGATATAAGAACGGAACCGCGCTAAGATGATGCAGTTCCTGCGAGTCGGACTTTTTTTAGTTTATATGCTCTTACGGAAAACTCATTTTCTCAGGACTGGTAAGCAATAGGTTTATAACTTATCACAACGTGAAAGCCACAGTTGCTAACTTCTTCTTGGTAATGGTAGTTTTAGCGGGGTTCCTCCCTCCCTCCATTGGGAGGAAACCCGCTTATGAGGTTGACCTCACGACGCAATCCGGAATAGCCGACTGGACTGAAACTTTCTCGTTTCAGACCCCATTATTACCACGAAAATATGGTTAAAATTTATATGTATATATATATATATATATATATATATATATATATATATATATATATGTGTGTATATATATATATATATATCTTTGTCTGTTCGCTCTCTAGCAAGCTCAAAAATAGTCCGATTTTGATGGAATTTGGTACAAAAATATGTCGTCTAATTTGAAAGGTCGAGTTCGTTAACCAGCAGAATCCGCCCACTGGAAGATGGTGTTTAGGGCAAAAGTTGCGCAAAAAAAAATCGTAACGCCTACGTTTTTGAGTTCATATGCTTGCAGGTACTTGTTTTATAGGTTTCTTAACATAGGAAAACGAATGAAACCATTTTTAAGGCGATATCTGTAACCGTTTTTGAGTGGAAAAAATGTTTTTGTAACTCATTATTTGTTTTTGCATACTTAAAATCTCGGGATTCATTTAAAATATTTTCTACATCTTGGAAATTCATCTCAACTAAGATGTTTAAATGTTGGTTACATTTGGAGTTAAGGAAGTATGCGAAACAATTTTTTTATAAATAGACATGAAACGTTTTCGGATCTTCGTACATTTTTTGTAAATATCTCATAAACGGTTGGGAAATCGTGGTAAGTGGAAGGTGAACATTGGAGCGCTTGCTAAATTCTCTCCAAAAAAGGTTCTGACGCAATATTCGATGGGGCAATGGCAATCAGAGATATAAGCCCTTAAAGTTTCAAACGATTTTCTTTTGTTGTTTTAAACCGTGTTTTGTCTTTGTTTATCTCACTTTTTAATTAGTTGTTTTTTGTTGTAAATTGCATTTATTATTAAAATTAGTATTTTAGTAAAATAAGCCAAGAAACTGTGAAAGGTATTGGTAATAAGTTTGGAGTGGCTGTGATAGTCATGATGGCAGTGGCTAATAATGATGGCGTATACATGTGTTTGTTTTTAATTCTCCTTTGCTTATAACCTTCCTCATATTGTAACAACTGCAGTTATCATTATTTCTTATTTTATAAAAAGATATTACCCACGAGAGAATGGAATTTTATTCGCTATGAAGCACATATTTACAGTTGATTACAACAGTAAAATAAATTTGCTAATAAAACAAGATACTTAACATGACAACGAATATTTTTTGTTTGGAATTGAGCCTCCTGAGTAGTAGTCGAAGAGTGAGTACGTTTTCAGTGCATAATTGTATTGACTTATACAGCCTTCCTCAAGAATGAGTTTTAAGAATTATCCGCCTAATCTATTCCATTTCTTCGAGATGTTGCAGTTCCTGCGAGTGGGACTTTTTTTTTTTAGTATTGACGAGCGACTTTATCAAACTGTGCATTTTTGTTTGTATCTTATTAATAATTTCTGTCAGTAATGGATGGATTGTTTATCTACCGGTAAGTGCTGTCATTGCGCTTAAAGAGTAAATAAAATATTGTCTCTGTAGTCAGTTTCGGGTGTGTTGTTTAGACCGATAAGGAATTCAGCTGTAAAGATACTGCAGTTATTGTTAATTTTTTTGCTTACAATTTGTTTTCTATTACAGCTGTGTCTCCCACATCTGATTTATAGCCATCAGTATAAATGAAGAGTTTTCCTACATTTTCAATAATAAGGGCTTCATAATTATTTTTAAAGATGAATTTTGACATTGGATCACTCTTATTATATGTTGCTAATGTTGTGTTAATAAATATATTTTTTTAAAAGCTAGGAAGATTTTTGTAGTTTGCCGCAATCCAGTATTTCGGTATTTAAGTATCTAATACTGAATGGACTTTGTTCCTATGGTCGGCATGAGTATATTAATGAAAGTGTGTTGTGAACACTTATTTGACGATTCAGAGAGTAGCCTAGTGCTTTGTATTTATGCATCAGAGAAACTGCAAGGATATCTGTACGGATATGTAATGGTGTTTCACCTGTTTCTGCGTACAAACTAAATATTGGGCTACTCCTAAAAGCTCCTATAGAGAAGCGAAGGCCTGCGGTGTGTATGGTGTCTAGGATTTTTATGAAACTACTTCTGGCTGATCCATATGCCACACATCCATAATCTAATATCGATCTAATGAAGGAGCGATAAAACATAAGCATTGTCTTTTTATCTGCTCCCCACTTTGTTGTAGTGATTATTTTTAGGACATCTATAGACCTTTTACATTCATCAGCCGTTGCTTTTATGTGTGGTATCCAAATCAGTTTTTGGTCAAATATGATTTTTTTTTTAATCAAAACATTTTAATGTTGTATTGCTAGGTATTATTGTTTGGTTAAGTGTAATTTGGGGTAGTGTTTGTAGTCTTCTCCTTGTAAATACTATGGATTTTTTTCTTTTCAATAGAAAATATAAGACCATTATTTATGCTCCAATTTTCCAACGAATGCGTTGAGTTTTGAATTGAATTTTCAGCGATCTGGAAGGATGTTCATTTTATATATGAGTAGGTCGTCGGCAAACAGACAGTAAGCCCCATTATATTTATAATCTTTAAGGTTATCTATTCGTATTTTAAATAAAATAGTTATAAATACACATCTTTGTGAGACTCCGTTTTCCTGAATTTCTGGGTCAGATGTGTAGTTTCCTTGTCTCACTCGGAAGGTATTTTCCGAAAGAAAATCAATTATTAGTTTCAACGGTTCCCTAGTATTCCCCATTCATCAATTTTGGAAATTATAGGTCGACGCCAAACACAATAATTATATATTTATCCAAAAACGAAAAATAATTTTCAATATTTTCATCGGTTGATGAGGCCGGGAAAACATTTTGTTATTTAAGAGATGTTTTTTATTATTTTATTTTTTCGACATATAGGCCATTAGCGCTGGGCCATCTATAGGCTGCCGATCTTCCTAAACATCCATGTTGCATCGGGAATTTTTTTACCATGGCCCTTAAAAGAAAAACTCAACCCTCTGCTTGTGGGACTCGAACCCGCATCTACGGCATGAGAAGCTAAGACGTTAGCCACACTGGACCAAAAGGGGACCATATGGTTTTTATTTTAGCAGTTTGTTTTTTTATAAATATGATTAATTGAATTAGTGGATGTCCATGTTTATATATAGCTTAGTATAATTAGAAATGTTATTATTCCTTTAACTGGATATATATGTGTAAATTCTATGGTTGGTAGTATATATGATAATATTATCGCTTTGGTTTCGGATGCTCATTAATAACAATATAATAAGTCCGATCAAATAATATTTCGTGGCTAGTTTTCTTTGTAAATCTACATGTATGCATAGTTTAATGTCAACTCTCCCTGGTTGCATTATTCAAGTTCTTGAATACATTAGAGCTTATAAGGTGTTTTGATGCTAAAAATAGTTTTTATTACTATTATTTTAGAATCATTTTGTCTAAATATACTAACAAAAAAGGGTTTATACCTACTTGAACGAAGTAGGGGGAAAAAGTTTTTATATTCAAAGGGGTTTTAGTGAAAACATAAGAATATTGGAATGAATCGGACATCACTAGATATATATGGAGGAATCTTATAAGCGGGAGTTATGCGTTTTCAGAGCGACTGGAAGGAATTCGGACTGAGATGAAATTCCTCGGAATAAGCGAGCTACATACCGGACATAGCAGTTGCCGATAGAAACCATCTCTCACAGCTTTCGCTGGACTTATATATGTATGAATCCAAATTCTTCACCGAATATCTATATGAGTAAAAGAAATATACCGTTAGTATGGTGTAAGTCTCAGACAAGAATGACTCCAGTTTTTTCCCCAGTTTATTAATCGATTTGGTAGTTTTTGGGGAGGGGGTAAGCATTGACCAACTCTAAATTGAATGCCTTTTATCTGTAGACGAAGCGTGGCTTGCTACTGACTCTCTTACTCTACAAATAATGATTAACACATGATCTCAATTTTGTTCACTCTGGAATATAATTGTAAATTTAGAAAAATTAAAAATTATGATTTTCTAAGGCGGCAGTGTACGCGCTGGGGATCAAAGTAATAATCCTTTGAACGTGGAATAAATGAGGGAATTATAAGGAGGACCAAAGTATAAAAAAACAATTATAGTTCCCCGATAAACTCCGCCAGCTGCCGAAGACCCAGATTCCTGATAAATACCGCTCCTGAAATGTAGAAAGAGTAGGCAGCGTAATTGGAATGGAAATTGAGTGGCAAGCGAATTGGTGCAGTAATAAAGGTTTCTTGACGAAACGTAAATGAGCGATGCAACTATATGCGCTCTGACTCTACCCATAATAAGAGCAAAAATCATAAGAGTTAAAAGAGGATATGGTAGAACTGAGCCATGGAAAGAGAGACGCGATACTTGAGTTACTGCATCGGCATCTAGAGACGAACTGCACTACCAGCACCGCGTCCAAACGGGCAGTAAAAGGGCTAACCACGACAGAACTGCACTACCAGCAATACGTCCAAAAGGGCAGTAAAAGGGCTAACCACGACAGAACTGCACTACCTGCACCACGTCCAAACGGGCAGTAAAAGGGATAACCACGACAGAACTGCACTACCAGCACCACGTCCAAACGGGCTGTAAAAGGGCTAACCACGACAGAACTGCACTACCAGCACCACGTCCAAACGGGCAGTAAAAGGGCTAACCACGACAGAACTGCACTACCAGCACCACGTCCAAACGGGCAGTAAAAGGGATAACCACGACAGAACTGCACTACCAGCACCACGTCCAAACGGGCAGTAAAAGGGCTACCCAAGACAGAACTGCACTAACAGCACCACGTCCAAACGGGCAGTAAAAGGGCTAACCACGACAGAACTGTACTAACAGCACCACGTCCATACGGGCTGTAAAAGGGCTAACCACGACAGAACTGCACTACCAGCACCACGTCCAAACGGGCCGTAAAAGGGCTAACCGCGACAGAACTGCACTACCAGCACCGCGTCCAAACGGGCTGTAAAAGGGCTAACCACGACAGAACTGCACTACCTGCACCACGTCCAAACGGGCAGTAAAAGGGATAACCACGACAGAACTGCCCTACCAGCACCACGTCCAAACGGGCTGTAAAAGGGCTAACCACGACAGAACTGCACTAACAGCACCACGTCCAAACGGGCAGTAAAAGGGCTAACCACGACAGAACTGCACTAACAGCACCACGTCCATACGGGCTGTAAAAGGGCTAACCACGACAGAACTGCACTACCAGCACCACGTCCAAACGGGCTGTAAAAGGGCTAACCACGACAGAACTGCACTACCAGCACCACGTCCAAACGGGCAGTAAAAGGGCTAACCACGACAGAACTGCACTACCAGCACCACGTCCAAACGGGCTGTAAAAGGGCTAACCACGACAGAACTGCACTACCAGCACCATGTCCAAACGGGCCGTAAAAGGGCTAACCGCGACAGAACTGCACTACCAGCACCGCGTCCAAACGGGCTGTAAAAGGGCTAACCACGACAGAACTGCACTACCAGCACCACGTCCGAACGGGCCGTAAAAGGGCTAACCACGACAGAACTGCACTACCAGCACGACGCCCAAACGGGCTGTAAAAGGGCTAACCACGACAGAACTGCACTACCAGCACCACGTCCGAACGGGCCGTAAAAGGGCTAACCATGAAAGAAAGATGGAAAGTAAACCATGAATGTAGTAATGATGTACAGGTAGTAAGCTATTAAAACTATCTGGGTAGGGAGTTCTCCATAATTGTCCCTAACCCATTACCATAGGAAAAATTACCTAAGACTAAAAAATGACTGAATATGATTTGGTGGCTGTTAATTTTGAAGAATTAAATTCCCAGTAGTAAAATATTGTAGCTAGAAAAAAAAGGAATAAGATAGCCAACAAATTAGTCAAATTCTTTATTTGGTCATACAAGTAGCATATCAAACTAAAGTTTATATTTGGAAACTGCAATTAAAACAATATATATTTTCACTCTTAAAATGCATTTTACTTATATCATAAAAATTATCAATTATGCTGAACAAAGATTGCCTCCTGAGATATGAGTACTCGTAATATCCAAAAATTTATTCTCACCAATGATTTGGAAAGATACGTTTTCACTCTGTATTGAATAAAACATATTAATTGATAAATTACCAAAATAGTTAAAGGAATGTCTATAACATGAAATGATAAAATTTAGACCTGCCATTTTTTGAAATTAATTATTGATGTGAACTCCAAATCTAAACTATATGTCGTGGGACCCTACTAAAAAATATAGGTGCAGTATGTGCTATACAAATGCAAATGAAACAGCTTTTTCACTTTTTTTGGGGAAATTCTCAATATTAAATAAATTTAGAAAACCGTGGTTCAAGAAATCAGCCTTAGAAGAATCCTCAATTACTTCATATATTAATGGTTAGGATTAGGCTAAATTAAAGGGATTTCTTAGATAAGCATACCGTTACGAGCAATTACTTGTATCAGAATATTTAAGCGGGCTCCCGGAGGCGGACAGATGTCCATTCTGGAGAGATTTTCTTATTATTAATTTAATTTGTAAATATTTTAATATAACTGTAAAATATAACAATTCATTAATTCATTCATAAAAAAAATATATAAAAAAAATAATAATAATAAGATTGGACATCATGCAAGCGATTAATGAGAATACTACATGTGTTTGGAAATGTGTCTCATCTTGAGCTTTACGAGCGTGGAAAAGATGTCTATAAATTCACACTTGCATGTGAATTAAAAAGCTCTATCGTCGAAAGCAATTAATTTTTATTATTCGCACTTATGAACCCGTTTCAAACCTGAATATGTAATATTCTAAGGACACAAGACCGAAAAAGGATTTCTGTACTTGTGAAATAGCTAATTTATTTCCATCACTAAGAATATTGTATCATTTTCTTCTCTATTTTATGTACTTCTATATAGCAGATAGAATATTTAAATAACACCACGTTATGTTTCCTGACCATAGTAAAGAAGGCATTTTGGCCTACCGAATATTCTTCTCTCTTGTCTTTTAAAAATTCCTTTACTCTCCCCTCTCCAAGCACTATGGTCTGTCTCATTATTAAAAATTAATGGAATTCCTTGATTTCTTCCTCCCAATATCCTTTCCTCCAAGGCCTATATACCCTTTCGAGGTCAAGCATGTAATAACCGAGCAACCAAAACGGAAATCTTCCAGTTAATAGGTTTTGACATCTTTTGCTAGATTCGAACTATGGCCACAACAATACTTCCCCGATATGGGTCTAAACCTCAGAACTCTTAGAATATTAGACATATTTAAATGTTTTAATCCAAAGTCCCATCTCCAAGAAACGTTAATATCCCTTTCATTTCTATATAGATTTTACAGTAAACTCTTCGCTCATATAAATCCTGAAATCTCCTCCCACTGCAGCAACACTCTTTCTCTTCAAGGCGAATACACAAGTGAAGTTTTTGCAATAGTCATTCTTTCCCATCAGGAGGAACGACGTCTTCGTTCACCGTACTCTCACTACCTTGAGCCATCCTTTTCAGTAAGGCAGACCCGTTTAAACGTACTCTCAATTGTTAGGCCCGTTGAAATATAATCTACATGTCCTTTCTCACAAAGATGATGTTTGCTGAATTTTACTTCATATCCTATTAACCATACAAAAAAATGCATGTGTAAGTACAAAACGTCATTTTGTGCAAAGAAATTATAATACTGAATTTATCTACAGAGATGTTGAATTAAATATTTCATCATTGATTAATGCATTATAATGAAGAATATATTATTTAAAAAGAAGCTCCAGGTGGACTTTAATGTTCACCAGCAGAAAAAAACGATTGTTGAAAGCAGATCATATTTCGAAGATTTTCTAAATTGCGCCGCTTATCAAGTTTCCCAACCGTTTTCGAGATATTAAGGAAAATATACGAAGTTCCCAAAACTTTTCAAGTCTGTTAATAAAATATTTTATTCTAATCCTTCCTTAACTCCGAACGTAACCAAAATTAAAATATATTTGTTTACATGAATTTCAAACATACAGAAAATATTTTTAATGAATCCTAGTATTCTAAATACCCAAACCAAAAACTTTATTCAACATCTATTTTTCCAATTTTCTTAAAAACGGTTAGTGATATCGCCTTAAAAATGTTTCATTCGTTTTTCTAGGCCAGGGAACCTATATAACAAGAATTTGTAAGCATATGAAGTAATGATTTTTTTCACGCAAATTTCGCTCCATAAACCATGTTCCGGTTAACGAAATTGACCTTTCAAATTAGACGAAAGATTTTTGTACCAAATTTCATCAAAATCGGAACATTACTCGCTTAGGTAGACCGCGAACAGACAATATATATACAAATTTGAACCACCGTTATTTTCGTCCTCTAGGGGTTCTGAAACGTAAAATTTTCTAGTCGGCACTTCCGGATTGCGTCATGAGGTCAGCCTGTACATGTACAATAGGGTGGTCGCTAAAAATCTATTTCGAGAAAAGTGGAAAAATGCTCGTCGAATAATGTTTTTGATTAGGGTACTTAGAATCACCGGATTAAGTTAAAATATTTTCTGCAAGTTTCAAATTCATATAAACAAATATGCTTAAATTTTGGTTACGTTTGGAGTTAAGGAAGGATTAGAATAAAAGATTTCATTAATAGACATAAAAAGTTTTGAGAACTTCGTATATTTTCCGTAATATCTCGAAAACGGTTAGGATTCGTGGTAAGTGGAAGGTGGTCATTCGAAAGCTTAATAAATTCTCTACTTGGAATGTTCGGAGGGAATAGTTGATGGGAGAGCCACATTTTGAGAAATAAGTCCTTAAAACTTTAAAGTAGTTGGTTTATCTTTTTTTGAACGGTTCTTTTTTCTGTTACCGTTAGTTTTTTTATTGCATGTAAGTTTTTTAATTGATTATAGGCCAACAATGTATTTGGCAATAAAACAGGATATTTAAAATTAGAAACAATATTTCGTTATTATAAAAATAGATTTCCGAGCGGAATGCCTTGTGAATATTTTTTACTACCATACTTCTGATGTTTTCTATTTACCTCACTTTACCTGCGTAGTTCCTGCGAGTCGGAGTTTTTTTAGACATGAATAGACATGTTTTTAATCATAAGGTGTGGGATTTTTCGAATCGAAATATTTTTGCGGATATGTTTCTTCCTCATTTCTGAAGATGTTCCTTCAAGATGGGTATTTGGCAAATATCCAACAAAGGAATATCCTAAATCCTGAATTCTTGTACAATATTTCTACTTGGGAGTCATGAAAATTCAACCCTTAGCATTTTTTTGCAATTTAAATAACTATTAGCTATTCTCTGCAAATTTTCCTGCATAACACGGGCACTGTCCACCGTTTCATCGTGTGACAATTGGAATAAGAGTTTCTTATTGTCTCAGATGAAATGTTGGTGAAATCTTGGTCAATATTCGTAAAGTGGTCAATAACCAATGATAATGATAATAAATCAGCAGATTTCACCAGAGTTTGATATATTTATTTTGTAATAGCTCAATTACACTTGTTGTTTCCACTTATTTAAATAGCCTCACAAAACTAGTTTTCTCATAATTACTCCATTCAGCATGCATATATGAATTTAAATAAGGGAATGACAAACACGTTCGTCGTGTGGTCATATGTTTAGGAGCCAGAAGTTTTGTTCTTTAGCCATAAACGTTCGTGTGTGTCGACAGATACACAACAAATGAAAGAAAGAGTTCGTTAATCCTCAAAACAGATTATTTACAAGAGATTTACTACCTGCCTCCTCCTCTTATATTTTTAGGATTATTTTTTTTTTTATTTTTTTTATTTTTATTTATTTTTTTTTTTTTTTACGGCGCATCTACATCAAGGTCATTAGCGCCGACATCCAGGGTGCAGCGAGGAATTTTACCAGCGAGCCGTGGGTTGATAAAATTCCTGCCGGAGGTTGGGAATCGAACCCACCATCTCCCGCTTATGAATCCAAGGCGCTAGCCATTAGACCACGGGAGACCCCTTTTAGGATTATTATAATAATTATAATTTGGGGTCTCCCGTGGTCTAGTGGCTAGCGCGCTAGATTCATAAGCGGGAGATGGCGGGTTCGATCCCCACCAGCGACAGGAATTTTCTCGTCTCAGGGCTGGTTGAGAAAATTCCTGGCTGCACCCTGGATGTCGGCGCTAATTGCCAAGAATTGTCGATGCGCCGTAAAAAAAAAAAAAAAAAAAAAAAAAAAAAAATGTGGTAAAAATGTCAATGTTGTGGTAATAGCAAAAAGCTAGATTTATTCAGTACTGATCATACTAGTTGATGAGTACTGATCATACTAGTTAATTCGCTTTAGATGCGGAGCATTATCTATCAATAAATAATCCAATGTTGGGCAAAACTAAAAACTAAAACTAAAATTAAAACTAAATTCACTTTTTGGAATAAACTAAAACTAAACTAAAAATTGCAACCTTAAAAAATACTAAAACTAAATTTATACTAATTAATGGATTTTAACTAAACTAAAACTAAATCATAGGGAATTCACTAACAACTAAATTAAAGCTTTAGTTTTACTAAAATAACGTGAATTAATATAAATCGTATGTTATTTCGATAATTAAGTAAATTATTAAAACTAATAGAGCTTGTTTAAGAATAAAGGCCTACCGCTGCATCTTGCCCGGGTAGAGCCTGGGCCTTTGTAACCGAGTGGAGACCTACATCCATGCTTTTCCAACAGTTTCGTCCGGGCCGTGGCCGTGTCTTCTATTTGTGCATCAAAAATGTACTTTTCCGAAGAAGATTTAGCAGCAATTTCAATTGTACTTTATGTAGAGCAAAGGGAGAAACTAGAAGAAAATTGGGCGTGCATCCGACTTGACGTAAGCGTAAGCTGGAAGGAGAATTTGCCAAGATATATAAAGAACGGTTGGACGATGAAACTAAATTCTTTGGTTATTTTCGAATGTCCAAAAAACGTTTTACTTCTTGAAGTACTCGATGGTCTCACGAAACAGAAGACACCATTACATGAGCGCATTCACCTACTGAGCGATTAGCAGTGTGTCTCAGGCAAGTCATTAATAACCAAGTTCTAGATCAGAGATGTTCCTACTTAATAAAAAGCCTTGGCGAATAGGAGAGAGGTCCCGCTGCTCTAGGTGCAAGTTGAAAGAAGAAGAGGACACCTTCCATTTTCTTGTAGTGTGTCCAGTTCTGAAGGAGTTTAGGCTCAAATATTATGGCAAAACATCTTTTGCTAAGGAAGACTTAGTGAAGGAGCTAAATGGGAGAAACTGGGACGTCCTTTGCATCTACCTCGACGCTATCTATAAGTATAGACATTTTTTAATCCAGCAATTTAATTATTAGTGTAATTTTGTTTTGATTAATTTATTTATTGATATTGTTGTATATATTTTTTCGTTTTATATCAGTCAGAGTTTGATATATTTATTCGTTTGTTTCTTAAATATTTATTTTTCATTGATTATAGAGGAGTGAAAGTTTTGTTCTATCTGTATGCTTTTCATGTAATATGGGTACGCAAATTACCACTCCAGCTAATGGGCTTTGCCCAAGCTTTTTTATGTAAATATGAATTAATTATTGTTAGAGCAATGTACATTTTAGAAGAGAAATATATTTACTTTATTTATTCATTCATTCATAACCAAGTGAATAATTTATTATTACCGATAATTGTAATTATGTAATTAAACATTGGTGCACAACTGAGTGAGGGAGCATGACCGGGAAAGAATGTCCAGCTCCCTTTCCCACCGAGACACGGTTAGAACACGGTCCCGGCACGGGCTCCACACGGTTTGGCTTGAACGAGTCCATTGAAAATGCTGGTGTGATTGTTTCACCGTGTCCCGGCCGTGGCCCGGCACGGTCTAGCGTAAATCATCCTTAAGCTAGACTTAACTTTTAGTAGACCTAAGATGTATTATAAACAGAAGGGAGTTAATATCTATATTACTAATTCAGTCATTGTTTATCTACTTTGTACTCTCTTCATGCTATTCATATTTTTTTTTTTTTGCCAAGAGTATTTGTCTTCCAAGTGCCATAGTTCGTAGAGGTTCTATTCGAAATGTGCTTGATCGACTTGCCATATTTCTACCTTAAAAACTTCTATGTCTTATTATATTAAATAATTTCTGAGAAAATATAATATGGAAGAGTGCAATCCTGTGATGACCCCAATGATACCTAGTCTCAAACTCGAGCGAAATTCAGTAAAAGTTCTTCCTGGATACCCTTATCAAAATCTTATAGCGTGACTGTTTTACCTATAAATTGGTACAAGACCAGATATTCCCAGTACAAGACGTGTTTTGGACATGATCACTGGATGGCAGCAAAACAAATCCTCTGTTATCTCAAAGGGGCCAGAAATCTGAGTCTTACCGATAAAGTCCGAAGAAAAGTTAGTACGTTTCCAATACTTAATTGTATTGAATTATACATCCTGCCAACGGCATAGCCACGTTGAATGCACCGGTTCCCGTAGATCACCGAAGTTAAACAACGTCGGGCGTGGTCGGTACCTGAATGGGTGACCGACCACGTGCGGTTGGCATTATAAAAGGATAGCCCGGCGCTAATGGCCAAGTTGTAGATGCGCCGTAAAAAAAAAAAAAAAAAAAAAAAAAAAAAAAAAAAAAAAAAAAAAAAAAAAAAAAAAAAAAAAAAAAATTATACTTCCTTCCTCAAGAATGAGGATTTAGAATTATTCGCTTCTGTGTAAGTTGGCTACTGTCAGTTTCCTGTGCTTTGTGATGCTTAATCTATCTTATTTCTTCGAATTGTTGTTAACATTTTTCACGAAATACTAAATAAAAAACCGTACATTTCTATTCTAAGCTTTCCAAATGTCACTAGGAATAAGTACGGAACAGCGCTAAGATGACGCAGTTCCTGCGAGTCGGACTTTTTAACTATTGATACACTATTTTGATCTATACAGGTCAGGATATCACCAATTCTTTGGAGAATAAGAAACTTCGGCTTTTCCACGTAATTTGCAAACATTAACAAACAAAAATTAGTGAATCTAAAACTAAAACTAAACTAAAATCACAAATTTAGGTTTCTTTTACTAAACTAAACTAATTACCATACTAAAAACGGATACTAAAACTAAAAACAACTATTTATTTAGAAAATACTTCAACAGAGTCCAATTTTATGAAATTAAAATAATTTTTCTGAGTTAACATGATTAATGATTATACAAATCTAAAACTAAACTAAAACTAAATCTAAAAATACAACATTAGTTTAGTTTTAGATAGAGTAAACTAACGTTAGTTTTGTCCAACACTGTTTGAATCCTCAGGTCCATACCTGTTTATTATCGATGATACATAATAGGTACATCATCCGGTTTCTGATTAATAAATTAATATGCAAAAGAATTGGAGAATCCGTACAAAGACCCATTAATTTCCTTGTGGCATTAATATTACAAAAGTGACAATACTCAAGACAACTCAAGCTAAGTTAGTGTCAAAAAAATCAATTGAACCTCTTTATTACCCACATGATGACGGTGTTCACAACCAGTTCCATTATCTAACTCGTTTTTTTGAAAAATGTCACTTAAACCCTTTTACTTCTGGGTCCCTCAATTATTATACATCCTCCGAGAGTAATTTTTGTTTTGTAGCATCGAAACTCATCATATTTTATTTTATTAGTAGTTTATCGCAATTCTAGCGACTAAACTGCAACAATAACGATTTAGGAAATGTTTTATGTCAACGTAACTTCGTATAAACTATCGTCGTATAAACTACAAAAATAATTAGATAAATTTAGTATGATAATAAAAGAACTCAATCCATTAGGCGTGATTATATTTTTTGTTAGAACCTGTCCTTCCGCCTCCTTTAACGACAATCCATTATCCATAACCAATATCATTCGATACTTTGGGTTTCATCTTGACTCACGATTGACTTGGAACGCACACATTAAACTCAAACGACAAGAACTCAATCGATGATCGGACAGCTATAGAGAATATTAAACCGATTACCACACTTAATCGTACATAAGAAACTGTATATTTGTATATAAAGATGAAGTTAATTAAGAAGTAGAGCTAGAGGATTCTTCAGCAGCCCTATATTGTATAAACTGATGAAAGAAGTCCGGGGATCGAAGAATAGGGCGGCATCTGGTGGTTTATAAAAAATTATTATTTCTTCAAGGGTCGTCTTAATGAAGAGCAGCAGCTTTTTCCTCTCAGAAATATCTTTCATATCTAGTCTAGTTTATTTAGAGGTTGATTTTGTAAAGATCTTTGAATTAAAATGGCATGGGAACTGTAAATGTTATAAAAATAATTACAGTTTTAGATTTTCTTTTTAGAATTTTGTCTGTGGAACGAAATTATTGAGAGTGGACTTTAAGAATGTATTTATTCATTTTAACTTTAGGAATTTATTGAAAATGTAATCACTCTACTTAGTAGGAACAGACTTAAATGGGAGCTGCCAAGTTGCATGCTACTGACTTATAGAGCACTGAGGATGTGAACTACTGAAAGCGCTCTGTGCCAAATAAGCAATCATGGCTTCATAAATTTCTTACGAATTTTCTAGTTTTTCAATCAATTGTTTTTAGAAAAATCTGTCGAATTATTTTTACAATTATAAGTAGAATTATTCAGTACTACTGAAAACGTTCTGTCAGTTATTCTGCACTGGGTATCAAGTAAAAGAGAAAATGTTCCGTTTTATATCTTATGCCTTTTAGCAGTAGCTATGGTATTGAGGTTGGACTCATGACGGAATTTTTGAAAAATTTATTCAAATCTTTATCGATCCTACCTAGTAGACACCAAAAATTACCCCCGTTAAAATTTATATATATATATATAAATATATATTTTTTTTTAGATGGAACGGCATTTTTCTCCAGCGGTGGTACTCCTCCTCACTTGTTCCCGGAATATTTCGATGGATTCATCTCCATCTTCTTCAGCCAGGTACTTGTTTCTTCCTCGGTGGTAGCCAAGGGAATGACATTTTTCTCGATCTGGGCTCCTTTTCACCCCTCTAGCCACAGTATCGGCGGACGAATGGTGTTGAAGCTCCCTGGTGTAGTTGGGATTCTGTCCGTTGGCAGCGCTGATGGTATTGCGTCTTTTTTTTTTTTTTTTTTTTTTTTTTTTTTTTTTTTTTTTTTTTTTTTTTTTTTTTTTTCCTGCTGCTTCTATTTTCCTCGCCGTAAGGTTTTATATGTTTGATGTTATTTTTCGTCGCTGGGATAGTATTTTTAGATGGAACGGCATTTTTCTCCAGCGGTGGTACTCCTCCTCACTTGTTCCCGGAATATTTCGATGGATTCATCTCCATCTTCTTCAGCCAGGTACTTGTTTCTTCCTCGGTGGTAGCAAAGGGAATGACATTTTTCTCGATCTGGGCTCCTTTTCACCCCTCTAGCCACAGTATCGGCGGACGAATGGTGTTGAAGCTCCCTGGTGTAGTTGGGATTCTGTCCGTTGGCAGCGCTGATGGTATTGCGTCTTTTTTTTTTTTTTTTTCCCTCCTGCTTCTATTTTCCTCGCCGTAAGGTTTTATATGTTTGATGTTATTTTTCGTCGCTGGGATAGTATTTTTAGATGGAACGGCATTTTTCTCCCGCGGTGGTACTCCTCCTCACTTGTTCCCGGAATATTTCGATGGATTCATCTCCATCTTCTTCAGCCAGGTACTTGTTTCTTCCTCGGTGGTAGCCAAGGGAATGACATTTTTCTCGATCTGGGCTCCTTTTCACCCCTCTAGCCACAGTATCGGCGGACGAATGGTGTCGAAGCTCCCTGGTGTAGTTGGGATTCTGTCCGTTGGCAGCGCTGATGGTATTGCGTCTTTTTTTTTTTTTTTTTTTTTTTTTTTCATTTTTTTTTTCCCTCCTGCTTCTATTTTCCTCGCCGTAAGGTTTTATATGTTTGATGTTATTTTTCGTCGCTGGGGTAGTATTTTTAGATGGAACGGCATTTTTCTCCAGCGGTGGTACTCCTCCTCACTTGTTCCCGGAATATTTCGATGGATTCATCTCCATCTTCTTCAGCCAGTTACTTGTTTCTTCCTCGGTGGTAGCCAAGGGAATGACATTTTTCTCGATCTGGGCTCCTTTTCTCCCCTCTAGCCACAGTATCGGCGGACGAATGGTGTTGAAGCTCCCTGGTGTAGTTGGGATTCTGTCCGTTGGCAGCGCTGATGGTATTGCGTCTTTTTTTTTTTTTTTTCTCTCCTCCTGCTTCTATTTTCCTCGCCGTAAGGTTTTATATGTTTGATGTTATTTTTCGTCGCTGGGATAGTATTTTTAGATGGAACGGCATTTTTCTCCAGCGGTGGTACTCCTCCTCACTTGTTCCCGGAATATTTCGATGGATTCATCTCCATCTTCTTCAGCCAGGTACTTGTTTCTTCCTCGGTGGTAGCAAAGGGAATGACATTTTTCTCGATCTGGGCTCCTTTTCACCCCTCTAGCCACAGTATCGGCGGACGAATGGTGTTGAAGCTCCCTGGTGTAGTTGGGATTCTGTCCGTTGGCAGCGCTGATGGTATTGCGTCTTTTTTTTTTTTTTTTTTTCCCTCCTGCTTCTATTTTCCTCGCCGTAAGGTTTTATATGTTTGATGTTATTTTTCGTCGCTGGGATAGTATTTTTAGATGGAACGGCATTTTTCTCCAGCGGTGGTACTCCTCCTCACTTGTTCCCGGAATATTTCGATGGATTCATCTCCATCTTCTTCAGCCAGGTACTTGTTTCTTCCTCGGTGGTAGCAAAGGGAATGACATTTTTCTCGATCTGGGCTCCTTTTCACCCCTCTAGCCACAGTATCGGCGGACGAATGGTGTTGAAGCTCCCTGGTGTAGTTGGGATTCTGTCCGTTGGCAGCGCTGATGGTATTGCGTCTTTTTTTTTTTTTTTTTTCCCTCCTGCTTCTATTTTCCTCGCCGTAAGGTTTTATATGTTTGATGTTATTTTTCGTCGCTGGGATAGTATTTTTAGATGGAACGGCATTTTTCTCCCGCGGTGGTACTCCTCCTCACTTGTTCCCGGAATATTTCGATGGATTCATCTCCATCTTCTTCAGCCAGGTACTTGTTTCTTCCTCGGTGGTAGCCAAGGGAATGACATTTTTCTCGATCTGGGCTCCTTTTCACCCCTCTAGCCACAGTATCGGCGGACGAATGGTGTCGAAGCTCCCTGGTGTAGTTGGGATTCTGTCCGTTGGCAGCGCTGATGGTATTGCGTCTTTTTTTTTTTTTTTTGTTTTTTTTTTTCATTTTTTTTTCCCCTCCTGCTTCTATTTTCCTCGCCGTAAGGTTTTATATGTTTGATGTTATTTTTCGTCGCTGGGGTAGTATTTTTAGATGGAACGGCATTTTTCTCCAGCGGTGGTACTCCTCCTCACTTGTTCCCGGAATATTTCGATGGATTCATCTCCATCTTCTTCAGCCAGTTACTTGTTTCTTCCTCGGTGGTAGCCAAGGGAATGACATTTTTCTCGATCTGGGCTCCTTTTCACCCCTCTAGCCACAGTATCGGCGGACGAATGGTGTTGAAGCTCCCTGGTGTAGTTGGGATTCTGTCCGTTGGCAGCGCTGATGGTATTGCGTCTTTTTTTTTTTTTTTTTTTTTTTTTTTCCCTCCTGCTTCTATTTTCCTCGCCGTAAGGTTTTATATGTTTGATGTTATTTTTCGTCGCTGGGGTAGTATTTTTAGATGGAACGGCATTTTTCTCCAGCGGTGGTACTCCTCCTCACTTGTTCCCGGAATATTTCGATGGATTCATCTCCATCTTCTTCAGCCAGTTACTTGTTTCTTCCTCGGTGGTAGCCAAGGGAATGACATTTTTCTCGATCTGGGCTCCTTTTCACCCCTCTAGCCACAGTATCGGCGGACGAATGGTGTTGAAGCTCCCTGGTGTAGTTGGGATTCTGTCCGTTGGCAGCGCTGATGGTATTGCGTCTTTTTTTTTTTTTTTTTTTTTTTTTTCCCTCCTGCTTCTATTTTCCTCGCCGTAAGGTTTTATATGTTTGATGTTATTTTTCGTCGCTGGGATAGTATTTTTAGATGGAACGGCATTTTTCTCCAGCGGTGGTACTCCTCCTCACTTGTTCCCGGAATATTTCGATGGATTCATCTCCATCTTCTTCAGCCAGGTACTTGTTTCTTCCTCGGTGGTAGCAAAGGGAATGACATTTTTCTCGATCTGGGCTCCTTTTCACCCCTCTAGCCACAGTATCGGCGGACGAATGGTGTTGAAGCTCCCTGGTGTAGTTGGGATTCTGTCCGTTGGCAGCGCTGATGGTATTGCGTCTTTTTTTTTTTTTTTTTTCCCTCCTGCTTCTATTTTCCTCGCCGTAAGGTTTTATATGTTTGATGTTATTTTTCGTCGCTGGGATAGTATTTTTAGATGGAACGGCATTTTTCTCCAGCGGTGGTACTCCTCCTCACTTGTTCCCGGAATATTTCGATGGATTCATCTCCATCTTCTTCAGCCAGGTACTTGTTTCTTCCTCGGTGGTAGCAAAGGGAATGACATTTTTCTCGATCTGGGCTCCTTTTCACCCCTCTAGCCACAGTATCGGCGGACGAATGGTGTTGAAGCTCCCTGGTGTAGTTGGGATTCTGTCCGTTGGCAGCGCTGATGGTATTGCGTCTTTTTTTTTTTTTTTCCCTCCTGCTTCTATTTTCCTCGCCGTAAGGTTTTATATGTTTGATGTTATTTTTCGTCGCTGGGATAGTATTTTTAGATGGAACGGCATTTTTCTCCAGCGGTGGTACTCCTCCTCACTTGTTCCCGGAATATTTCGATGGATTCATCTCCATCTTCTTCAGCCAGGTACTTGTTTCTTCCTCGGTGGTAGCAAAGGGAATGACATTTTTCTCGATCTGGGCTCCTTTTCACCCCTCTAGCCTCAGTATCGGCGGACGAATGGTGTTGAAGCTCCCTGGTGTAGTTGGGATTCTGTCCGTTGGCAGCGCTGATGGTATTGCGTCTTTTTTTTTTTTTTTTTCCCTCCTGCTTCTATTTTCCTCGCCGTAAGGTTTTATATGTGTGATGTTATTTTTCGTCAGGAAAATAGAAGCAGGAGGGAAAAAAAAAAAAAAAAAAAAAAAAAAAGACGCAATACCATCAGCGCTGCCAACGGACAGAATCCCAACTACACCAGGGAGCTTCAACACCATTCGTCCGCCGATACTGAGGCTAGAGGGGTGAAAAGGAGCCCAGATCGAGAAAAATGTCATTCCCTTTGCTACCACCGAGGAAGAAACAAGTACCTGGCTGAAGAAGATGGAGATGAATCCATCGAAATATTCCGGGAACAAGTGAGGAGGAGTACCACCGCTGGAGAAAAATGCCGTTCCATCTAAAAATACTATCCCAGCGACGAAAAATAACATCAAACATATAAAACCTTACGGCGAGGAAAATAGAAGCAGGAGGAAAAAAAAAAAAAAAAAAAAAAAAAAAAAAAAAAAAAAAAAAAAAAAAAAAAAAAAAAGACGCAATACCATCAGCGCTGCCAACGGACAGAATCCCAACTACACCAGGGAGCTTCAACACCATTCGTCCGCCGATACTGTGGCTAGAGGGGTGAAAAGGAGCCCAGATCGAGAAAAATGTCATTCCCTTGGCTACCACCGAGGAAGAAACAAGTACCTGGCTGAAGAAGATGGAGATGAATCCATCGAAATATTCCGGGAACAAGTGAGGAGGAGTACCACCGCTGGAGAAAAATGCCGTTCCATCTAAAAATACTATCCCAGCGACGAAAAATAACATCAAACATATATATATATATATATATATATATATATATATATATATATATATATATATATATATATATATATATATGTCTGTTAACACGATAGCGGCCAGAGTTTTTGTTTTTTCGTCACGAAACTTGGTATATAGCATTCAATTAGCAAACGATTGAACGAGTTCGTTAACCACCAAAGTCAGTCCAACGGAAGGGGGGGTTTACCCCGAACCCAAAACACTAATTTGAACATGTCAGCCGTAATATTTGTTATATTTCAACGAAACTTGGTATTCGTAGTGGTAATATAGAGAGAAAAGTGAGATATAAAAATGAACTAAATCGGTTCATTAGGAGGGGGGGGGGGTTTACTCCGGACCCACAATACCCATTCGCCACTACCAGCCGTGAGTTTTTGTATATTTCGACGAAACTCTGTATTCGTTGTGGTAATCTACAGGTAAATATGTGTTGTAAAAATAAACTAAATCGGTTCATTAGAGGGGGGGGGGGGTTTACTCCGGACCCAAATTCCTAATATACTCATACCGGTCGTAATTTCTGCTGTATTGAAACGAAACGTGGTATACGTCGTGTGTAACTCATGAGAAAGAAGTGTTGTAAAAATGAGCTGAATCGGTCAATCGGAAAGCGGGGGTTTACTTTGTAATATATTTCAATAGAAAAGCCCAAAGCCTCCGCAAGGAGCGCTTTGTATCTAGAGGGACTGTAGCCTGTTCCTGCGTTAGATCAAAATACGATAACATGAGGTTTTTTGTATTTATTACGTAGTGTAATAGGTACCATGTGTAAACATAACTCTGGAAGCAAATTAATAATTGATAAGTTACTCATTGCAAATTTAAAAGAGAACTATTCATGTTTTTATTTTATTTATGTAGGATATTTTAAGCAAATTGTTCTGGAAAGCAGTCTACACTACCCAAATTCTGAGGAAAGTGCTTAGTTATGCAGCTCCTGCGTGACGGCCTTTTGGCTAACATTCATATTATTTCATTAATATGGCAGAAATGTAAGGAATCTCGCTTTGTTTTAAACCAAAACATTAGTTAGTCTGTTTGTATTTAGAAGTATTCAATCGTCTGTCTATAAATGGCAGGGGAAGCCGTTCTCGCAAGTCATCTGTCATAAGACTGTTACTAGTTTTCCTCCCAACTTATTTTTAATAAATCTGAACAAGGAAAAACTTGTTTTATTAAAACATTTTGGTGACGATATTAAAAAGTAGTAGAATAAAGTAGTATTAGGTAGTTGGTAACTGCTTATTAAATCTTCAATAGTCTTGTATTTTAATTACATATTTGTTGTGGAAACGTTTCGGCTATAAGCCATTTTCAACCCAATAGTCTGTGAAATACAATTAATTATCCTGGTTAAGATATTAAGTTAAAATATAAACAATTAATAAACATAAAAATTAGAGTATACTAATGTATCAACAACTGACCTGTATGATTTTGTATTATTTTTTTATACATACATTATATCTTCAGGTTATGTGCTTGTAAAATTAATATTATTTAAGTTGAGAAAGAAATTTCATTTTTTATAAAATTGTATGGTTCATGTCTGGAAATTAATAGATATTTATATAAAAATATTTGGTTAAACGAATTTTATAGTTAAAATTAATATGGATGATATTATACCTCTATTATTTCATGGATGATAGTATTATTGCCTCATAAAATTCGTTTAACCAAATATTTCTATATAAATATCTATTAAATTCCAGACATGAACCATACAATTTAAAAAAAAAGGAAATTTCTTTCTCAACTTAAATAATATTAAATTTACAAGCACATAACCTGAAGATATAATGTATATATAAAAAAATAATACAAAATCATACAGGTCAGTTGTTGATACATTAGTATACTCTAATTTTTATGTTTATTAATTGTTTATATTTTAACTTAATATCTTAACCAGGATAATTAATTGTATTTCACAGACAATTGGATTGAAAATGGCTTATAGCCGAAACGTTTCCACAACAAAAATGTAATTAAAATACAAAACTATTGAAGACTTAATAAGCTGTTACCAACTACCTAGAACATCTTAGTTTTCAACTTAGGATCTACAGTAATGTTCAGTTTCAATTTCTCACCCAAATCTCTCTCTACGAATTTATTGATACAAAAATAGAACACGTTATTGAAATTTGAAAACCAGAATATTCGAATAGCTCTTCATCAATGTAAATACGCTGTTATTATGAATTATAATTCAATGGCAAATGGAATTTAATATATCGTTCAATGGTTACTGGAAGGTTAAAAAATCTACTGATGTTTATGCCTGTCATGCAAAAATATCTGAAAATATCTCATCCACATGATGAGGCAAAGAACCTTACCCGCACAAGGAACATGATTGTTCTGTTCATTCTTTTTAATAAAAATTGTTTTGTGATTATGGTATCTTAGGAACACAACACTGTTCTAAACACAAAGTCGATACATTTTTTAGACAGCGCACAGAAATACTAAATGAGCTATTGAGCTGATGCCAAGTCAAGGGAAGGTTGGGACTCGGCTAGAAGAAAATACAGCTTTTTACGTATATTAATAAAATCGTTGATTCTTATCCTTACAAATGTATATATATATATATATATATATATATATATATATATATATATATATATATACACACATTTGTAAGGATTAGAGTCAAATATTTTATTAATTCACGTAAAAAGCTTTATTTTCTTCTCGGCCAATATATATATATAACGTGAAAGTTTCCAGTTGGCACTTGTAGATTGCATTATGAAGTCAACCTTATAAGCGGAGATCCTCCCTATGGAGGGAGGGAACGCGTTTTAAAAATCACGTATAGTAACTCGTATCGGGCCCACGCTCGTCTCTACGCCAACCTTTTTTTATCTGAATAATAAATTTTAATATGCAACTACATAACATTTACGCACAAACTAAACCTAAGTTTTTTTTAAGGTATTTACATGCGATTAAAATAAAATTTCAACCAACATTTTAATATACAGGATTTCAATACACACGAGTTTCTTAAATTTCACTTCAGGGAGGTGATGACCTAGAAATGTTCTACCCTAACCTCCAACTCAACCCAACCCTTCCTATGGAAGGAGGGAGGAATCGCCCTGAAATGGGCATCATTTAAATAAAAAGTTGCTAGCTATAAGTAGCTGAGAAGTGAGGGAAATAAATTTGGGGTAGTCCTTCGGGACGACGCCTTCAAGTTTATTAGTTAATACAAAAAGCCGCTGACGTGATGTTAATTGAGAAGTGTTATCTCGACATGGGGTTAGTCTTGGCCCCTCCCCAATCCCTGCAAGATTCTCCTCGGGGATAAGGCGTGGCAAATGAGCCGTGGCTAATCCTCAGCCTTATCCCTCCTACTCCCCTACTCCTTCCTATTCCTTTAAGTAAGAGATAAGGAAAACCTTCTCTTAATACCGCTCCCAGGCAACGGTTCTCAGTCGAAGGACTCTACTAACAACCTCCATTTAAATTAGTCTCATAATAGAAGTTCTAATTATGAGAAAATTCTGACTCCTTACAACGGAATAATGATGGTTCAGTAAATTTATATCCCAGAGATAAATTCATTTATACATTTGTGAGGCGATTCATCACATAGAACAACGATGTAGATACAATATTGTTAATTATTATCAACAATGGCATCAACTATAAACAGGCATTTTTCCTGAATTCTATGGTCATTTTCAGATAAGTGTAGGATTAAAATTGTCAAGAAATGTTGTGCTTTTCTATATTTTAGCGCGGTCCCTCCCTCTCTCCGTTTGGAGGAAACCCTCTGATGGGTTTCACCTTATTACGTAATCCGAAAGTGCCGACTAGAAAATTTTACGTTTGAGAATTCATAGATGCTGAGAATAACTGTGGATCAAATTTGTATGTGTGTATATATATGTATATATATATATATATATATATAAATATATAAATATATAAATATATATAATCTATCGTAAGTCTTACATTCATACAGTATATGAATAATTATGTCTGTCCGTCAATTGTAGATTTGTCATCAGTTATTCTAAATTGATTTAAGTAGTTTTTGTATGACCGTTTTTTGTCAGGAATTGTCTAAGTTAATAATTTTGACTGAATATGGTGTTTTTTTTCAATTATTTTAGGCATAAATAATTGATAGTTATTATTCCATTTTTAAATAGTATTCACTTTAATTGTTGACTTAACACTACCTTGAAGTAAATTTTACGTAGCCTATCGGCAAGCAATTTTTTGTGTTGCACGTTCTGATAATTGATCGAAATCCAACCCTTATGACCTTCTTCTTAAAGTTCACATTAAATTTAGGGTGCAGAGGCACAACTTCAACATCCTTACAACGAAAATAGTTTAAAACACAGCCCAAAGAAAAAATAGAGCCAGACTGACTGTGCAGGTTGCAATGAACCGTTTATCGTTCAGCTAATCAGACTCCGAGATACTCTAGCAAAATGCCGGAAGTCCACCATTTGTTTTTTATAAAAAAAATATTTTATTAAAAATTTGTTATTATTTTATTTTGAACTTCGCATTTTTGTGATGAGCTCATAATGAAGGAAGTGTTATTAAACAATTAAATAACAACATTCATAGTATCGTAGAGTTCCGAATAAAATACCTACTCTTTATTTAGCATATGTTATATTTTTCTCCCCTTTCCACCTCATCATTAGCTTCATTCCTTCATTGTGCCTATCAATCAATGAAAAGTGAAATTCCTAGAAATAGCTACTGTGTCTTTATGTGTAACTATAGAGAAATCAAACTAAAAAATTGTTAATGAAAAGATTATAAATTTCTTGCACAAAGTGTTCTCAAAGCATAATTTCTATATATAAGTAAATAGTGCGTTTATTTATAAGTTTTGTTTTGTTCAATTAATTCTAGTAGACAATTTCGTTAGGCAGTAAAATAGAGAAAATAATTTAATTGCTTTCGTATTTTTGGATGCCCAATTCTCAAGTAAAGGCGAAAAAAGTATGAGAAGGGGGGACCCCCAAAAAATCTTGTTTTTTGGGAAATTACAATCCTAAAATTAAAAATATAATTAAATGTATTTATTAAATAATTAAAATTTGTCAACGAATAAAATGGCTTTAAAAACTGAATTTTAAAATTAGAAAACAAAATATAAGAATTTTCTATTCTAAGCTTTTCAAATAACTCTATCAATAAGAATGATATTTATAAGCGCTAAAAAGGCACTGTCTCAGTAAAACGGATTTTTATAGGCGTCATACCTCTTCAATCAGCCCGTCGTCTAAAACGTCAACCTACCCCAGGTGAAATTCGAATTTCGGCTGAGGTAACGCCACAATTATCCAGAATGTTAAATATTTAAAAAAAAAAAAAAAAAAAAAAAATCTATAAAATTGTCTCTTGAGCCCAGAAATATTGTTTAGCACAAGCTATTTATGACGAGGATTATTCATTTCTGTTTTAAAGCTCGTTAATATGCTATTTTTTCTTTTCATCGAAGATTAGTAAGTAGAACCCATTTAGATGTTTATGAATTTATAACAATTTATATTAACAAATTTATAACAATTAAATAAAGAAACTAGAATTAAGATTTTACAAGTTGAAACCTGGAGTTACTTGGAAAAACTTATTTACTTTGCCAAATATATGCATTATTTCACTTTAAGATAGCTTATATACGTTTTCTTATTTTTCCTTTCTTCTAAAATGTTTGTGTACGTATTTGTTTTTCTAAGGGATATTAGAATTATTACGATGTGATGACTGTTACCTGTGAAACGTTAATTTTCATCAGTTGGTATATTTGTACCGTCTCGTTCCTTGCATTCAATCAGTATGTGATTAATAGTGAGTTCAGTGTTGCAATTTGCAGGCGTCTGTCCAGTCAAAAAATGGCGGTGGGTCAGCAGCGAGTGCTCCATGCGGATTCTGATGACCGCCGACACACAATTTGTTTTATTGTTATTTATTTATTTGGAATTTACAACAATGTATAAGATACATTTCTAGTATATTATTGCAAGATTATATGACATGAATGAACATGAGGTGGGAAGCTGCACAGTTGTAGTACCCACTAGACAGAATTTATTTTTTTATTTTTTTTTTCACAGATATAAATACACTTTCTAGAGTTGATCTCTTGGCCACTTGCGTTTCAGTCAGCGAATGGGGTTGTGAGGAATGTGCTGGGAGGATAGAGAGTTTATTAAGGAGTTAGGATGGCCGTGTAGGTTCGAATGGAATTTGCGGTAGAGGGATTTGGCTAAAGGTTGGATAAAAGGGATATTAAGGTCATTATGGAGGGTCAAATTGGTGACATAAAACGGAGCATCCGTTATTATCCAGAGAATTTTAGACTGCACGGATTGGATTTTGTAGGAGTTGGAAGGCTTTGTTGAACCCCAGAGTTGAATTCCGCAAGTACATATTGGTCTGAGAATGGTCATGTAAATAAGGCGTTTGTTAGTTAGTGTGAGATAAGATCGTTTGTCAAGTAGGTGTAGTAATAGTCTGTACCGTCGGCTGAGTTCTTGTCGCTTCTGGGTAATATGTGGGTGGCTTCCATGTTAGTCGTTTGTCAAGTATTAGTCCTAGATAGCGAATTCGGGATTTTTGTGGAATTAGAGAGCTATGGAGGAACACTGGAGGGCAGGATGATCGCCTGAGGGCAAAGGTTGAGTGGCAGGATTTCAGAGGGTTAACTTTGATTCTCCATTTGATGAGCCGGGGTTCGATCAGTCCAAGGTGTTCCTGAAGAGACTTGGATGTCAGAATTGGGTCATGACTGCAGACACACAATAAAAAAACAATGTTCCATTTGAGCAGAATTAGTAATTGTGGATAGAAGTTTTCCGTGGAACAATCTTTAGCAACCTTGTTAAAAACTCTTCATTTTAAAGTTACTAATAATTGTACATTTTTTTAAATTGTTTTCACTCCTTCTTTATTTATCATACCGAGAAGTCTATAATAATGGCTCCGTTAAAATAAGCTTCTGAGCAAGTATTCTTCACGAATTTAAAGCCAAACCATATTTAACTTCTATCGTGCTTCTCAACTTAAGAAACTGAACTTTGGGAATTAAGTTTTTTTCTTTTTAGCAATTAATTTCCTTCAAGATTAAGACAGGTTCTTTCTTTTCCCTTCAGTCCTTAGCTCTTTTCATTCATTAATGAAGGGGAGACTTAGTTTTTTCCCCAAAAATATTCTTGTTCTACACTATTGAAAATTAAAAAAAGTAGCAAATGTTTTTACAAATAACTTTGCTGAAAATAAATATTATTTGATTTATAAATATTTGTTTAAGATCGAAATACCTTTTTTTTTTTTTTTTTTTTTTTTTTTTTTTTAATAAACAAGGTGCGTTATGTGCTTTATGCAAAATTAAGATTTAATTTAAAATAACCATTTCTTGTTTGCTAAAATAAAGACAATATATTTAATATTTTTTTTTATTTATGCATCTATACGATGAGCTCCAGTCTGTATACAGCATAGGTCCTTCCTAAACATAACCGGCAGCCGCGAAGAAGTAATTTTTACTTGGCATCTCGCCAATTTCTACTTAATGGAAAACAAGTAGAGACTAACCTGTGCATGTTGCAATGAAATCTTGACAATAAGATTCACAATATTATATTATCTTATTTTATACACAATATGTGTGTATGGTCATTCTGACGCCCATTACATTTGACCATTTATTGTGTTCTTTCGGCGATTTTTAATTTAGCAACTTTTCCATTTCACGACTTCTTGATTCACTGGCTTTTCGTTTTCGCAGCATTTTGATTTTGCGCACTTTTGATTCGGCATTTCGAGGCTGTTCCATTCCATTGTTTTTTTTTTAGCGTTTTTCTTGCCTTTTTGTTTAATATAAGTTTTTGTTTAATATCAAAGATTAGGTTCTTTAACGAGAAAAATACACTCACCTGAACAATGTTTTAGAAGCGAAAATGGTTGCACTTACGGATGTTCCTTCCTAGGCTTCCAGGTAAACGTTTAATAGGTCCTGTAACGTAATAACACGAATGAAACCATTTTTAAGGCGATGCAACATTTCCAGACATAGCGATGTATGTAAATGTTGTTGAGATAAGTGGATAAAACTAGTTTTTCTAACTAATTAAATTTCGGTATTCCGAAACGATTGTTTCAGTTGAAAATTGTTCCAGACATTTGATATTCATCTCAACTAAGATATTTAAATTTTAGTTTTAAATTTTAATCATGTATGAAATTGAGAATGTCTTTATACGAAATGTATTAGCAGAAATTAAAAGGTTTTGGATTGTCGTGCTAAGTGGACATGAATGATTCTCAAGATTACTAAAAATGTCCTACTAAAACGTAATTTTCGATGGGGCGATCTCACTCCAAAATCTGATATTCGAAATTTTTTGGACAAGGGTCCACTTGAAAAAGGTTGCCTCATATATATATACATACAAATTTGAACCACCATCATTTTCGGTTTCTAGGGGTTCTGAAACGCAAAATTTTCTAGTAGGCACTTCTGGATTGCGTCATGAGATCAACCTTATAAGCGGGGTTCCTCCCCATGGGGGAGGGAGGAACCGGGCTAAAAACTCTGGCAGGTGGCGTAAGCAGACACTTGTGCACATATATGTATATATGTGTATATATATATATATATATATATATATATATATATATCAAAATTTTAAAGGGGGGTCATTTTCGGTATCTACTAGCTGGAATCAATAGAGATTTGATATTTTTTTTCAAAACTTGTTTCATGACTGCAACGTCAATAGCTAGATTCCTTCGAAATGTGCTAAAACTTGGCAGCAAGGAGTGAAAAAGGCTTTTCAAGCAAGGGGAAGCATGTACTTAGAAATTAGGATAAATTTTTTGGACAAGGGTCCTCTTGAAAAAGGTTGCCTCATATATATATATATATATATATATATATATATATATATATATATATATATAAATTTGAACCACCATCATTTTCGGTTTCTAGGGGTTCTGAAACGCAAAATTTTCTAGTCGGCAATTCTGGATTGCGTCATGAGATCAACCTTATAAGCGGGGTTCCTCCCTATGGGGGAGGGAGGAACCGGGCTAAAAACTCTGTCAGGTGGCGTAAGCAGATACGTGTGCACATATATGTATATATGTGTGTATATATATATATATATATATATATATATATATAAATTTTAAAGGGGGATCATTTTCGGTATCTAGTAGCTGGAATCAAAAGAGATTTGATATTTTTTTTCAAAATTTGTTTCATGACTGCAACGTCAATAGCTAGATTCCTTCGAAATGTGCTAAAACTTGGCAGCAAGGAGTGAAAAAGGCTTTTCAAACAAGAGGAAGCATGAACTTAGAAATTAGGATAAATTTTTTTTTACATTTTAGCGGGTGTGAGTTTTGGTATATAATATATACGATCGATAAGGATTTGAAGAAAGGTTTAAAATATCTTTCATTAAATAAAGTTAAAAACTTCAGGGACAGCTAATAATATACATCCATGGTGGAACAGAGAATTTTTTCAACAAAACCATCGCTGAGAAATGTCAACCTTACAAAAGTCCGACTGGACGGGTTTAGAAAGCGCCGTCTATGTCACTCCTCCCACGTAAGACTTAATGCAATGATTATTTCCAAGACTGAAATCGTTTATTTATGATAATTAAAGATATGTCGGAGCTTTATTTGTAATTGGAGTTATTCTCCGTACGAGAGTGTGAGGAAGTGTGTAAGCGTAAGAAATTCCCTTAGAGCCGAGAATTTCCGTGGTACGGAGCAGCGAAGGGCTGTGGAATAGCCACAGCAATCTAGGATGTACTAATTACAATTCTACGGCAGTCCGCGGCTCTAAATTGCAGCCGAAAAATGTCAGCGATTTCACGGATGCAAACTGAATAACAATCGTTATATCAGAAAATCCGTAACATCCGCGTGTCATGTTTATTAGGAAACACGCTACTTTACTTAATTTTGGACGAGAGTTGTGGTAACTGATTAAAACGAATGAATAAGGATCATGATCATAAAGAAATTATTAACATTGTAACCATTAATAACAATAAAATTACTTATTGGATGATAATACCTTTTAACCGGCGCTAATGGCCTATACATATGTCGATGCGCCGTTAAAAAAAAAAAAAAAAAAAAAAAAAAAAAAACTTTTTAACATTTTCTTTATGGTCTTAAATGCTTCCTTAGTAATTAAAAATTATATCCATGAGCGTTTATGCGGTGGAAAGGGTTTTAAATGTATCTTTATAATCGCTCCCACAAGTCCACTTTCAACACATTTCAAATTAAAAAAAACTTTTTTTCTGTCTGTATTAAAAAAGAAAACAAAAAATGAAATAAAATCATTTAGGTAGTTGGTAACAGCTTATTCAGTCTTCAATTATTTTATATTACATTTTTGTTGTGGAAACGTTTCGGCTATAAGCCATTTTCAATCCAATTATAGATGGTCTAAGTACTTGGTAACAGCTTATTCAGTCTTCAATTATTTTATATTACATTTTTGTTGTGGAAACGTTTCGGCTATAAGCCATTTTCAATCCAATTATAGATGGTCTAAGTACTTGGTAACAGCTTATTCAGTCTTCAATTATTTTATATTACATTTTTGTTGTGCAAACGTTTCGGCTATAAGCCATTTGCAATCCAATTATAGATGTTCTAGGTAGTTGGTTACAGCTTATTCAGTCTTCAATTATTTTATATTACATTTTTGTTGTAGAAACGTTTCGGCTATAAGCCATTTTCAATCCAATTATCTGTATGATTTTGCATTATTTTTTTATAAATTATAATCTTCAGATTATGTGCTTGTAAATTTGATATTATTTACTTTGAGGAGGAAATTTAATTTTTTTCAATTGCATGGTTCGTGTCTCTATTACTAAATGTGCAAGATTAAAACAGTCTTACACATCTAGTCCTCCTTTACAGAAGCAGACTCAAATATCTAAAATAATATGTACTAATTGAAGTTATAATAATATCATCCGTGTAATAATAGAGACACGAACCATACAATTTAAAAAAAATGCAATATATCGATTATTTTAACCACTAGAAAAACAATATTAATTTTTGTCCGGAGAAAACTTTCATTCCAGATGGATTGACTTTGCTGGATAACGAACTCCTCGTACGTTATAAACTTTTGTCTTGGGAACGCTTTATTTTACATTGCGTGCCGAAAAAAAACCCTCAAAACATGCGCCTTTAAACGTGTTAACTGACAAATATATTTTTATAAATTCAAACGAGTTCCATTTTCAATATCTGGTAGGTGGGATCGATTATCATTTGAAGAAATATTTCAAAAAGCCATTCAGGATTGGAACCCCAATTGCTTTAGCCGCCTTCAGAAAGAGCTAAGAAAATTATTTCGGTTCAAAAAAATATATAATAAAAGAATCATCCAACATATATATATATATATATATATATATATATATATATATATATATATATATATATATATATACATACACATATATCGTATTTGCCTTTGAATATAAATAGATTTGTTTGATTAATTCATGAAAGATATACACTATTAGCGACAACGGATTTCCATTACGTCAAGAATGTAAATTATTCAGATCAGGCCTTGGTGCCTATAAATAAATGATATTTCAGATAGAGCATTGACAGTAATGGATAACGTTTTGTTTAAAAAGGATACGATCTCATATTGTATTGATGTTCAAGCCAAACTTGTCAAAACTATTGAAAGCATTAAAATTTTATGAAATGAATATGCTATCATTTGTGAGCCATACTTTCCACGTACTACTTAATAACATTTTTTTAGACGATTTTTTTTTAAAATATTATGTTATTTAAAATGTATTTTTGGAATCTCTATTTGGTCCACTTGAGATTCAATTTCCACATCTTGCAAGTTTACGTCCTTTTTTGGAGGGGAATAGGGTATTTATTTTAGCACTTTCCTAGAAGGAAAGTAGCTATTGAGGTTGCACTCGTGACTAAATATAATTTGAAAATGTCTTCAATTTCTTGCTTTCTTAGGATTTATCTATCCCTACTAGTAGACACCGAAAATTACCCCTGTTAACATGTAGTTGTACCTTTGACCATGGGGTGTTGTACCTCTGACCAACTAAAAACAACACTGCAGTGCAGAAAAATAATTTTATTCAGTAATATTGTAATTAATTGTAAGTTTAATAAATACAGGACAAGGATGTAAGCATGATAAAAAAGCTCTTATTGATATTATGTTATGCTTAATATGTTGAAAAATCCAGTCCAATCGATAAATGTTTTAACTGTCAAGGAGATCCACTAGCAATAGTAGGGTATGGAAGTTTAGCCACAATGTCTTCAACATCAATATCATAAAAATCACCTGTTCTCGTAAACTTGTCACTTCAAGTTTGTTTTTTCAAATATTGGATCTTAGACATTAGACATTTAATACCACAAATCTCTGCGACTAAATATGTAATAGTCTTTTTGCTTTTATTTTTAACAAGTACAAAATTTCCTTTTTCCTAATCATATTTTTGAAATTGTTACTGGTCATCGACATAACTCACGACATTTATCAGACAGATCAACGGCACTTTCTCCTGAAGAAATTTCGGTGTCAGTAGCAGAATCTGAACTGTCATTAGAATAATTTTCTTTTTATTTACCACTTTTTTTTGGAAGGGGTTTATTTTTATGTGGTGTATTACGTTTAGGATGGTGCTTTCGTTTTTTTTTTTCACCTTCAATAATTAGCTTTTCAGGAATATCTGTCAGGATACGAGGTTTCCCTTTAGCTCGGCCCCTATTTGACATTTTCCGTGCCTGCACCGGAAAATATAAGATGCCTGTAAGATGAGGTCTTACAACTTCAAGTGGAACGATAAGGGGCGATAGGTTTGAACTGAGGATTGATAAAGTCAGTTAGAACATATTCATTTATTATTTTTTAAATTCTTTGAAGGTTCTAGCTTTACATTTAATATTAATGGAAGAGAAAACCCATAGCGAAGCGCGCAAACAGCTCACAGGAAAATTCTCCTAAAAACTCCCCACAACAAAACAAATCAGTCAATCAGCGACCTAGCTCGCAGTCATCTCTAGCCAAATCTTTACCACCGCCAGCCATAGTCAGCCAATCTAATGATCTTTCCACAGCCAACGCATCAACGTCAGGAACCTCAACCAACCGTCCTTTGCAAAAACCTAACGATCAACAAACTGAACAAATTCCTAAACCCCCACCCATTTACGTAAGGGGAGTTAAACATTTTATTAATTTTGCAAAAGAATTAGAACATGAACTTGGACCAGCCGTATTCAGTTGTCGATCAAACATTGATATTATCACCGTCAAACCAACTACTCCGGAAGCATATAGAAAAGCAATCCAATATCTGAAAAACAAAGATCTGCAGTTTCACACCTTCCAACTGCAAGAAGAAAAATCATTCCGAATTGTAATCAGACACTTACACCCAACCACGCCAGAAGAAGATATATTACAAGCCCTGGACGAGATTGGTTTCAAAGCAAGAAATGCCAGGAATGTCTTGCATCCACAGACAAAAGCACCGTTGCCCTTGTTTTTCGTGGACTTAGAGCCAGCCTCAAACTGTAAAGACTTATTCAAGCTTACAAGACTTCTCTATACGAGTGTTGTAATAGAAGTGCCACACAGAAAAGAAGGGTTGATTCAGTGCCAAAGATGCCAGGGCTTCAATCATACAAAACAATTTTGTACTTTGAATCCGGCATGCGTAAAATGCGCCGGTCCACATCTCACAGCTGACCGTCCGAAAAAATCTAGAGAAGAAAAGGCCAAATGTGTACATTGTCAAGGAGACCATCCGGCTAACTACAGGGGCTGTCAAACGTACGAAGAGCTTCTCCTGAGACGACGCCAGCTCTATAAACAGTCTACCATGACAGCCAACTCACCTAAAACCGAAGAACAGCGCCTAAATAGAAATATCTCCCATTAAAGGTCTACATCACAGCAGACTCCTCATCAGCCATTAGGAAAGGTTTCCACCGCTCTGCCACCCCTCCAGGTTATCCAACAAGCAGAATCTACTCAACAGCCCGAAGCTCCAGAATGTTCAACAACTTCAGGTCATATTTCACGCACTTATGCTCTAGCTACCAAACCTTCATCCTCATCTCCTGATATTTCATCACCTTCCTATTCCTCATCCCAAGCAGAATTGCAAGCCATACCTTCTTCCCTTAATGACATCCTTGTTGAAATGAGATCCCTTCTAATGCCATTAATCCTTCTACTAGAAAAACTCACTCATCTCCCCCTCCATTCCTCTCAAATATGACCCACCCCCATTTTAGGCCAATCACTGTCCTCCTGTGGAACTCGAACGGATTACTTAACCACACTGACGAACTGACTATGTTTCTTAAAAACAAAAACATTGACATAGCTTTACTGACCGAAACACACTTAACTCCACGTAACACATTTTACATTTCTGGATACAAAACGTACAGGACTGATCACCCGGACGGGACTGCACACGGTGGATCTGCAATAATTATACGAGCAACACTCTCTCATTTTCTTTACCCAAACCAATTTCCCTCAGAGCCTTTCCAAAGTACAACTATCTCTCTCCAATCTTCCCCATTCCCCATCACAATTTCAGCCGTATACTGCCCTCCTAATAAATCTGTTTCCTCTTCCACCTTCCACTCATTCTTCCAATTCCTTGGTCCCCGTTTTCTCTCCGGTGGCGATTTCAACTCCAAACACCCTGCGTTCGGTTGTAGAACAGCAAACCCTCGGGGGAGAGCTCTTCTCCAAACCCTTTCCTGTATTCCATCAAAAGTCATTGCTCCTTCATCCCCTACTTACTGGCCAACATCCCGATCTAAACTTCCCGATATTATCGACTTCTTTATAACTTCCGGTATCACACAAATACCTTCCGATGTCCAAGCATTAGATGAACTATCCTCTGACCACAGCCCTGTTATACTTTCTCTGAATTCTAATGTTGACCTTTATTCTATCCCTTCCTATCCTACGCTCACTCCTGGACCAGTTGACTGGAAATACTTTCAAGACTCCCTAGAAGAAACCCTCAACCTCAATATTCCTCTAAAAACAAATACAGAAATAGACGACGCAGTCCATAACTTCACACTTGCAATCCAACAAAGCTTACACAGAGCAAACATCTACAAAACACCACGACGACGTAAAACATATGATTACTTACCTACAAACATACAAAACTTACTGAATGAGAAGAGAAAGGCAAGAAGAATATGGCAAAACACAAGGTATCCCTCTGACAAAACACGACTAAACCAACTTGCAAGGGAATTAAAAACTGAACTCAGAAAACACAGAAACGACCAATTTGAATCTTACACAAAAGAACTTACTACATCTGACAAAACACTTTGGCAAGCTACGAGGAAAATCCTCTCCTATAAATCTTCCCATCATCCCCTTCGCCGAGAAGATGGTTCCTGGGCCAAAACTGACGAAGAAATATCCCATTCCTTTGGCCTACACCTCACCCAAGTCTTTACTCCTCACCATGATATCAATGATCCTGACCATACACTCCTTGTCTCCAGTCAACTGGACACTCCTCTTCAACTATCACTCCCACCAAAAGCCTTTAATCCTAAAGAAATCCTGAATGCTATCCAACATCTTCCTCCAAAAAAAGCCCCTGGATATTACCTCATCACTTCCAAAATTCTTAATAAACTCCCGAAAAAAGCCATCCTCTTCCTAACTTACATATATAATGCCGTATTAAGAACGACATATTTCCCCATCCTGTGGGAATTTTCAGTTATCCGGATGATCCCAAAGCCTGGTAAACCTATTCATCAACCTTCATCCTATCATCCCATCTCACTCCTTCCAATAATGGGCAAAATCCTTGAAAAACTCCTTCTCAAACGCCTTTATCCAATCCTGGATCCCATTATCCCATCCTCCCAGTTTGGGTTTCGCCATTCCCACTCCACTATTCACCAATGCCACCGTATCGTAGATAGCATATCCTCATCCTTCGAGAATAAGCAGTATTGCTCTGGGGTTTTCCTTGACGTAGCTCAGGCTTTCGATCGAGTGTGGCACCAGGGCTTGCTGTTTAAACTCAAAGAAATCCTACCTTCAACTTATTACCTTATAATGAAATCCTACCTCTCCGACCGTTTTTTCCAGACATCCTATGGTACCTCATTATCTCCAATCTTCCCCCAACTTGCAGGTGTCCCACAAGGTGGAATTCTCAGTTCCGTACTATTCCTGGCTTATACGGCTGATATCCCATCTCATCCTGAAACATCCATCCACATGTATGCTGATGACACTGCTATCCTTACTGTCAACCAAAATCCAATTCTTGCTTCTAATTCCCTCCAAGAACACCTGTGCCTACTTCAACCATGGCTAAATAAATGGAGAATCAAAGTAAATGCAGAAAAATCTAGCCATGCAACTTTCACACTTCGTAAGTCAAGCTGCCCGCCAATAACCCTCCAAAACATTATAATCCCGCAGAAATCGCAAGTAAAATACTTAGGCCTGATACTAGACAAACGCTTAACTTGGAAGCCACACATAACTCAGAAAAGACAGGAACTAAACAGACGTTTTAGACTTTTATCACGCTTATTGGACAAACGCTCAAAACTATCATTGACTAACAAACGACTTATATACAATACCATACTCCGACCAATATGGACTTATGGACTAGAACTATGTGGTTCCACTAAACCTTCCAATTCCTACAGAATACAAACAATACAATCCAAAATCCTTCGAAAAATATCCAATGCTCCTTACTATGTCTCGAACCTAACCCTCCATAATGACTTCAATATCCCCTTTATCCAATCCCTGGCCAAATCAGTCTATCAGAAGTTCCATTCCAATCTCCCAGGCCATCCAAATCCTTTGATAAATTCTCTATCCTCGTTCCAAAATCCCCATAGAAGGCTGAAGCGGAGGTGGCCTAGAGACAATTTGCTTTAACATCTGCAGTGCACAAAGTGTGTTATATTTTCATTTAAAATTCTTTACAGTTGTTTCATTATTATTTTATATTATCTTTTTATTTATTTATTTATTTTTTCTTTAATGCATTACTATTGTGGGTTTTGTAATTGTTCATATTCCCACATCAAGCCTCACAATGTCATTATAACTGAACCAGCAATATTACTAGAAATATGTTAACTCATATTGTTGTAATAATCAATAATAATAAAAAAAAAGAAAAAAAAATTCTTTGAACAATTAAAGCAAACAATATTAATTACCTTTTAAAAATATGTAGCAGAAGAACATAAAAGTTGAATTATGAAAAAATTACTCAGGTGTGTTGTACCTTTGACCTGGTCAAAGGAACAACACCTAGTCGTGGCCAGAGGTACTACACCTTGGTAGTGCAAATTAAAAATCATGCTAATAATTTTAGGGTTAAGATAAATCAATTTCAGAAGCTACACCGTGTTTCTTATTGTAATAGCTACTTTGTCAAATGATTTCCATCTAAAAATACATAATACAAAAAATATGATGAGGCAAAACGTCATCAATAAATAACTTGCATTTTTATGATAGAAATGGATAAGTATTTTTTGCAAGTAGGTTATACAAGCCCTCTAGTGAAGGAGCTAAACACTGATTATACCAAAATTTATAAAATGTTGGTACATGCCGCCACAGCGTCGGTGGTCAAAGGTACAATATGGTCAGAGGTACAACACCTTGCCCTGCTAATATATATATATATATATATATATATATATATATATATATATATATATATGTGTGTGTGTCTGTTAACACGATTACGCCAGATTTTTTTGTTTTTCGCCTCGAAACTTGGTATATAACGTTCACATAGCAAACGATTGAACGAGTTCGTTAACTACATACCGAAACGGTCCACCGGGAGGGGGGAGGGGGGGGGGGGTTACCCCGGGCCCAAACACAAATTTGCACATGCCAGCCGTGTTTTGTTATATTTCAAAGGAACTCGGTATTCGTTGTGGTCATCTAAACAGAAACAAATGCGTAGTAGAAATAAACTAAATCCGTTTATTTTGCTCGTAATTACGTTTGTTTTGTAACGAAACTCGGTATACGTCTTGGATATCTAATGAGAAAAAAATGTTGTACAAATAAACTAAATCGGTCTATCGGAAGGGGAATGGGTTGCCTTGTACTATGTTAGAATAAAAATTGCCCGGGGAACATAGGTTGGGAAATCTTCATATGTAAGAACGTTTTTATCTTGATAATACTTCTCACTTCTACCACTAGGGGGCTGTATCTTATTCCTGCGTCAGATCAAAGTACAAAAATTTGAAGTTTTTGTGCATTTATTAAGTAGTTTAGAATCTGGTATACACATAACTCTGGTAGGAAATTAATTACAAAAGTATTTATTAAAACAGTTAGTCGTTACTAGGGACCGGATTTTTAGGATGAAACTATTCTCCAATTAGGTTTTTGCTACAGGCATAATAGGTCTATTTAGGTTTTTATTGAAAAATCCATTTTAGTTTTTTTTAGGTGATAAAAATGTTTGGATAGGTTCAAAAATAGTTTTTTTTTAGGTTTTTATTTAAAACAACATTTTAGATTTTTTTAGGTGATAAAAATTATCCAATAGATTCAAAAAATAAGTTCAACCTATTATAATTATCATTAATAATTTCGATTAATTTATCATTGATAAATTAATATGCCTATAAATAGTGAAATAAAAATAAAAAACAAATAATCTTATTTTATAGAATTGTATACTGAGAAGGAAAAAAAAAAGATGAGCAAATAAAAACAAAACGCAAAAAGAATTTATTAAAAAAAAAAAAGAATAAGTAGTCCGAATATTCAATAAAATGTATATTTAAAAAAACAAAGTGAATGAAATTTATATACATAAAATACATCTTAGAAATAAGCAATGTTTAAAAAAAAGAAAAATAAATTAAATTATTTAATAAAACCTAAATTAATAACCAAAAAAAATAAGAACATAGAACAAAAAAATTAAAATAAATATGTAAAGGACATTTTGAAGTTTCTCTACAGAAGAGTTTCAACTTCTAAAGAACATCAGGAAGAATTTCACTGCATATAGAAAGGTACTTAGCTATGTTAGAAACCAAATTATTAAATCTTGGAAAAATTTAAAAGGGAAAACATGAAACTAAAAAAGGTATTGCCCTTTGTTACAGTAAACTCCCGTATAGGTACCCAGGTTTTCGACGATGAAATTCTTCCTGTTGTCTTAGAGAACTGTCTAAAAGGCGGAGAAAGGTAAGGATGATGCCGGTTTACATCACAAGATATGGGAGGTATTTTATCGCATCTTTTAGCTCCAGTGTTGAAGATTCAAATGAGATTTTGGTGGAAGCTACACTCCTAGTAAAATTTCCCTGAACGTCTGGACCCGGAAAGAGGAGGAAATGAGTTGACTGAATTGTATTTTCTACTCTAAAGATTAGGTCTGTCTAGGTCAATACATCGTTATTTAGGTGATTTTAGGTCATATCACCCTGAATAGGTTTTTTTAGGTTCTTCCAAATTTGCATGACTGATACTACAAGACGCGAATCATATAAAAAACCGATCGATATCATGTTTAGAAGAAAGGAAAAAAGTAGGTGAAAACCTAAGAATCCGGTCCCTAGTCATTACAAATTTAAAAGAGTAACTATTCATGTTTTTATTTTATTTATATGGGTTATTTTAAGCAAACTATTCAGATATGCAGTCTACACTACCGAAATTCTGAGAAAAGTGCTTAGATAAGCAGCTCCTGCGTGACGGAATTTCTTAATACTTAGCTTGATAATAAATGATATAATTAAATAATGATCTAGTAATATCACCTACCAAAACCCTGGTAAGAATGTAATTATTTAAAAGAAATGTACTCAAATCAGTCATGAATAGAGAAAATAATAACTAACTCGGCTTATAGTGGTAAAAAAATGTCCATAACTCTCAATAATGTTTTATTTAAATCAGAACGTTTTCGAGGGCCCATTTTCAATTACCTGTGACACAAACAATTCATAAACAACAATTTTATGAAATACTGGTATAATAAAAGCCTTTATAGTAACAATGTACTTAAAAAAAAGTCCGTCCCGCAGGAACTGCATAACTAAGCACTTTCCTCAGAATTTGGGTAGTGTAGACTGCTTTCCAGAACAATTTGCTTAAAATATCCTACATAAATAAAATAAAAACATTAATAGTTCTCTTTTAAATTTGTAATGAGTAACTGATCAATTATGAATTTGCTTCCAGAGTTATGTTTACACATGGTACCTACTACACTACGTAATAAATACAAAAAACCTCATATTATCGTATTTTGATCTAACGCAGGAACAGGATACAGTCACTCTAGTGGTACAAAGCGCTCCCTGCGGCGGCTTTGTGGACCTACGTCTGGCGGGCTTTTCTATTGAAATATATTACAAATTAAACCCCCGCTTTCCGATTGACCAATTCAGCTCATTTTTACAACACTTCTTTCTCATGAGTTACCCACGACGTATACCGCGTTTCGTTACAATACAGCAGAAATTACGACCGGTATGAGTATATTAGGCATTTGGGTCCGGAGTAAACCCCCCCCCCTTCTAATGAACCGATTTAGTTTATTTTTACAACACATATTTACCTGTAGATTACCACTCCGAATACCGAGTTTCGTCGAACTATACCAAAAATCACGACGCGATTTAGTTTATTTTTACAACACATATTTACCTGTAGATTACCACTACGAATACCGAGTTTCGTCGAAATATACCAAAAATCACGGCTGGTAGTGGCGAATTGGTATTGTGGGTCCGGAGTAAACCCCCCCTTCTAATGAACCGATTTAGTTCATTTTTATATCTCACTTTTCTCTCTATATTACCACTACGAATACCAAGTTTCGTTGAAATATAACAAATATTACGGCTGACATAGTCAAATTAGTGTTTTGGGTTCGGGGTAAACCCTCCCCCCCCCCTTCCGGTGGACCGACTTTGGTAGTTAACGAACTCGTTGAATCGTTTGCTAATTGAATGTTATATACCAAGTTTCGCGAGGAAAAATAAAAACTCTGGCCGCTATCGTGTTAACAGACACACACACACACACATATATATATATATATATATATATATATATATATATATATATATATATATATAAATTTTAACGGGGGTCATTTTCGGTGTCTACTAGGAAGGATCGATAAAGATTTGAAGAAATTTTTCAAAAATTCCGTCATGAGTCCAACCTCAATAGCTACTTTCCTTCGGAGGAAAGTGCTAAAACAAAAACTCAAAACAACTTAAAAACATATGTTATAAGTTCACGACAATTTGATTAAAAGTCTATTCATAAAATGGCTGAAACACTATTGTAGGGTTTGGGGCAAAATAGTTCTATACGTTGGATGCAGTAAAGCATATGGATATTATGAGGGACTATCAGTTGAAATGGTCAGGGGCAACAAAATTAAGAGAATACAGAGCTTGTAGTCATATCTCAGAAGCATATGCATCATAGACTGATAGTCCTACATAATATCCAACAAATAGCAGCTACAGTTAAGTTTGGTTAAAAATGTTGCCTGGCACTATTTTGCCCCGACCCCTTCAATTATAAACTAATGAAAACAATTATAAAAATCAAATAATGATCATTAAAATAATTGATGGTAATGACGGTAGAGTGATTGTATTTATTTTTGATTGTCGACACGAGTATTTGGGTTCCTCCCCCTCCGTTCTTCAAGTTTATATATATATATATATATATATATATATATATATATATATATATATATATATATATATATGCCTTCAAATCATCATCATTGGACTAACATCCGTTTATTTTTTATTAAAAAAAGATCTTAGAATTTGTTGTAAAAGCATTTGTTTAATAAGTGACTACCTAACACATGACACCTATGCACTTTATGAATTTCAAAACCATTTTATCAATAAAAGGGAAAATATTTTATCAGATTTTGGGAAGAAGATAAAAGTTAAGCGATGGTGCCATTAGCCTATACAAAAATAAGAAAACCTTTATTAACATGTTCCAACATGAGAATCATTTCGCTTGAGAGCTGAATGGAATGCAACATGGTCTGGGTACTTACCAAGGAAAGAACTCTTGTGATGGTATAGGTTGTACATAAAAACGGGAAGTAACTAAAGCCATCTTGAAAAGATCTTATAATAACCAAATTACTATTCCTCAAGATATGTTTGAATTTCGGATTGAAAAAATGACGGGAATAAAAAAAAATTAGAGCCTTCTGCTCAAATTCAAAAACATAAATATGCTTTAGCTCCACCCAGCAAACCTATGTAATGTACTGTTTAACATACAGCCTTCTTTTTCGTACGTGGCCACCCCACCAGTGCTAACGCCAGCGGACACTTTTTTGTGACACCTTTTTGTAACACAACAGACAAAAAGCAAAAAGCGAGCATTTATGCGGATCATTGTTGGCTAGGCCTTGTTAAGAACGAACAAAATAATGATTTTTTTCATCTACGTGGCCTTTTAGATGTCTAAGAAAGTTGTGGTGTAGATTCCAGTTAATAAAGATATCAGAAAAATTACGCCTAAAGAACTAACAACTACTCGTATTTCGGGCATAACACAGAACATAGAACAAATATGCGATGATATTTCAATCCTCTTCAATGCTTAAAGGAAATTTTAATGTCAACTCATGAAATGTACATATGCTTCTTTTTGTTCTATTGCACTTAGTTCTAATAATATTTTTGATTTAACATTATACTGTCCATCAATTATCATCAAATGTTTTTACCTAACACGTAATTTTAGCCCAACATTGATGCACTATAACTTTAGAACCAGTTGAGTCTGTCATCGATTTTATATTATCATTTTATGACATGAAGATATATAGATTTCATAATTTTTGACTCTTTTGACATATTGTACTTCAAATATTGGGAAAAATACAATTATGTTAAACTTTAGGAAGGTATTCGGTTGACAACTCGTGGCACCTGAGGCGGGGTCTAACTACCTATGCCTATATCAAATTACTTAATAGATATAATTGTAGACTGTAATATTTCTGTAAATAAATAAAGTAAGTTAAAAAAAAAAAAAAAAGTTAAACTTTGAAAAATTATATTAAAAAAGTTCTCAAGCTTGAAACCTCTGCAGATTTGTAATGAATCAATGAAAGATAAAAAATTGAAGAGAATTTTGTCTTTCTGTGTATAATTTTGCTGTACTAAAACTCCCGTTTTAAGTTAAATTTCAATTAATGTTTTTGATTTTTTTCGTCAATTTTCGCACTTTTTAGACAACACAATGTAAGAAAGTAAATCGAGTGCATATCGTACTGATAATTTTAATTATTATTTTGTTTTGAAATTATGAAAACTACCAAAACTGCAGTTTTAGGCTCACCGAGCATTGGGGAGTAACTAGTAAACAAATTAGGAAAATCAAAAATTTTAAGCAACATGGTCTGGTTGATTTCTATTGGATTGACCCAGAAGTTTTTTTATACAATATTCGAAAGGAAGATCTCAGCTAGAGAAAATTTAGACAATTTAGGTTTCCAGCCCGTAGTCTCTTCTTCCTTCGCCCTTTCATTGATTATTGCTTATTAAAACTTTTAGAATTAATGAAAACTAGACAGGTAATATGAGTTTGTACAATTTGATGTTTTTAATAAATATTCTGGTAATAACGAGCTTGCTGGTAAATTTTTCTACACCTTCGAGTTAGTTACGTCAATATTTTTGGGCATTGTTACCATTTAGGCGTTTATACATCAGCTTTTCCTGTATATTTCAATTAAGTAGGAAATTATGGGCAAACGTAGTTAATCCCTGTCACGTTTCTATAAAAATAACCAACAATTTGAGAAAAAAAAAAAAAAATGAAAACTATGGGGAATAAGGATTACATGGAGCCGAACAATTATTGCGCAGATCTTGTGAATGTAGGATTTCCTTAATTTATTTTCTGCTGTGAACATTCTTTCCAGATTGATTGCAATATAAGCTGCCTGGGTTTTAGCTGTTAATTTCTCTTGAAGATTATGAGAGGCACTTTCTTTGCCTTCTTCCGCCTTCCTTCTCTTTAATGAAGACAGCATTTTCCTAGGGACATAGAAGGTGCTGTAAAAACATCGTAATATTTTAATTAAAAGCCGTAAACTTGCCAAGATGAATCTCAATAAAATATTTTTCATTAAGTCATAACATGGAGTGTTATCATTTGAAGGCAACGATTGCTATTAGTGAACAAAATTCGTACATTATATATAATTAATTAGCAGTTTTGTTTATCATAATATTTTATAGTACTAATTAGTAACCGTGTTGCAGTAGCATAATATGGTCAGATGGAAAATTGAGCAGAAGAAAAGTCCAACTCGCAGAAACTGCGTCATGTTTTCTCGTTTCCGTTCGTATCACTAGAGCCATTTCGAAATCTTGGAATAAATATAGTTAATATTTTTGGAAAATGATTTTTTTTTATTTTTTTTAATAAGGAAAAATGGCTAATTCAAATTACATGAAGAGGATTCGACGAAGTCTCAATTATTCCTTAACGGAAGTATTGTGTCCTAAAAATCTAATTTCTATACCAATTAGTATCTAATCTAAGTTTAAGCGATAAATCGGGATTTGAAAAAAATAAAATTAAAAACATGGTTTTTGAGGTTTTCTCGAAAACGAAGCGAAAACGTGAAAATCGTCAAAGGTCTTTTTGACTTATTTTTTTCGATTCCCCATCGATATAAGAAGTCTGTCGATTTAAGACTGAGACACTCTGTGTATGTAATATTATATAAATGTGTAAGTAGGTTTATAACTATTTGTAAATTTGGATGGACGCGTATATGTAAAATTCAACTGGCATATGTGTTTTTTTTTTGTTTTTGTTTTTTTTTTTTCTTGGAGAAACATTTTATAGGATGTAGAGAATGTTAGGACGATTTTTGAATAATATACTTAGGATTGGAGTACCTTTTAGGGAAATAATTCTTGGTTGAAGTGGATGAGGGATAAGGAGGTAAATAGAGGTTTAAATAGCTCCCTCTTCTCGGGGATATTGCTTTTCCATGCTCTAATGCTTCTATTATTTGTCCGCTCACGGATTATTCAATCCAAGGGTCTATGCTCAAGCACGTTCTCTTACCTCTCAGGCAAGAAAACCTTCTACAATTTCATTCCTAAAATTTGCCTATGTAATATATATGATCGAAAAATTTATTTATGGTTCATAGTTAAACTGCGCCTACGTTTCCCCCCCCCCCCCCAGTGCTCATAATTCAAAGTTTGGGCTTCACTGTCATTCTCTTTGGGATCCTTTTATGGATTAATCTTCTTTCTTCCTTCGAAATAAAATTTAGCAAAAATGAAGGTGGTGATCTTCGAGTTTCGGTCGTGAGGTTAATAAATCTACAATTTTTAGATACAAACAGTAAAGCGTTTTCTATTCTCGTTATCAGATCTGCTGCAATGTTCTTCAACGATTCTCCCTTTTCGGTTCTTGTCAATGCTTCCATCCTTTTTTCCATAGTCACAACAAAGTTTTAACGTTTCGCCTAAATCGCGGACAACGAGTAAGCGAAACATCGAGACGATACTCTACCTCGACCGTGAAGCTAGGAAAACTCGCGTAATTTACCTTCTGAGAATAGCAATTTATCGTCTGTAAAAGGCGTCTTCAGTTACTACACTGAACAACATAATTTCGTTTCCAAAACTGGTCCGGGTTAACGAGGTATAACTGTACATAGAAAAAATATTTATAATTATCATTTTGTATAGGCGCTGATTTTAGAATCACTATTAAAGCTTTATATTGATTTATTGAAAAGTACCGATTTTCGTATACGATACTTTGACGTGATAGTGACGATATTTAATACTCGTTATTAGCGAATCGCATAATTTGTGGATGCTCATATATAAATTTGAAAAAAATATGTACTTCCACACGCCTCCCCCCCTTCCTCCTTTCTAACCTCTCACACTCAAAATTCAGAAATGAGAAGCAAGTCTCCACATTCAGAAATGATTAAACCCTCGTGGGTTTAGTTTCTCCTTCTTCTAATCAGTAGGTTACTTATCCTTTTGAATTTCAACGGTCAACCATCTACCCTCTCAATACATAATCATCTATATCCGTACTTTGAAGAAAATTGCTAAAAATGGATGCGTATTTTAAAACTATACTGTATCAACTAAATTAAAGTATTAAGCAATTATTTCTTATTTTTCCTTATTGATCATTAGTTTTTCGCAGGTAGAAGACATCAGGGTTTTAATGAGCGAATAGTTAATTGTGTAAACGTTGAAATTTAGATAATGTTACACGATTAACAAAAGAAATATTGAATACCTCAATATACCCTTCGTTAATTATTTAATATTATCGTATTATATGTCTGAAGATCCTTTTATGTAATATAATATACATCTAGTGAATGTTATTACGTACACAGAAAAATACTTAAGAAATATCATGTTCCCTAACCATCCGAATTCCCGTGTCTATTTTTTGTGTTAATTGGCTTCCGGCTAAAGAGAATTATCGGTATTTTGAAGTAATGAATCCTTGAATGAAAACTTTAATTTTAGACCTAACAGACGGATTGTGAAGAAACCTTTTTCAGTTTAAAATTTATTCCACCTTCAATATACAGAGTAAATAAAGTATTATTATTAAAAAGAAATATCAGCAGAAAGTAGTTCTGGATATTTCACATATTTTGTTAAATATGTGAAACATGGTTGGGAAAACGTTTTAAACGAAAGAAAACTGTTTTAAAAACCTAATATATTTACTATAAAATAAGTTTAAGTTATGAACTTTGATAGGACACATTTCACAATATATGGTACATGAAGATTTGTAAGACCAATTTTATTTCCATGGAAACGATATATTATGAAAAATTAACTCGCTTGGCTGAAATTTGAGGACTAGAATCTCCCGATCTTTACTCGCCTGTGCTCCGAATGATGCTACCGAGGTTTTTATAAAAAAAGTCGATTTATTGATGTGCCACAGTTTCATACAGATAGCAGAGTTATGGACATATTTATCTGAAGCAAAACAACATTTTCGTCTTACAGGAGTAATTAAAGTTTCTACAAAAATAAACAGTATTGTTTTGCGCATCGAAATTCTGGTTTTAGCGTCAAGTTATCTAAAGTTTGCCACCCTTTCCTTTGGATGAGTACAGCTCCCAATTTTTTTAGCAGACCCATAGATGAATAAACCCGACCTGCTGGAGGTGGTACTCGAACCCACATCTCCTTTGTGTGTGTAGATACAAAATAGTGGTTTTATAAATTTAATCCTAGAATAATTATCTAATCTGTGTGTTATATGACAACATTATATTTATTTATTTATGCGTGAGCATTCGTAACGAAGGCGATTCGCTCAACACAATTATACACATCAATCTACTAATTACAAAAAAAAAACTAAGGATTAAAAAAAGAAGATTAATAAATAAAAATACAAATAAAACTTTCTAAGGCAAGAAAGTAATTATATTTTAAATTTGTGACCCTTTGTTTTTGTTTTTTGTAAAAGTAAATAAAATATAGACACAAAGTTAACTTCCAGAAAGTTGAAATATTGGATAAAGGAAAGAACCTAATAAAAATGAAAATAAAACAAAATATACATACAATTAATAGTACAAAAAAAAAAAAAAAAAAAAACGGTGGTCAAATACTTAAACAATTATTTCAATGTTATAGGCGAAATTTAGGAATATTGAAATCAACCGTTTTTATTTAATAATGATAAAAGCTTTACCTGTAATGGATCTTAACACGAAACTATTGATTATAATCAGCTGACTGATAACGGACATGTTCGTTTTATTATGTTAGGCTAGACGTGGCCCTGAGAATGGTGTTTCTTAGTTAAGGCTAAAATTATGTATATATTATGTTAAGTTGATCCTGAAGAGGCGTCTATGTTAAGCATTAAATAATATTAATTATGAGCGTTTAAACAACCATTCGCCACTTTTAAAATAAATTATAAAGAAAGTAATTGGAAAATAATGTAGTTTAAATAAATGTAGTTTAAATCAACAGTACGAATGACAATTTTTCATCACTTCATAAGTGATGAAAAATTGTCATTCGTACTGTTGATTTATCTCTGGAAAAACAAACTTAGGCTAAAAGAAAAACAATAATAAGTTTGATAAATAAATAAAAAGTTATTACATATATTACCATATCATTATATGGAAACACGCTAAGATGACCCAGTGATTCTAGAATTTATGTAAAGTTTACTATTTGGTCCGGCTAGTTATAGCCTAATCACATATTTTTTTCATACTATGAAGGGATAATTTGAAAGTCGATTAGAAAAAAAGGTAGCTATTAGAGAAGCTGTCAATAACACTCCTATTCCGATCTATTTAACGACGAGTCATCCATTATGAAGGGGGAAGGAGAGAAATGGGCCCGGCTATAAATAATGTAATATAGCAAGTAAATTATTAAATTTTCTTCCCCCTTTAAAGGGAATTTATTCCGGAAGGGAGGCGTTAAATAAGAGATGAGAGGGTCGTAAGAAAAATGTCTGAAAATCCCTATTGAAGAATGACGCATCATGGCTGGAGCTTTAAATCGGCTTATCCGAGATCTGTGATGCCCAGGACCTCAACCCCTTTCCACAGCCTTAATGATCCTTTTCTCCTCCACAGCCATCTTAAGAAAAAGCTAATCCTCTTTTCGACACTTTCTCTAAGGAGTATTTACTCTTTTTACTCTTCTATAGGCTACCATTGACCCAAGAAGGGCTTTTAGCGAATTAGCTACCTTCTTTTATTTATGCCACAATAAGGTACAGACATATATATATATATAAATATATATATATATATATATATATATATATATATATATATATATATATATATATATCGCACTAGTATTTCTAAACTGACACAATTAAAAAATCGGTTTTATTCACACCGTCGTAGTTAGGACTATAAAAGTCATAGTAAATATCTCTTTATCAACCATCAAAACTATATGCACCTAGATTCAGAGGTTGTACACCAGAGGGCACTTGTTTCACCCTCCCTGTCTTAATGCTAAGCCCCCTACATAGGTAATAGTGACAAATGTTCAGTTAAGTTTTATTTTGAGTTATGTCACTTTAGAAATACTAGTGCGATATATATATATATATATATATATATATGTATGTATATATATGTCTTGACATTGTTTTGGCTGGACGGTGGTGGTACTGCATCAAATAGAAACACCAACAACTCCAGGTCTCCACTACAAATGATTTATTTTACTGTCAAAGCATGCTTTCAGAGACTACAGCTCTATCGTCAGTGATTTTTTTATTGTTTATGATAGCTATTTTTTTCTATTCATATCGATTTTCTGAATTGTTATTTTTTAAAACTTTTAAGGCATATTTTTCATTCATAATATCCCGTTAAATATTCAATCTACATCTTTGATCTTGGTATCATCTGAAAGGAAAATTAATAGGCTACAACGTTTGTATAGAGGTGTTTTTACGTACAAGGCTTGGTTTCAGTGATAAATAGGAATTTGTCTACAAAAGGGCGATATTTTTCAGTTTTTTGCGTTTCACGCGCAAACGGTGTGTCGGATCAAAAGATGTCTCAGAATAAATTAGTCTTAAAATTAAATTTTCTATCAGAATTCGTCATAAAATTTACCTGTTGCCATTGGAAACTCACGAGTTAGATGCGCTGGAGAAAAACTGGAGAATGTTACTAAGTCAACTAAACCTTCAAAAGAAACCTCATACAACATAACTATAACCTATCAAGTTTCATTTCGAAATTCCTACAACTCTAGGAGAAAAAGGGGGTGGACACATATGCTGGGACACCCTGTATTTATATATATATATATATATATATATATATATATATATATATATATATATATTATTATTCTTGTAGATGCCCCAAAATATTTCTTAATGCGTTTCGTTCTTTTAGGCTTAGGATCGGAAAAAGTAGTACTTCCTTGTATCACACCACTTTATTTTTCATGCCCTACATGTTTCGTGCTTAATTCATTCGCACCTCATCAGGGGCACTTCTACATCAAAATCCATTTTTGTACCTCCCAATATTAAACATATTTAAAATATACAATATTTTAGAAATCCAGATTTTAAAATAACTTTAACAAACATAGGACTTTAATAAAATAAAAAAAAACCTTGTTAAAGTTATTTTAAAATCTAGATTTCTAAAATATTGTATATTTTAAATATGTTTAATATTGGGAGGTACAAAAATGGATTTTATTGTAGAAGTACCCCTGATAAGGTGCGAATGAATTAAGCACGAAACATGTAGGGCATGAAAAATAAAGTGGTGTGATACAAGGAAGTACTACTTTTTCCGACCCTAAGCCTAAAAGAACGAAACGCATTAAATAATATACACACATATATATATATATATATATATATATATATACATATATATATATATATATATATATATATATATATATATTCTTTTTTATCCTAGGAGGCATGGGGTCATTATTGTTTCCTTTTTTGTAAAAATAAGTGATTATTTAACGTGGTTTCTTTTAATCTGCCGTTATTTTTAATGAAAAAATGATTAATATTAGTTTGCACCAATAATCTTTGTTTTTTGTTCGATATATCGGAATTATCATTAAGATCTCTTTTACGCTTATCATTCTGCACTTCCTTGTTTATTACTTCTGTTTTAACTTTTTTAGATGGCCTTGATTCAATAAAAGTTTCAGAATATTTTCTTTTCTTTTTGTTTTGTAAATCGTTAAAAAAATCGTCCGGTAAATTAAAAAGTTGAGGTTCAAATTTACATTTATCACTATTTTCCGGAAGGTCAATTAATCGTTTATTATATATTATGTGTTTTTCAGCTCTTTTTATTTGAATTTCAATTAAATCCCTAGGGTAATTATTTTCCGTGAATAAATTTCTCAATTTATTTTTTATTTCACTGTAAAATTTAGGAGATGTTCTCCGTAAAGCTGATAATGTTCTGTTATATAAAAGGTTCTTTTTGAAATTAAAAGGGTGGCTGGAGTAAAAATTAATCATCCTTGTTGAATGATATGTCTTAGGTTTCCATTTATACTCTAGGAAATTATTCTCATTTCTAATTATTTCCATATCCAAAAATCCCAAACTTTTATTCACTTCTAACTCTTTTGTAAACTGCAAATTATTGCATTTATTATTAAAAATGTTTAAAAGCTCATCTATGTCATTTTCTTTTACGCATAAAATAAGGTCATCGACGTATCTGTATAAAAACTGTATTTTAATTTTGACCTCCGAAATAAGTTCTATAAGAATAAAATTCATAACTATTCCACTAATAGCTATTGAAAGTGGGTTTCCCATCTGTATGCCATAAAGTTGTTTATATAATTTATTATTAAATTGAAAATATCCAAATTTGCAACATAAGCGAATTCCTTCGATGAATAATTCTTTATTTTTAATTTTTGTGTGTTTTTCAATCTGGTTCCAATTGTTATTTATTATTTTGATTGCTAACTCTACGGGAATATTTGGGAACATGTTAACCACGTCAAATGATACTAATTTAAAATCCGGTAAAATCTTAATATCTTTAAGATTGTCTATTAAATGTGTCGCACTTAAAATATCAAAAGGGTTATTATCACAGAATAATTTTAGATCATCTCCTAACATTTTCGCTAGTTTTTGTATTGGGGATTCACATGCACTGATAACACAGGTCTACAAAAATAATCTTTCTGAAATTTGATTTGATGATTTTGGTCAATCTCTATGCTCCTTGGCGTGCTGAAGCCTAACATGAGGTCAGTCCCTCTCTATCACGTAAGGAAATTGTTCAATCTCAAGTAAGGGCAGAGGTACTACCATTAAAAGAAAGTCCGTCACGCAGGAGCTGCATAACTAAGCACTTTCCTCAGAATTTGGGTAGTGTAGACTGCTTTCCAGAACAATTTGCTTAAAATATCCTACATAAATAAAAAAAAAACCTGAATAGTTCTCATTTTGTAATGAGTAACTGATCAATTATTAATTTGCATCCAGAGTTATGTTTACACATGGTACCTACTACACTACGTAATAAATACAAAAATCCTCATATTATCTTATTTTGATCTAACGCAGGAACAGGATACAGTCACTCCAGTGGTAGAAAGCGCTCCTTGCGGCGGCTTTGTGAACCTACGTCTGCCGGCTTTTCTATTCAAATATATTACAAATTAAACCCCCGCTTTCCGATTGACCGATTCAGCTCATTTTTACAACACTTCTTTCTCATGAGTTAACCACGACGTATACCGCGTTTCGTTACAATACAGCAGAAATTACGACCGGTATGAGTATATTAGGAATTTGGGTCCGGAGTAAACCCCCCCCCCCTTCTAATGAACCGATTTAGTTTATTTTTACAACACATATTTACCTGTAGATTACCACTACGAATACCGAGTTTCGTCGAAATATACCAAAAGTCACGGCTGGTAGTGGCGAATTGGTTTTGTGGGTTCGGAGTAAACCCCCCCTCCTAATGAACCGATTTCGTTTATTTTTACAACACATATTTACCTGTGGATTAGCACTACGAATACCGAGTTTCGTCGAAATATACCTAAAATCACGGCTGGTAGTGGCGAATTGGTATTGTGGGTCCGGAGTAAACCCCCCCTCCTAATGAACCGATTTAGTTCATTTTTATATCACACTTTTCTCTCTATATTACCACTATGAATGCCAAGTTTCGTTGAAATATAACAAATATTACGGCTGACATAGTCAAATAAGTGTTTTGGGTTCGGGGTAAACCCCCCCCCTTCCGGTGGACCGACATTGGTGGTTAACGAACTCGTTCAATCGTTTGCTAATTGAATGCTATATACCAAGTTTCGTGACGAAAAAACAAAAACTCTGGCCGCTATCGTGTTAACAGACACATATATATATATATGCATATATATATATATATATATATATATATATATATATATATATATATATATATATAGATATATATAAATTTTAACGGGGGTCATTTTCGGTGTCTACTAGGAAGGATCGATAAAGATTTGAAGAAATTTTTCAAAAATTCCGTCATGAGTCCAACCTCAATAGCTACTTTCCTTCGGAGGAAAGTGCTAAAAACAGAATTGGCGAATAAGAGTTTTCATTTATTTCCATGATCTTTTAGTTATTTCAATGTTGTTTACTGTACAAAATACATAAATGTGTAGAAATAACAGCTTCAGAATTAACAGTGGCATATTTAGTTATTATTTTTATGAAAACGTATTTTTTTCTCTTGAAAATTTCTCCGTGTTCGTTTCCGGCTGTAGGACTCTTCAGATGATTCACGCTGCAGCATCCAACAATAGTCAGCCTCATGTTTACGTTCCATTTGCCCTGATACCTACGTTCCATTTCCTGGATGTCCTGATGGAACCTTTCCCCTCGTTCTTCACTTACTTCCCCTAAGTTTTCCGGAAAATAGTCCACATGCGAATGTAAGAAGTGAACCTTCAAACTCATGTTGCAACCTTGTAATTGAAATGGCTTCAACATGCCTTCCACGATACTTCTGTAGTTGGGATCCTTCACGTTACCAAGGAACTTCTCAACAACATCTTTAAAAGAATTCCAAGCTTCCTTCTCCTTCTCATTCATGGTCTGAGTGAAATGTGGATCTGTGAAAAGTTTCCGAATATCTGGGCCTACAAAGATCCCCTCTTTTAGCTTTGCATCACTTAATCGTGGGAACTTGGAGCATAAGTACTTAAAACATTCACCTTCTTTATTGAGAGACTTTACGAATTGTTTTATCAGCCCTAGCTTTATGTGTAGAGGAGGTAGCAGGATTTTGTCAGAAGGAACCAAACTTCTCCTAATTACATTTTTTTGGCCTGGCGACAGAGCTCCTCGTGATGGCCAGTCTTTGTTGTTCCAATGGGAATTTCTGTCTCAGCTATCCCATAACATAAAAAACAAGGGAACTTGGTGTACCCTGATTGCTGACCTAAGAGCATAGTAAGTACTTTCAAGTCTCCACATATCAACCAGTTATGCTCATTATAATGAATTCGTTCGAGAACTAATGACAAATTTTCGTATGTTTCTTTTAAATGTACCGAATGGCCAACTGGAACTGAAGCATAAGTATTGCCATTGTGCAACAAAACAGCCTTTAGACTTCGCTTTGATGAGTCTATGAATAGACGCCAATGAATCGGGTCATATTGTTTACCAAATTGACCCATCAGACCAAGAATGTCTTTGCAATAAATAAGATTCTCATCCAGAGCAAAGTAAGGAACAAAAACTGCTTCACGGTGTCGATACCATGAAAAAGAAGAATTGCCTGGCTGTAATAAATTTTTGTTTTTAAGACGGGAGCCAAGCAACTGAGCTGCATCTTTTGGAAGTCCAAGATCTCTCACTAAGTGGTTCAACTCCTGTTGAGAAATAAGCTGAGGTTCATCTTCTGAACTGCTTGCTTTGAACTCACGGTGTACTTCATCGCTCTACGACATACTGTCTTCTCTATTAGCTTCCCTATCTATACTGCCCAAGTCACGAGTGGGCTGAGGAACTGTCAATCCAGGACCGTGTGGTACCGGACGACTAGCAGATTCCACATTAGGGTAGTTAATGAGGTTATGATTTTTGGAATTATAGCTTTGAACATGACAATTACAAAAGTAACAGTCATTAACGTGTTTTTTTTGTCCCTCCACATCATTGGGATAGCAAATCCGAAAGATTTTAACTCTCCTTTGTACCATAAGCGAAGTTTTTCTACGCAGCTATGGCATACTTTGTGAGGAGCCCACACTTTATCTTGATCTCCTATTCTCAAGCCAAAATATGCATAATATACATTTTTGACAAAACCTGTTATATTTCGTTGGTATTTCTTAACTGTGTACTCACCACAGATAAAACAGAAGTAGTCTGGACTGGTAACACAACGACGATGAGACATTTTGTCTAAATGCACTTTCAAACCTTAAAATACGTTCTTAATCACTTTGACACAACTAAGAGACCTCAGTGAATGTGTTCACTTCAGTTGATACTACTGAACTGAGAGAATGAACAGAAATTTAGCTCCAAGTTCCTGATACAACAGGTTCAATCTTGTTTAGCTTCAGACGGTGACATCTGAGACCAAACAAGTACGTTCCTGTCTGAACAGGTCGTGCCTAGACACCCTCAGGCCTACAACATCTACTGAGGGGGTCATTGCCTACACCACCTAGTGAAAGATGTCTGTTTATAAAAAGAGAAATCGTTTGGAAAAAAAAAAAAACCTACTTCTTACCAAATTTATGTGTATAGCAGGTATATTATGTTCTATGGATTTGAAAAAAATCTGTACGTGATAGAGAAAAACGGACTTCATTCTCGGCCTCAGCACACCGAGAAACACAGAGATTAGCCAAAATCATCAAATCAAATTTTTGGTTGTAGACCTGTGTAATAGGTCGCAAAGGCTTATGTTATAAATGGAAACCTAAGACATATCATTCAACAAGGATGATTAATTTTTACTCCAGCCACCCTTTTAATTTCAAAAAGAACCTTTTATATAACAGAACATTATCAGCTTTACGGAGAACATCTCCTAAATTTTACAGTGAAATAAAAAATAAATTGAGAAATTTATTCACGGAAAATAATTACCCTAGGGATTTAATTGAAATTCAAATAAAAAGAGCTGAAAAACACATAATATATAATAAACGATTAATTGACCTTCCGGAAAATAGTGATAAATGTAAATTTGAACCTCAACTTTTTAATTTACCGGACGATTTTTTTAACGATTTACAAAACAAAAAGAAAAGAAAATATTCTGAAACTTTTATTGAATCAAGGCCATCTAAAAAAGTTAAAACAGAAGTAATAAACAAGGAAGTGCAGAATAATAAGCGTAAAAGAGATCTTAATGATAATTCCGATATATCGAACAAAAAACAAAGATTATTGGTGCAAACTAATATTAATCATTTTTTCATTAAAAATAACGGCAGATTAGAAGAAACCACGCTAAATAATCACTTATTTTTACAAAAAAGGAAACAATTGGTTTTAAATAACAGTATTGACAAAGATGTAAATCCAATTAAGCAATATTTTACTTTCGATTATCATCCTCTTATAGAAAACAAAATAAAAACAATATGTAAAGATGTTTGTAAAATTGGCTGGAAATATAAACATGCAATAGACAATGTATTTAGTAATATTAAAGACAGGGTTAAAGCATCAAGTTCAAAATATAATATTTATAAAATCAACTGCAACGACTGTAACAAATGTTATATTGGGGAATCTGCGCAATTATTAGGTAAAAGAATTATACAACACGTAAAGAGCATTGGCACACAAGAAAACGGAACAGCATTGACGGATCATGCAATAACAAGAAAACACAGTTTCAATTTCAAAGAATTCAAAATATTAAATAAAGAAAGAAATACCCTGAAAAGAAAAATAAAAGAAAATATTTATATTTTAAAAAATTCGAAAATAGCAGTGAATAAAAGAACTGATTTGAAAAATGTTCACCAAATTTTCTATGGAATAATAGATTAATACCCAAAAATGTATAAAAAAATATTTGACGAGTAGACTTTACTAGGACAACAACAAAGGACAGATAACGACAGGGCCATTTTGGCAATCCACTTATAGGGTTAGTATTAAGCCGGACTCCAGAGGGAGTACTTGGTAACGGGAGGACTTCCTTGCAAGGTAGGACTCAACACCTTTTATAAAAAATATGTAATTTAGCTATAATTATTGCAATATTTAGGGTAGGAGTAACATTTAATGAGCATGATAATGTTTTAATGCCTTTTGTGGAACAGTTCAAAGATCGTATTGATAGTTTTAATATAGTAGAAAAAAGGTATGTGTGGATGTGCAAAAAATTATTTTTTGTTGTAGAAGTGCCCCTGAAGAGGTGCGAAGAAAAGATGCACGAAACATGTCGGGCCCAATAAATAAAGTGGTGTAATAAAGGAAGACTGCTTTAATGACCCCATGCCTCCTAGGATAAAAAAGAATTTTGATATTTTGGGTCATCTATAAGAATAAATAATATATATATGTATATATATATATATATATGTATATTTATTTATTTATTGAGATGTTACAACGAGGCGATATATATATGTATATACATATACATATAAATATATGTTTATATGTATATGTTGGCGCTCGAGCTGGCCCAAAAATTGGACTGATTTTGATGAGAATCGATACAAAAATTTCATGTTCGTTAACCAGCAAAATCCGTCCACCGGAACATGGCTTTTGGAGCGAAATTTGCGCGAATAAAATCGTTACGTTTACATCATGCTTGCAAGTACTCGTTTTGTTGGCTTCTTGGCCTAGGAAAACGAATTAAACCATTTTTAGAACCGTTTTCGAGAGAAGTAGAAAAATAGTTGTTGAATCAAGGTTTTGGTTTGGGTAGTTAGAATCATGGGATGCAGTTAAAATGTTTTCTGCATGTTTGAAATTCATAAAAAAAGGAAGGATTAGAATAAAATATTTAAATATTAAAGACATGAAAAGTTTTGGGAACTTCGTATATTTTCTCGAATATCTCGAAAACGGTTGGGAAATCGTGGTACGTGGATGGAGACTATTCGAAAGCTTACAAAATTTTCTAGAAAAAATTTTCTGAAGACATTTTTGATTGAGCGATGTCAATCGGAGAAATAAGGGCGTAAATCATCAGACATCTTCGTTTTGTTCTTTTGAACGGGTTTTTGTAGTTGTTTAACTGACTTTTTAATAGTTGTCTCTTTCCCTTAGTTTTTTATTGATTTTTATTTCTGTGATTGCTTATATCAGGAAAATGCATTTGTATGTAAAAAAAAGGATACGTTTTCTGTTGTTAGAAAGGGGATAGAAAAATATTAGTACCCTTGCATATATTCCTAGCAAGCTGAAAATTTGCATGAACGTTAGGGACAACATTACAATGGAATTGGGGAAAAACCCTTATCGATCTCATGAGTGCAAACAGTTTTATTCGAGGTCAAATTTCGCAGAAAAAGGTTTTTCAGATTTTTCAGCGAAACGTTTAGTTTTATGATAAAAATATTGTAAACAACAATTGTAGATCATGCAATTATGTACAAAACTTGTCCTCAACTTGTTTTTTATTAGATTAACCATTTCTGAGAAAAGACGATTCCAAAATTAACTTTAGTTGTATTCTCCATAATAAGCATTATCTTGTCTTGTCCAGGTGAAATTGTCCCTTTTCTACCTGCTCCTCTTTCTAAGGACCCAAACAAAACTACCGTTACTTCTATAAAGCTGGACATGTTGGGCTATCCATCATTTCTAAAATGACGGGTCTGACATTTGATAATATTAAACTTGTGTAATTCCACCTTTTGTGTACGTTCGCTACTGTCGGTTTCCTGTCCATTGACGACTCAGTATCGCTTTTATTCCATATTTTATGTGGGGGTTCACATTTTTCACGAAATTTCAAAAAACAAAAAGGTTTATTTCTAGTGAAAGTTTTCCAAATGACACTAGGGATAAGAACGGAACCGCGCTAAGATTACGCAGTTCCTCACATTAGATGTAAAAACCCATTTCATACAACGCAGGGCTTTCCATTCTGTCGAACACCTCATATTAGTTTCCTATTTATTTTCAAGATGTCATTGTTAATTAACAGAAATTTGCATTTCTGGATATTTAACGTTAATCCAATTTCTCCGTTCGTACTATGAGTTTTCTGAGTATTTTAGTTCTCAAAAAGGTGACGACAAAATTATTAGCTAAAATAGTCATGCAGCTTTTATTAAGGTATAGCAAGATGCTTCCACCTAGTTCCAACTGATATTCATACATCAAAATTGCGAAAATTAACAAAATTATGGCTGAAAAACAGATTGTTTTGGAGAGCCCTCCTTCGTTTTAATCTAAAAATAATTAAAGATTCGAATATCAAAAAATCTTTTCTTAGTGAGTGCCTACGTTATATAGGGAGTGTCCATGCAAAATTTCAAAATTCTCTTTCGAGTGGTTTGGGCTGGGGGATGACAGGTCAGTAAGTGAGTGAGTCAGTCAGTCAGTGAGTGTGTGGTATTTGACTAATATATAGTAGATAGCAAGATGCTTCCACCTAGTTCCAACTAATATTCATTGATTAAAATTGCGAAAGTTAACAAAATTATGGCTAATAAAGACAGGTTGTTTTGGAGAGCTCTCCTTCGTTTTAATCTGCCAAGCTAGTTTAAGAATCAGAATTAAAAACAATATTACTCCGGAGTTGTGGGAAAGCGTCACTTGCAGAGGAAATGAAATCTTTGGTTAATTTTCTCTTTTAAGTGATTTCTGAAATTAAAACTCATCTGATTGAAAAATAGCTCCTTGGTTATTAAGGTGTGATGAAATTATAAAAATGTTTTTCCGCAATTTATGTAAACTGAGAACTTTCCTAAGCAACAAAGTGATTTTAAGAAAAATAATAGATCTTTCATATTTGTTATAACACAGCCCATTCATATATTAGATTGCGCGTTTCTGTTCTTATCCTAAGTTTCATTTGAAAAACTGAGAATACAAACAGCAAAACAATAAGAGTATCCTAAGTGAAAATAACTCCATTTAAGCACCGATTTCTTCGCATGACATTAAACAATAATAAATATATTTAAATTTTGGTTACATTTTTAATTAAGGAAGTATTCGAAAGATAATATTTTTATAACAGACATAAGTTGTTGCTAATGACCGAGGCAGTCGAAGCACCTTTATAAAAAAAAAAAAAAAAAAAAAAAAAAAAAAAAAAAAAAAAATTGACAGTAACCATTCGAAAGATTAATAAATGTCTTACAATAATATAATAATAATAAAACAGCGAGTTTAATTTATATATTTACCCGTTTCATACTGGTAAGAACTAGGTTCAAATACAGACAATTACGCAGCCACAAAAAAAAAAAAAAAAAAAATGCTGGACCCAGAAACCAGACCATGTTTACTATATATATGTTCTTGGGGTAACTGAATCAGAATCCGGGGTCAGAAAAACCCCTGCACTTTTTGTTTAAGCTCCACCTCTCAAAACCTATTCGAACTATGTTTTTATAAATTTGCCTACATACTAATTAAAGTGTCCTCTATATATTGGAAAAAGATAGGGCCGTTTAAGCGGTATTCGTTTTCAGCCTCAGAGATCCACTTTTTAACTTGGAAGACACAGGCAGGGCGCATCCATATTTACTAAATAATAAAGCGAGTTGTCTTACCATTTTTCTTGGAAACTTTTATATGATAAATAATAGTAAACCTAATCTTGCTGGCATACGTTTTAATAGCGCAAATGGTAGTTGTTTTCGGGATATAAACACTTGAAGTTTAAATCCCCTGTTATTGGATTATCTCATTCAGCACATTTTACTACTACTAGTTTTCCAGAAAATGGTAAGTCAACTCGTTTTTTTATTAAGTAAATACGGATACGCGCTGCCTTTGTCTCCCATGTTAATAAGTGGATTTTTGTGGCTCAATATATGGAAAACGAATACCGCTTGGAGTGCCCTATCTTAATCCAATGCATAGAGGACACTTTAATTAACATGTGAAAACGAAAGCTTAATCAATTTATTTTAGGTCGTTTATTTAATTTACTTCAATTGATACATAGCTCGAATAAAATATGGGGAGATTTTTTAAGGGTTGTATTTTGAGGATTGCATCAGTTCAAGAATTACCTCCGAAGGCATTAGCCTCGTGTACATGTACGCTCCTAACCTACACTCCTGGCGCGCCGCTAAGGAGCGTTGGTTTGGAGTGGCGCATCAGGAGCGTGAGGTTGGAGTGTGGTAGACAAAAAGAGCAACACTCCTGGCGCGCCAGAAGCGTGAGTACCCTTCATGTAAATACAATATACGAAGGTTTTGGAGCGTGGTAGTTCGACAGAAAGTTCAGAATTTGTAACCCACTTGTAGGGATCGCCCTGTGTGAAACGTTATAAAATATGTTATTAAAAAAATCTTTAATTAAAAAAAAAAGTTTTATGTGTACTTTGACTTTGTATTCCTCTTGATTAAAATTTGCGCGAATAACGAATAAATTTAACAGTTTCTATCGGGATAGAAGGTGGATCTCGTTCTTAATGATCAATTATTTGCTAGAACAAAATCATCAACTACCCTCTGCAGAAAATAATAATAGCAAATTATTTTTTCGCAAGTTTTCGCATCGCTGAAGTACATTTTAATTTGATTAGGGTCAGTACACTTATGGCCTAGTACTGCCATGCGATTTATAAAAGAGCGTCTTCAATAAATTATGTTTTAGATAAACCAAAGCGGAGACAATAGCTGTACCGTTTTTATTTTCTACGCCTAATAACCTCTTTACAAATATCTTCACAAACTGAATGGCTCTGGTACATTGTGGCAAAGATTTCTTTTATAACCTACATATGTACATGGAACGTCTTGGGAAAAAGCAATTTTTCTGAAATAAAATAAGTGGAAAAAAATATTGTCTTACTTTTCATTAAAATCTATGAAATTTCTACACGATAAGAAAGCGGTTATTAAAAAAGTTTCGGGGTCAGAACTACCAATAAAATTATAAGGACATAAGTAATAAAGTATAAATAAATGTTAGTTAAAATGCGGTTGATCGCCTTTAGTTTTTTTTTTCTTTTTTTCTTCCGTGTACTTACTATGCGACGTAAGGTTCGAAGGACACATCTTTCGATGCGACAAAGCGGGTGATATTTAAGGTTTCACAAAACCAGGCTCTGTCAATCCCACCTCTTAGACACACTTAACGACAAGATGACTAGTCATTTTTAAAATTCCTTTCGTTGCCAAGTTTCATTAATTGGAACTGGCTGCGATCTATGAGAAATCTTGTAGTTCTTTGCGATTCTACCTAATACGCCAATTCAAACCAAAACCCACAAACCACCTCCACCCACAATCCATTTAGACCACAAACTCTTAAATTAGAATCCTTAAAACGCAGTGCCGTTCAACGTGTAAATGACTTATACAAAAATATTTAGAAAACTAAATATAACAAAAATCATTCAGTAAAGTTGATTTAGTATTATTTCGCGCGAGAAAAAAATCATATTTTTTGGTTGAGAATTAATTTTCGTTTATATCCATCCTTAAGATAATAGACATTATAGCCATAAATAAAAATAGAATAAAAACCTATTTTTTCAACAATGAAATCATCCGAAAATAAGTAGATTTATTCAATTTGTTAAAGGGTGGAATAAATTATATGCCTTAGAGGATTCTTAAAATTGCTTAATATGCAGATGAGTGATGTCAACTTCTTGAGAGAGTTTGAGAAATTTAAAGAAGACCTTAAAACTTTGAATATTTTAATTGAATCCCTATTTCATTAACTTCCGGCAAGGAGAAATATATAAGAGCGGAAAACAGCCCCTCCGAAGAAATTTCCATTTTCTTCAGTAGAAGGAGTTGTTGACTTAAGGCAAGCCCTCGAGGGTGGAAAAAAAAAGAAAAATAAAGAACGAAAAAATCATTAGAAAAGAGAGAAGGAGAAGTTCCCAAGCTCCAGCTAAAACGATTATCCCCTCTCATGAATACGAGGAGTTTTTGAGGGCAGTCCTCTTCCTTCTGAATGTTTAGGCTAGATTTCCATTTAAAAGTTTTCCTTAGGTTCCATCGGGAATGGCCCGGATGCCGATGAGGCCGAACCAATCAACTCCAGGCCAAAGTGTTGCTCGGAGCGAAACATCTGTCGTTTTCCTGCTTTTAAACAAACTTTTAAAGTGTATTTCTTTGTTGTTATTCCCAGTCGACAGCTCTCATCGGGATACGGTCTCTTTGCATTAGGATAAGAGATAAAACAGCACTGAGGAAAACTCAATGCGTGGATTTAATCACCATTGGACAAGACAAACTACACATTGATTACATTAAGTAAATTTATCCTAAACAGACGCAGACAGATAATTACAATAAGCCTCCTTAGTGTGTCTTATAGTGAAGAATCAGATACCTCTATGGTATCTTCCCCTCTGGGCCCTTGTTGCCTATTACAAGACTGATTCATTCATATTCAAACGAGGCTTTCACCTTTATATCATTATTTAATATACTAGTCTTATTTGTGTAGATTACACCATATATTAATAGTTATAATAAATGCCTTGATAATTCACCTAGGATAAAAAATAAGTCAAACTCATTATATATATATACATATACATATATATAATTTCACAGACGTTGACCAATGTAGGGTATAGACATCGCAGGATAGCCCCGGGAATGTCTTTATCGCTATATTATGTTACATATTTCTTAATAAAAAACGTATAACTTCATGTGTTGCAGATTTCCGTGTATTCTTTAAAAGCTAATCTGATAATACCTGACAATGCAGAAAGTTACCTTAAATCCTTTCGCTTGGTTAGGGATAACATTAATATTCGGAATATTCCGAATCCTGGTAAGATTTGTTTAAATTTTGCTGCAGAATCTGCATAAATACACAGGGTGTCTACTGCACGAAAAAGTCACGAAAATCACGAAAATGTCACGAAATGAAAAATAGGGCACGAAAATCACGAAAAAGTCACGAATTTGGAAACCATGTCAGGAAATTTTTCTATTCCAAGATTTCCCATCAAAGAGCTAAATTTCGCCAATTTTCGGAAATTAAACTTTTCCCACTAAAACTGTGTACGATCCGGTGGAGTGAAAACTCGCAGGTATTAGCAAGGGTTCATGCGATGATACCTGCGTTAAAGTTATGTATAGAAAATACTATTGAGGATCCTATAGTTGGTAGGAATTCCACAGTTGTGCAGAACCATGTTCGAGTTAACGAACTTACCTATCAAATTAGACGAACATTCATCAAAATTTTGTAAGAAATTTCATCAAAATCAGACCATTTTTGAGCCGGTGGGAGAGCAAATATATATATATATATATATATATATATATATATACACAGGGTGATTCAGGTCTAAGTAGCCAAACTCTAAGAGGTGATTGCAGACATAATTTCCAACAAAAAAGTTCATTTGAAGTGTGGTCCGATGCCGGAAGGGAAAGGAGCTATGTCCAATTTTCTGTTTTTTTTTTTGTTTTTTTTAACGTAGTCATGTTTTTTAATGAGTAAGAAAGAATTGATCAAAAACTATTCAAGATAATTCAATTCGAATTATGCCATCATAAAATAGATAAAATTTCCTTTAAAAAAACAGTAATTTAATTCACTATTATTATTATTAAAAAATACTTTCTGGACGTCCAATAACGCACTTCTGATTTTATCAATGAATCAGAGTTTTTTCGCGAATTTTTTCCTCAGCCCCCTAACGGACTACGGATTCAATACTTACACAAAAACTTCTAAGTTTAGTAAGCATTAAATCTATGGAAATGAAGTGGAGTTTTATTGAGGCATAAATTGAATGATTGGCTCCCTTTTGTAAAATAAATGTGGAATGTAGTTTTGTTATTTATAACTACCTTGTGTGAAAAAATTAAAAATTATTAATTTTTATTGACCAAACTGTGAGTATCCATTGCCCAGTCCAGAATCAATAAAAGTAACTGAAAGAAACGATTAGAAAAAGTCAACCTCATAAGCGGGTTTCCTCCTTCCGTAGGGAGGAACCCCGCTTATGAGGTTACACTCTTGACGTCTTGCATCACTGACATTTCTGAGAAAAATCGGCGCTAATGACCTAGAAGTAGATGCGCCGTAAAAAAAAAAAAAAAAAAAAAAAAAAAAAAAAAAAAAAAAAAAAATTCTGAGAAAAAGTTCCATTTTTTTTTTCCGTTAACACTCTACCCCCAGCATCAGTGTCTTCATCGAGAAAGTAAGTTGTAATAAAATTTACACTTTCGCTCTCGAACCGTAATGTACACCACGCAAGTCAGTGGGACGGAATGCCTCGAAAAAAAAAATAGTTTCTAGTTTCTAGGGTTTTTCATCATTGGGTTTGCATTTTTTGCATCACAGACCCTAATAATCAGAAGACAATAAGTTTAAGGCCAATGGCTAAATTTTTCTTTCAGTTTACCAAGTTTTTTTCTCGTAATCATAATCGGCGACCCCAAAAACCCCTGAATACGTGAGTGACGAACCAGAGTGAGTTGTTATTTGGTAGACGGGCTTGTGTAATAAACCTCATGTAGTTGGGGAAGGATGAGACATCAACATCATCGTATGAAATTAAAGAATTTGTTAAGAATGGCTCGTTCATGCTAAAGCACATTAATTGGTTTTGACTTAGAAATCAGAAAACAATAGATTGAAATAGATTTATTTTTAAAACTATGAGGTACCATTTTGAAGCTAATTAAATAATGCAACTTTTGAGAGGGAGGCAAACCTCTAAGTCTAAAAATAGCTGATTATGATAATATTGAATAATTTAATAAAAAGCTAATATTAAAAGTTCTCATCTATTTGCCTTTGAATATAGCTTTTAATTTACGTGGTATTATTTCAATTACGGGTGTTTCTTATTGGAAATTTAATGTAGATTCCAAAAACGTGGTCTTTATTTTCGACGCATTGATCATAAATTCCGAAAACTCAGTTTTTCTTTGGAAAAGCCAGTAGTTTTTAAAAAAGACAAACGTTTGAGTAGATCCTCTGCATGTTGGGATAGAGCGCTTATTTCTGCGTCCCTGAACTACAAATGAGATGTAGAATAAACCCCTAAAGTTATGACATCTCAATGTGGGACACCCTGTATATTTGTCAAATACCACTCACTCAATCACTGACCTATCATCCGCCAGCCTAAACCACTCGACAGAAAAATTTGAAATTTTACATGGACACTCTTCTTTAGCATGTAGACACTCGCTAAGAAAGGATTTTTTGATAGGTATTCAATATTTAAGTATTTTTTGAGGGGTTTAAAGTTTTATTTAGTTTGTTAGAGCAAGCAAGCCTAGGCAGCATGATTTGCCAGGATGATAAAAGAACAGCTGTTACCGTACAGTATCTATTTCATAGTATTTTTTTTTTTTATTGAGGTTAATTTCAGCTATGATGACAGTCCTAGAAATTAACTGTCCCTCAAAGAGTTTACGCTATGTGGGACAAAATCACCATCTTCGGGGTATGGAATACTAACAATTTAGAACTTGGAATAGTTTTAGACAAATAAAATTTTTTTTTTTATTATTATGGTGTGTCGACTGCTATGGCCAATGGCACCAATAATATATAAAACGCTATTACAACTAAAATGATATGATCTTATTTGATTTATTTTTAAGGGGTTTAAGACACATTTTTACCATAAAATCAAAATTTCGCGGGGGGGGGGGGCTGCAGACCCCTCAGCCCCCTCTTATATACGCCCATGCTGGTAACCTACAGATAACGGGTCATCGTTGGATTATCTGTTTCTTGACACTGATCCGGAGCGCCCTAGTGTCAAGAAACATTATACTTTGATTACTTATCAATTGATGTATAACATATAGTATGACGGGATCCAAGCTATAATAAACTGCAAAAAATTATGAAGTAGCGTTAATTTTGCTGATAACTTATTTAACGCATTAAAATAACTACTTACGTGCCATGATGAAGCACCGGTATTCGGCTAGTAGTTTTATTTATTTATTGGTTCTTTGTTGTAGGGCAAACCCCACAATCTCAATTTCAATTTTTTAAGTAGACTGGTTCAATTGCCCCGTGTCTCAATGACACCCCTCTCCCCCTAATCTCTGATGCTGCGAAGAAAAAAATAAGACTTCCAAAAATGATTGCTTTGAAAACATCCATTATTTACGTATATTTTTATTGTTCTTAATTCACATTAAAAAATAACATTCGTTGTTCTATTTTCCGGAGGCCAAGTGGTCGTGATTGTTAAGGCGTGAGTACTTAACACTCCGTGCCAAGGGTCGTAGGTTCGATTCCCACTATGAGGTGGCGGCTTTTCTTTAGGAAAAATAAAAGTTATCAGTCCTATCCTGGCTAGAAAAATGTGTTAACCTATAGATAACCCGTCCTAAACTTCTTAGTTAATAATAATAGACGTTAAAATTTAAATTTATTAATATTCAGAGGTTCTCATGGAGATTTAAATATTGAAATTGAGTACTATTTAGGCCCAGGGCAAACGGTGAGACTGTAACTCCAGTTGCAAACCAGTTGAACGCGCAACTTCGACCTCGGCTATGTATTTGAATGGGCAGGCGCATACGACGCAACTCGTTTTTGACGATTTCAAACCAGTCCCTTGAAACTGTAGGCCCGCGGTTGGAGTTTCGTTGTACGAGACCAAGTGATGGTTAGCCGGTGTTTTAACAGCCATATAGTGCCAATCGTTAAAATAATTTAAAACTAAAGGCCGCTTTGGACTAATTTTACGCCCGACAAAAAAACCGGCGCCCCTTGAATTTCGTCGTTATTTCTTTTCCAGGCTAATAAAATTTGTAAAGTTTGAACTCAATTTTAGTGTACATATTCAGCTTGTAGAACACCATAAGTGAAGGCAAAAAAAAAAAAAAAATCTAAAAAATACAGTAAAATATACAGCCGTATCGTCCGCAATCCAAGAGCAAAGTCCCGAATCTAAAAACGAGATTTTGCATACTCGATAGTTTGACATGGCAAGAACGATATGATGTACATTTTATACAGTTTTATTAATTGTTTTAAATGTATGTAAAATTGCGAATTTATAGATATCACGGTAATCCGATTAAGTTACAAATAAGTTTAAGCTAAAACTTAAGCCTTTCTCTTTTTAAGTGAAATTATTTTCTTTTTAATGTGCACGAAATTTGCACTTCAAGTCACGAAAATGTCACGAAATTGGCTTTCACGAAAGTAGTAGACACCCTGAAACAGGGCCGTCGCGAGCGTGGCGGTCGCTCAAGGCGCTGCGACCAAAGGGGCGCCTGAGACTTAGAGAAAAAAAAATCGCATAATTTTTTCAATGAATTTAAAAAAAATATATGTATTGAATCAACGCTTTCTCTGTGTAACGAAGAGTGGTGGAATGGCTACGTTATAAGTATAGGATAGTCGTTGTGTCTGTGGAACTGGTCGCATACTGCTACGCACAGCGTGGGCGCGTTAAGCAAAGCTTTTCGGCGCCCCTCTCCCGTCAGTATTTATTCAGTTTATTCCATACGCCCTAAACCTCTGGTGAACGGGCGTTCTGGCAGACATCACACCGGGCGCTAAAAACCCATATATATATATATATATATATATATATATATATATATATATATATATATATATATATATATATATATATATTCAAGTTTTTGGAGTTGCTTGGTATAGCTATTTAAAAAAATAGTACTCTTTTTTTCATTTTGGTACTACATACTTCGTTTATTGTTACCCTGTATCTTTCCCGGGATTGGGGGCTATCCCCAATGCCACGGGGAGGCTTAATGGCCCCTTGGCCTCGAAACATATAAAATAATTTAGTACGAAAGAAAGAACAATTATTTTATTTAACAGCCCGTCAACCCTTTACGAAACTTCAAGAATCGATTTCTACAACCCATTGTTTACAATAGAAATTCTCACCTTGAGTTTTTGTGTTTGAAATTTATTCGGCTTTCAAATATTTACCATCCACTTACTAAATTTTCCAAAGCGTTTTGCATATACTTCATAAACTGTGTGAAAATTTACTAATTTTGTAACAGTTTTATCTTTACTCAAAGATAATACATATATTTCAGTTAAGTGACGATATCAGACTGAAGGAGGTTTAACTTCGTCAGGATTGAAGTAGATTTATTAGTATGTTGATGTTTTCAGGAAAAATTGTTGAATGCGTTTAGATTCTAAGAATTTTGATAAAGATTGAAGGAATTTATAAGAATTCTTTTATGAATGCAACCACAACAGCTGAATTCCTTCTACAATATATGCTAAACAAATGAGTGTTTTATGTATTAAAATTATGCTAAGTATTATCTTTAACTCAGCAGCTACATTAGATGTAAAAACCTATTTCTTACAATGCAGGGTTTTCCAAGCAGTCGAATACCTCGTATTAATTTCTCCTTTGTCGAGAGCTCCCCTTCGTTTTAATCTGGCAAGCTAGTTTATGAATCAGAATTAAAAACAATGTTACTCCGGAGTTGTGGGAAAGCGTCACTTGCAGAGGAAATAAAATCTTTGGTTAATTTTCTCTTTTAAGTGATTTCTGAAATTAAAACTCATCCGCTTGAAAAATAGCTCCTTGTTTATTATGGTGTGGTGTACTTATAAAAATGTTTCTCCGCAATTTATGTAAACTGAGAACTTTCCTGAGGAAGAAAGTGACTTTAAGAAAAATAATAGTTATTTCATATTTGTTATAACACAGCCCATGTATATATTAGATTGTGTGATTCGCTAGAACTGTGTCATCTTAGCTCGTTTCCGTTCTTATCCCAAGTTTCATTTGAAAAACTGAGAATAGAAACTGCAAAACAATAAGAATATTTTGAGCGAAAATAACTCCATTTATGCACCGATTTCTCCTCATGAAATTACACAATAATTATATATTTAAATTTTGGTTACATTTGATTTCTACAACCCATTGTTTACAATAGAAATTCTCACCTTGAGTTTTTGTGTTTGAAATTTATTCGGCTTTCAAATATTTACCATTCACTTACTAAATTTTCCAAAGCGTTTTGCATATACTTCATAAACTGTGTGAAAATTTACTAATTTTGTAACAGTTTTATCTTTACTCAAAGATAATACATATATTTCAGTTAAGTGACGATATCAGGCTGAAGGAGGTTTAACTTCGTCAGGATTGAAGTAGATTTATTAGTATGTTGATGTTTTCAGGAAATTTAAAGGAATAAATATGTTTTTTTAAATGTTTTATGTATTAAAATTATGCTAAGTACATTATCCCAAGGAGAACGTAATTTTCTAGGAATAAATTTCCAAGGTTGATGATGAGATGTAGGGAGTTTGTCTGAAGTTGAGTGAAACCAACTGTTGGTATGTACTGATAAGCTAATGTCTGTCTTATCGGACTGTTCCAGGGTGATTTTCCAACAAGTCGTCAGTCAAGAGGAAACTCTTAGAATCATACAGATCAAAACACGGCATGTACCTTTCCTCAACAACTTCTTCGACATTTCGTCGTCTTTAGGTGCTTAAAATTTCGTATCGAGTGTTCCAAGGTAGAGCTTTGAATACCGCGTCATTCAATAAACCATTACTCCCAGTATCTTTACATTAAATATGCTGAAAATTTGTTATGATACATTTCATCAACCAACTAAACTCAGGAATAGAAAGGCATCATAATGCAAAAATCATGCCCTTAAAAATGATGTTGAACAAAAATGGCTGAAGCAGATGGTGTCAATTAATAAAACTGTATACAAAATTTTATATAAAAATGAGTCTTATTGCCAACGTTTATTGTTATTAGAGTAATTTAGGGACTTCCTAACCAAAACAAAGAAGAAGGATGTAATATAAATACAAAAATATGGTCAACGCCAAAAGTTTAAATAATCTTGAACTAGACATTAGATAAACTGTGTATAAAACATTTTCATTAAAAACAAATTTTGAAATAATAATTTAGCTTTATTAAATGTTGTTGACTAGGGGCGAGGTTAGCTCAGTAGTAGAGCACTGGACTAATGTGCTGGAGGACCTGAGTTCAAATCTCCAGCAAGCACTAAATATTTTTATCTTCTGGTGTCTTCGTTAGTGGGTTGGATTCGGCCTTCCTGACCGTCCCTAGGCCAACCCAGCCTTTAAATAATTTATTAATGGGTACCTTCTTGCTAATGACCCTAGCAGTCGAAGCAGCAATGGGAAAATCAGGCGGTCGGATCATAGTACTGACCACACTGTCTCCCTGGTGTGCTATATGGTCATGAATCAGATACCTTTATAGTGTAGCCCTTCTGGGCCCTCGTGGCCCTTTTACGTGGCTGGTTTTTTTTTGTTTTTAATTTTTTTTAAATTTTGTTGCTGAATCCCTACTGTTTCCACATTGATCGTCCTCGTGGTAAACAATTTCTTATAAAATAATTTCGTCAAAAATTGAATCTATGAGCATCGTATTGGCATTGAACTGAGTATTGTGTACAACTCCAATTTTATAGTTTTAGTTATTCATTAATTAATCTTCTGAATGATAATTCCACTATAGCACAACTCCCAGACATGGATTCTAATTATGAAGTACTTACCTCTGAGGGCTTCGGTTTGACCAACCAATTACTGAACAATAGTCCTATCGGGTGAAGTGGGGTCGGAGTGTCCTCTCGTCCTTCAGCTAGGTCTAAGGCAACGCCAGGTCAAACTATAACCCTGCTATTAGCTCCATCTGCTTGTGAATAGTAAGTGAAATTATAGTGTGAATAGTAAGTGAACAGTGTGTGTGTGTGCGTGCGTGCGTGCGTGTGTGGTATATGTGATAACACCATAGCCATGTTAAATCCACTATTCCCGTATATCACTGACGTCGGGCTTGACCAGTACTTGGCTGGGTGACCGCAAGGGAAAAGTACGTGCCGCTGTCATTGTCTTGGTTTTATTCCATTCCTATCCTTTCCAAATGAGTCCAGATAGGCTTATGTGGAACATACTAAGATGGCGGATCTCCTTTGTGAGAATGAAAGAAGAATGTTGTTCCTTAAACTTATTCGTGAATCATGTTCAGAAATAAAGAGATAAACCTTTATTTTTACAAAAAAATATGTACAGTATATGCAATGCCATTATTTTAATTTTCTATCAATTGTTTTGTACAAATTCAGATTATTGCTGAGATTTTTGAGTTAGCATAAGTAGCTTTTTGTTCATTGTCCTGTTGAGTAATTTCAGGTTAAATCCTGCTTAAATAGTGTGCTTCCCCAAGCCTCTTCCATTCTTTCCTTTCTTCAGCCACTCTCTACCATGTTGCTCCGCTATATGTAACCCGCATCTTGTGGTTCTGGGAGTACCAATTTATTACATCATTGGACCATTTATCTTTAGAATCTCTAGCTATATGGCCATCTCAATTTTTCCTTCTGGATAATCCATGAAATGTCTGGGAATCTTGTTTTTTATCTTCTCCACTTTTGAGTTTGTTGTCCCTCCTTATAATTTTCAAATTGCAGCACTGCATTCCTCTCGCTGCTACTCTGTTTCCTTATACCTGCTTGATTTAGAGGCCACGTTTCACAATCATAGACTGAAGTTGATAGTACAGCGCTAACCCACAGTTTCTTCTTTAACTCAGCAGCTACATTAGATGTAAAAACCTATTTCTTACAATGCAGGGTTTTCCAAGCAGTCGAATACCTCGTATTAATTTCTCCTTTGTCGAGAGCTCCCCTTCGTTTTAATCTGGCAAGCTAGTTTATGAATCAGAATTAAAAACAATGTTACTCCGGAGTTGTGGGAAAGCGTCACTTGCAGAGGAAATGAAATCTTTGGTTAATTTTCTCTTTTAAGTGATTTCTGAAATTAAAACTCATCCGCTTGAAAAATAGCTCCTTGTTTATTATGGTGTGGTGTACTTATAAAAATGTTTCTCCGCAATTTATGTAAACTGAGAACTTTCCTGAGCAACAAAGTGACTTTAAGAAAAATAATAGTTATTTCATATTTGTTATAACACAGCCCATGTATATATTAGATTGTGTGATTCGCAAGAACTGTGTCATCTTAGGTCGTTTCCGTTCTTATCCCAAGTTTCATTTGAAAAACTGAGAATAGAAACTGCAAAACAATAAGAATATTCATATATATATACACATATATATATATATATATATATATATATATATATATATATATATATATTCAAGTTTTTGGAGTTGCGTGGTATAGCTATTTAAAAAAATAGTACTCTTTTTTTCATTTTGGTACTACATACTTCGTTTATTGTTACCCTGTATCTTTCCCGGGATTGGGGGCTATCCCCAATGCCACGGGGAGGCTTAATGGCCCCTTGGCCTCGAAACATATAAAATAAGTTAGTACGAAAGAAAGAACAATTATTTTATTTAACAGCCCGTCAACCCTTTACGAAACTTCAAGAATCGATTTCTACAACCCATTGTTTACAATAGAAATTCTCACCTTGAGTTTTTGTGTTTGAAATTTATTCGGCTTTCAAATATTTACCATCCACTTACTAAATTTTCCAAAGCGTTTTGCATATACTTCATAAACTGTGTGAAAATTTACTAATTTTGTAACAGTTTTATCTTTACTCAAAGATAATACATATATTTCAGTTAAGTGACGATATCAGGCTGAAGGAGGTTTAACTTCGTCAGGATTGAAGTAGATTTATTAGTATGTTGATGTTTTCAGGAAATTTAAATGAATAAATATGTTTTTTTAAATGTATTTTCTTTAATATATAACAGTTATTAAACAAAACCACTCGCAGCCCTTTTCCGAAATAGGACCTGAAATTCAAACAGAAATCAAATAAAATCTAACTTTTGGACGAATGTCAATATTTATAAATATATTGGTTTAAAAAATTGTTGAATGCGTTTAGATTCTAAGAATTTTGATAAAGATTGAAGGAATTTATAAGAATTCTTTTATGAATGCAACCACAACAGCTGAATTCCTTCTACAATATATGCTAAACAAATGAGTGTTTTATGTATTAAAATTATGCTAAGTACATTATCTTTAACTCAGCAGCTACATTAGATGTGTAAACCTATTTCTTACAATGCAGGGTTTTCCAAGCAGTCGAATACCTCGTATTAATTTCTCCTTTGTCGAGAGCTCCCCTTCGTTTTAATCTGTCAAGCTAGTTTATGAATCAGAATTAAAAACAATATTACTCCGGAGTTGTGGGAAAGCGTCACTTGCAGAGGAAATGAAATCTTTGGTTAATTTTCTCTTTTAAGTGATTTCTGAAATTAAAACTCATCCGCTTGAAAAATAGCTCCTTGTTTATTATGGTGTGGTGTACTTATAAAAATGTTTCTCCGCAATTTATGTAAACTGAGAACTTTCCTGAGCAACAAAGTGACTTTAAGAAAAATAATAGTTATTTCATATTTGTTATAACACAGCCCATGTATATATTAGATTGTGTGATTCGCTAGAACTGTGTCATCTTAGCTCGTTTCCGTTCTTATCCCAAGTTTCATTTGAAAAACTGAGAATAGAAACTGCAAAACAATAAGAATATTCTGAGCGAAAATAACTCCATTTATGCACCGATTTCTCCTCATGAAATTACACAATAATTAATATATTTAAATTTTGGTTACATTTGGAATTCAGGAAGTATTCGTAAAATAATATTTCTATCAACAGACATAAGCGAGTTCAGGAATTTCGTATATTTTTTTAAATATTTCCAAAACGGTTGAGAAATTGTGGTAAATTGACAGTGACCATTTCAAAGATTAATAAACGTCTTACAATAATATAGTAATAATATTTATCTGTTTTTGATCCTAGCTCTTACAAGTGAGAAAGGGGTAAATATATAAATTAACTTAAAACTAAAATAGACTACACTTTAAAACACAAAGTAAAATAAACAGTGTTTGTTATATAGTAAGCAAAAACTGTTTTGTTTTTTTTTGTTTTTTTTTAGGTTCATGCTTCTCTTTTCTTCATTACCTGTTATGAAGTACATGCAAAGGTATAATATCATTGATGCTAGAGGTAGTTAGGAAATGGTAGGTTAAAGACTTGTTGTTGTCTCCTTCCACAATTGCCTTCAGAATACATTAGAATATTTCTGAGATCAGTACGCAGGACAACTCCACAGTAGATGCTCAAGGTCTTCTTCCTCCAATCGACAGCTTGCACATACTTTGTAGTCATTTATAGTTTGTGTCTTTGAAGGCGGATACTGAGATAGAGGGTCTTATTTGCTAATATAAATTGGCTTATATACCTGTGTCTATTTATGTCCATCATTATTTTTAGTTAGCTATTCTAGGTATGAATTGCATTGCATATGGTGCTCTAGTGTGTTCTATTGATATGGTGTAGATCTTCTTTCATCAGCTTTTTTATTATTTTTGTGGCTATTTGGTGGAGTAATTTGAAATTTTGTGTTTGAGCTGAGAGCTTGCCCATTATTTAATATTTTCGAAGTAAACATTTTAAATTCTTCACCCAGTTTCGTGAAAATATGTTGGGTTTTGAGTTGAGGTAGTGTAATTTATGAAAGCATAACTTCGAGTACCTTTTCTCAACCATACCGAGTAGTTTCATCCACCATCTTGCAATTCTCTGAACTGCTTGTGTTATAATAAAATTCCTAAAGTATTTTTTGATTGAACGGACACGTTCGGAGAAATAAATTTTTAAAACTTTGAAGTTGTTGGTTTAGTTTGTTTGAACGGTTTACTTCGTCTGTATTGTTCCTGTATATCTCGGATCCGGTTAGAAAATGCTCAAATACAATTTTTGGTAAATCGATCTAAATGAGATCGATTTACCAAAAATAAATCGGTGTTTGAATGGAGTATTTCCGCTTGGGATACTGACAGTTTCCTGGAGAGGCGTTTAAGATCTTGTTCTGCTTTGAAATTTCCTGTTTTCTTCTATGTCTACCCCGCTTTTTAGCCACTTGACCGCTGAAATGAATTGGGAGCGGTAACGTGGAATTTAGTTTGACCTTTGCACCCTCTACGCGGAGCTCATTTCGAACCTCTTTAAGCACCTTTTCTCTAGTTTTAAGTGTTATTTTGTTATTTTTCTGTGGCATTTCCCTCCATCTCCCTACAAATCCTACTTTTTTCCTCCCTCACTCTCCCTCTGTGTACAAATGTGTGCATATGTTACCGGGAAAGTATAGAAACCAGGCATTATTATGTAGAATGCCTAGGCATTACTTCGGAAATGTAAAACGTGCCTGGGTGGTTTATAGAATGCCGGTTGATTATTTGGCATAGTATAAAATTGAAAACGTTTCGATTTTACACTATACACTTTACATAGTTAATGTACGTAAATATCAGTGCTAAAATTAAGTTAGATGAAAAATAAATTATTATAATATTATAAGTTCGTGAATTATTTACTCGTAATTTAATAAACAGGGGAATCAAAAAACAATAATCTAGCTAGACGAAGTTGCTCTAAATGTTATTAAAAAAAAAAAATCAGTCCCTTAACAGGCCACGAGGGCCCTGAGGGGCAGATACTATAGAGGTATCTGATTCATGACCATACAGCACTGGGGAGATAGTGTGTTCAGTATTATGCTCCGGCCGCCTGATTTTTCCCTTGGCCGTTTCGACTGCTAGAGTCATTAGCACCCAAGGTACCCATTGATAAATTTATTAAAGGCTGGGTTGGCATAGGGACGGTCAGGGAGGCCGATTTCTACCCATGAATGAAGACACTAGAAAAAAAAACTCTTTAGTGCTTGCTCGGGATTTGAACTCAGGACCTCCAACTTATTAGTCCAGGGCTCTACCACTGAGCTAACCTCGCCCCTCCTAAATGTTATTAGCTTTCATTAATAAAAAATGCATTGAAATCGTTTAAGATTTAGAGGGTGTAGCCTTTATTGAAACACGAAATATCGTTTGGCCCCACTGTGCGCTGTCCGCCGCCAGTCGCTCCTACAAGCTACAAATCCTATTTTAATACTTTGCTTAAAGCGCTGTAAGCATTCAATAAAATGCATAGAACATCAGCTATATAATTATTCCCTCCAAAGAGAACAACACCTCGCTGAGGAAATTTCAGAACGGACTTTCATTTATTGTACTATAGTTTCTAAATAAGGTGTAACATTAATTTAGCCCACGTTCTATGGATTTGAATATACAATACTCTCTATCGTGTGCATAACGCCCTTGAGGATGTCGTCCTTCGCCGCTCGAGTACTGTAAATCTGACTACACACATGCTAGCCGTGATGTTGACACAGGCTGATATCTATGTTCCCACGCGAGATTATTACTTAAGTTAATGGAAGCTTGGAGAATCCCCGTAGAATAGAATTAGCATTAACACGGATGAGGAGTGGGCACAAGCCCCGCTGGCCCCTGTCTCATCTCCATACCACACACCCCCTACTAGATAGCTCTCCTCTCATTGACTCTCAATGATCTACCAAGGTTTTAGTTTGCATCTCAGCCGTTATACATTAAAATATTTTAGTCGGTCGTTTAATTTATTAAAGAGCTCTGGGACTTCTTAAATATTCATGAATGCCATCGATTGGATTTCCATTGTAAATCTTGATCCTACTGGTTGGGAAGGTATCTTATATTTTATCCATTTCTCATATTTTCATGCTAAATATCACTTAAGAAATAGTTTTTATCTTTTTCAGTGATCTTGAAAACATACTAAATTTATCATTATCAATCATAGATAAATCGCATCTATTTTGAGTTGTACCTTGAGAAGGCGCCAGTTAATGTTTGCGGGAATATCTTCGGAGCAACGCAAATAGCAATAATTAAGATACGCGTAATTCCAAACATTTTTCTTTTTAATACAAAGAAATTAGTGTTTTTTTTTTTTTTTTTTTTTTTGTGTTTTTACTTATTTCGCTTATAACTCCAAAGTTATTCTCCCTAGAGATTCTTCCAAGGTGTCAAATGATTTATAATAACATTTCCTATACTGATCCATTATTTAGAAATGTTCAACTTTATTTGCTGCTTTAAAGGAACAATACAAAAAGGGTAAATAATTTGCATTTTTCATATAATTTTCTCCGTCAATATTTATTTAGACCCTGTTTTAAACAGTGCAGTCTTTTACATTCAGTCGTAGAGAGCGAACAGACAAATTTATATATATATATATATATGTGTGTATATATATATATATATATATATATATATATATATATATATATATATATATATATATTCGGTCATATGTTTGCAATTAATTAAGAAAAGCCTAAATTTTTTGCTCTCTTAATATTTGCGAATATCAGAAGCTGTAAACAGCTAACCATTACATATTATGCCTGAAAGCATCGAGGAAAACAGTTTCTTGAATGCGAACAAGAAAAAAGAATGGTCCCTTACAGTTGACCATAACACCTTGAAACCCGATTGTGGCCTAAGGTACTTGGTTGTTAAAATCGACCAACAAGGTAAGACATTCAATGTTGTTAATCCTTTTGTCATTCACCGGTGGATTTGTTCATTTTCAAAATCACTGAAGGTTAAAAAATTAAGAAAAAGTGGGCTGCTGTTTTTAGATTGTCCGAATGACACTGTTTCAAACAAACTTTTAAAACAAACGTTATTTAATGGTTACAAAATACAAATTGAACCTCATAGAACGTTGAACAGTTCCAAGGGTGTATTTTACTGTTCGGAAATCAATGATCTTGCTGATTCCGAAATTCTTCAAGAGCTTACACATCAAAATGTAACGTCTGTTAAACGTCTTGGCCACAATTCGAAAAAATCGTCCTTATTTTTGGCGACTTTTAGTACTCCACAATTACCAGAAAAACTATTTCTTGGGTATTTTTCAGTACCAGTTCGCATGTACATCCCGCCTCCACTCATCTGTTATACTTGTGGCAGCTTGGGCCACCATAAATCTTCCTGTGAGAAGAAACAAACTTGCAGGAAATGTGCAGGACCGATGCATGAAGGTGCATGCAAAAAGACGAAGTGTTGCGTGTGTGGAGGAGAACACAGAACAACAGCTATACTCTGCTCGGTTTATGCACAGGAATGTGAGGTTAAAAAGAAGATGATCCTACAGAATATTTCGTATTCTGAAGCGAAGAGGTTAGCCGGCAAAGTAAGGACTGAGACCTACGCTACAAAGACCAGACATCAGACAGAAGAAGCGGCTGAAATATCACTACTTACTAGTTTAATAGCCCAAATGAATAAGAGAATGGAAATACTGGAAAGATATATCAAAGAATTAATCCCAGTCAAGCCTGACGAAATAAGTGAAAGTATTAATTTGAAGCGGAATAAAAAAATACGAAACAAGCAAACCCAGAAGCTGCTGTAAGCCTTGAACCACAAGTGGATCTGAAAATCACTAAAAAACAAGAAGGAGAGAAAATGAATTCTAAGAAGAAAGAAGAAATATCTGACCCCCAGGAAAATCGTACTCCTCCCAAATCGAAAAAGTCCGTCACGCAGGAGCTGCATAACTAAGCACTTTCCTCAGAATTTGGGTAGTGTAGACTGCGTTCCAGAACAATTTGCTTAAAATATCCTACATAAATAAAATAAAAACATGAATAGTTCTCTTTTAATTTCGTAAAGAGTAACTGATAAATTATTAATTTGCTTCCAGAGTTATGTTTACACATGGTACCTACTACACTACGTAATAAATACAAAAAAACCTCGTATTATCGTATTTTGATCTAACGCAGGAACCGGATACAGTCCCTCTAGCGCTCCTTGCGGCGCCTTTGTGAACCTATATCTGGCTGGCTTTTCTATTGAAATATATTACAAAGTAAACCCCCCTTTCCGATTGACCGATTCAGCTCATTTTTACAACACTTCTTTCTCATGAGTTACCCACGACGTATACCGCGTTTCGTTACAATACAGCAGAATTTACGACCAGTATGAGTATATTAGTAATTTGGGTCCGGAGTAAACCCCCCCCCCCCCCTCCTCACGAACCGATTTAGTTTATTTTTACAACACATATTTACCTGTAGATTACCACTACGAATACCGAGTTTCGTCGAAATATACCAAAAGTCACGGTTGGTAGTGGCGAATTGGTATTGTGGGTCTGGAGTAAACCCCCCCCCCCTCCTAATGAACCGATTTAGTTTATTTTTACAACACATATTTACCTGTAGATTACCCCCTCCTCATGAACCGATTTAGTTCATTTTTATATCTCACTTTTCTCTCTATATGACCACTACGAATACCAAGTTTTGTTGAAATATAACAAATATTACGGCTGAAATGGTCAAATTAGTGTTTTGGGTTCGGGGTAAACCCCCCCCCTTCCGGTGGACCGATTTTGGTGGTTAACGAACTCGTTCAATTGTTTGCTACCAAGTTTCGTGACGAAAAAAACAAAAACTCTGGCCGCTATCGTGTTAACAGACACACACACACACACACATATATATATATATATATATATATATATATATATATATATATATATGCATATATATATATATATATATATATATATATATATATATATATATATATATATAAAGATATATATAAATTTTAACGGGGGTCATTTTCGGTGTCTACTAGGTAGGATCGATAAAGATTTGAAGAAATTTTTCAAAAATTCCGTCATGAGTCCAACCTCAATAGCTACTTTCCTTCGGAGGAAAGTGCTAAAAAGGACAGACTGACAAAAGACATGAAAGTACTAAATCGAGAAAATGATAAAATGAGGTTACTAAGAACTTAACCTTATTCTTTTTAGGTATATTATTTTATTTATGTACCTTATGTTATTATTCTTTTTTAAAACAGTATTAGGTTATTTTTCCATTTTCTTTCTTTCTCAAATCATGGCAACGCGAAATATTATCTGTCCTCTAAAAACTATCTTTTTTTCAGGAATTGTAATTACAAATTTAAAGTATTACCCGACGTTCCATAACATTCTGACTGCAAAGCAAATATTTGTTTTACTCAAATGTTCACTTACTATAATTTTCTATTATATTCCAAATCGTAATTTTAATTATAATATCTATGCATCTTATAAATTCCTCTCTGAACTTCATTATACCTTTCTGATCTCATTTATGCATTTCCCCAACCTTTCGTTGACTCAACTAAATAGTCTATCTGTATTGTATCTTGAACTTGCGACATTTCGTATATTTCTAGTACAACTCTTAACCCATGTCTGTATTGCAGTGGAATATTAATGGAATGCAAAGGCATATAGGAGACTTAAAGTTGCTGCTGAACCAGTTACCTATACAAGCAATAGCACTACAAGAAACATCTAAAACAAGGTAAGGAACTCAGCATACACGGCTTCTCTATCTATAGGAGAGACTATTCCCTGGGAGGCAAAGCATGTGGTGGAGTAGCGATATTAGTAGCTGACAGCGTCCATAGTAAACCCATCCAACTCAGGACGACAATCCAAGCTGTGGCTGTCTCGATACACCTTCCTTTCCCAATAACAATCTGCTCTGTATATCTTCCACCAGGGGAACCTATAGATGTTCTAGGACTGAAAGATTTACTGACTCAACTACCTACTCCTTTACTAATTTTAGCGGACTTGAATGCACAAAGTGTAATGTGGAATTCCCCAAACAGTAATAGTAAAGGAACTCAGCTACAAACTATATTTGAACAGTTTGACTTGATCTCCCTTAACACTGACTCACCGACACATCTTTGCCCAAGAACAGGAACACTTACAAACATAGACGTATCATTAACCCCATCCATATACACACGCCTTACATGGGAGGTGATCAAAGATTCTTATGGAAGCGATCACTTTCCCATTATCGTGAAACACTCCACATACACACCAATTTTCAATACCATCACAAGATTTAATACCAAAAAAGCTGACTGGGACTGTTTTCAAAAATATATTACTCATAACATCCTGAACTGGCAGACAAAAGCTATTGAAGAATTTACTTCACTAATTACTAACGCAGCAGACATCAGTATAACAAAGACTTCTGACAAGTACGCAAAAAGGCCCGTCCCTTGGTGGAATGAAGAATGCAAAGCAGCTGTTAAAGATAGAAGGAAGGCTCTAAATTTATTTCGTAGAAATCCATCAGACATTAACCTTCAGAACTACAAGCGTAAGAAGGCGAAGGCCCAATGGACAATTAAAAATAACAAGAAAAAATGCTGGATAGACTATTTGTCAGGTATAAACAAACATACTTCAGGACTAGACATATGGACCAAAATAAACCAAATTCAGCACAAAAAATACAGACAACCTATAACCGAAATAAACAACAATAACATAACTGTGACAGATCAAAAAGACATAAGTAATGTAATGGGAGAATATTTCACTTCAGTATCCAGCAATGCTAACTATTCAAATCAGTTTTTGCATCAAAAATGTCAAGAAGAAAATATAAGACTTCCTGTAACTTTACAAACTGACCAATGTATAAATGACCGATTTACTATGAACGAACTAAAATACGCACTTAAGACCGTACGCTTCACATCACCCGGACCGGACGGACTGACGTATGATATGTACAAGAACCTACCTAACATAGGCCTCGTCACTCTGCTCAAGCATTTTAATGAAGTGTTTTTGAACGGCTCCTATCCTTTCTCGTGGAATGAGGCTATAGTCATTCCAATATTAAAGCCTGGGAAAGATAAAACATTAGCGTCGAGTTTCAGACCAATTTCTATGGCCCATTGTAGCAGCAAACTGCTGGAAAAGATGGTCAACAAAAGAATCCTATGGTTTTTGGATAGTCGAAATCTTTTATGTGACTACCAATGTGGATTTAGACCACAGCATTCCACGATGCACCATATTGCTCGACTGGAGAACGATATCCTTGATGCCTTTCTTGAAAAGAAGTCCATACTTGCTGTTTCTTTGGATTTAGAAAAGGCCTATGACACAGTGTGGAGAAGAAAAATCTTAACACAGTTAATGGAATGGGGCATACAAGGGAATATATTACAATATCTAATCAATTATCTTTCCCACCGAACATTCCGAGTTAGGATTGGTGCTGCTTTATCTGATGTATTTCTACAAGAGAATGGAGTGCCTCAGGGAGGGGTATTGAGTACAACGCTATTTAATATCGCTGTTAACTCTATCAGCAGCTGTGTTACCCAGGGTGTAAAGTATTGCCTGTATGCTGATGACCTCCTCATATACAGTACAAGCAGTAGACTTGACATATCAGAACACAATATTCAACAGACATTACACAATTTAGAGAATTGGTCATGTAAATCAGGATTAAAATTTTCAAAAGAAAAATCAAAATACATGATCTTCTCTAAAAAACGACTTAACTTAACTTGTGACATAACACTTGACAACACAAAGATTAACTGCACAGACACTATAACATTCCTAGGACTAACATTTGACAGACATCTCACGTGGTTGCCCCATTTGAAAAGACTTCTTAATAAATGCAAGAAATCCTTGAATTTACTGAGAATTCTGAGTAATACGAAGTGGGGTGCTGACAAATGTACTATGCTTACATTCTATCGTGCCTATACCAGGTCTCTTCTGGATTATGGCTGCATAGCTTATTCATCTGCCAGCCCAATCACATTAAAACTCCTTGACACTACACATAATACTGGCCTCAGAATAGCTACTGGTGCCTTTAGGTCTAGCCCAGCTGAGAGTCTATGTGCCATAACAGGTGAACCTCCTCTGCAATACAGACGACAAATGATTTGCTCTAGATTTATAGCTAAATCAATAGGGCTGGGAGCCAGATGCGTCCAAGATTTTTTGAATAATAATAATCTACAGCAATACACGAGGTCACGTGCAAAACCACTGATGTTGAGAATAAAGGAAAATGAAAAATATAGCACACTATTACAAACACCAATTTACACGAATGCATTTACAAACATTCCTCCATGGAGAGTAAAGAAATTAAAGATTGACTTGACATTGACAAAGTACAGAAAAACTGACCCAACAGCTTCAATATTTTACAGGACAATGTTTAATTCAATAATAAATCAGAACTCAGACGGAGAGTATTTGTACACTGACGGATCCAAAACAAACTACGGCACCGGGACAGCAGCTATAGTAGACAATACAACATACCAGATGAAATTACCTGACCAAACCACAGTCTTCACAGCAGAACTACAAGGAATATTACTAGCACTGACAAACATCAATACTATACAAAAAGAAAAACTCACTATATGTACGGATTCTTTGAGTGCTTTACTCTCCTTGGAAAACCTCTACAGCACAAACCCAATCATAACAAGTATATTCTCACACCTCTACACTCTGCAAGAACATAACAAACTCATCACGATGCTATGGCTACCAGGACATGAAGACATACCACAATGCACACGTATAGACTTAGCGGCGAAACAGGCGACAAAAAGACAGACTACAGACATTAACATACTGACAACATCAGACGTATGTACAGCATTACATGCACAGGTCCTCCAAGAATGGGAATTAGACTGGCAGAGATCAGCCACGAAATTACGAGAAATTAAAAACACTACCAAAGCCTGGTCGAATGAACACCGCATCAGGCGTGAAGAAGTGATTTTGACTAGGCTTCGTATTGGACACTGCCATCTAACCCATTCGTACTTAATGGAAAAAAAGCAGAGACCAACCTGTGCAAGTTGTAATGAGACTTTGACAATTAAACACATACGACAGACTGTAGACTGCGTACTGACTTAGACATTCCTCACGACTTACTGACTGAAGGTAGTCCATACATCAACACAATACTCGAACACTTTAAAAAACTCAACTTATATAACAACATATAAACTTTAAAATAACTTGAATTAATTTACATCATTCTTTATTTTTTAACTTGATCCTTGATTGTAATGTTGTTATAATTCATCAATTTTTTTTTTTTTTTGTCATGACATATGCATATATATATATATATATATATATATATATATATATATATATAAATATATATATATATATATATACCAATAAGCATTTACTCGAGTATATTAAATACTCAAATTAGTTCATATAATTCTTGCTACTTTTGTTTTATATTTTATCTGTTTTTTTTTTTGTTTTTTGTTTTTTCTTCATTTTACTTTTTTCTTAATTTAGTTATTGGTGTTCTTTTTTTTTATTTGTTTTGTTTTTTGTTTTTTTGACTAGACTGAAAACACTTCCTTCGTCATGAGCTCATCACTAAAAGTGCGAAGCTCAAAATAAAATAAATAAATATATATATATATATATATATATATATATATATATATATATATATAATAAACTATAAAATTTGATAAATATAACGGAAAATGAGTATTATAAATTAAATACAACTTGTACATTTCATATAGTCGTGGAGGGGGGGGATATCTCCATGGTAACCAGGCTGTAAATGACGCCACAGCCTTCTAAGCCAATACCTTGGCGTAATGAGATCTTCAATGTTGGGACGCTAAGTTGAAGTGCCTATTACCCAAGTGTGTGATGAGTTTCACAACTTATTACTGCTCATGCCATGTTCTTACTAACAACATTTTGTGCCCTAAATGCCTCAGATATTTCACTATTGTAAAGAAAGGAGTTTTAATGATTATTTTTATTAAGAATAATAATTAAGAAAATTCTTTTTTGAATAAATAGGAAATATTTACGCCTACGGCGTACCATTTTCATTTAACTAGTTTTTGATCATTGTATGCCATATGGAATGGATTATATTTAAAGCATTGTTACTATAGAATAAAGAAATAGCAACAAAAACAATATTGGTCCGGTGAGCTCAGATAAAAGCGGAGAACATAAAATAATGGACTATGGCTACAGCCCACATGTAGTATATTGAATTAAGACATTCACACCCAGATACCCGGCATTGAAGGGCGAGAAGAAAGGAAGAGGTTTAAGGAGAGAATTGAGGGAATTATAGGGAATTCTCACCATAAAAGCTGGAACCGGACATAGAATATGCTCAGGAAAAGACAACTTGATAACACCAATGAAAGCGGATTACCATAGACCGTGAGAGAAGCTACTGGCATAAGAAAAACCTAATAAAACTGTGTCGGGAGCACCAAGCACATGAACACAGACGGTAAGCAAGAAGAATCTTTTGATGTGACATATTACCAACATGTCACATCAAATGAAAACTATAATGCCAATTTTCTACAAATTAAATCAAACAGAGAAGCTATCCCCATTGAAATACACACAAATCCATTAGATTCTCTAAATAACCCCTTTTCTTTCAGTGAGTTTCTCTTGGCGCTCAGATCGCGGAAAGATACTACACCAGGTCCTAATAACATCACAGTTAGTATGATTAAAAATCTGACTCCAAATAATAAAAAAATATTTCTCGCTTTTTTAAACAAAATCTATTTGTCAGGTAGCTTCCCTAATATCTGGAAAAAATCCGTAAACGTTCCTATACCGAAAAAAGACAAGCCTACAGATATAGCCGCTAGTTATCGCTTCATCTCCCTAACTTGCTCAGATTGTAAATTACTGGAAAAAATGATTATCAATAGGCTAAAATGGATCATAGAGTCAAAAGGTTTACTGGAGTCGTGGCAAAGTGGATTTAGGAATCGACGAAGTACCAGGGATAACCTTGTTAGACTTGAAACTGATATAAATGAATCATTCAATAATAATAAAAAAGTGCTTGCAGTATTTATCGATTTGGAAAACGCTTTTGATCGTGTATGGCGGCGTTATATTATTGATCGCCTAGAGGAAATAGGGATACAGGGGCACATGCTGGCATTTATTATCAATTATTTGAAAGAAAGGACTTTTCAAGTTCGGTGTGGTTCTGTTCTATCTCAAGAATTCAAGCAAGAAAACGGTGTTCCTCAAGGCGGGGTACTATCTGCACTTCTTTTCTCTATTGCTATCAGTCCCGTTCTCCGTCACAGTGATTTACCAGTTAGATCCATGTTATACGCCGACGACTTAGTTGTATATGTTGCGGACAAGTCGGTTGTTTACTTATATGAAACAATGCAACAGAATTTGGACAAAATCAGCAATTGGTTTCTAAATCGTGGCTTTCGCATTTCTCCCTTAAAAACTGAAAGTATATTGTTTGCAAGAAGGAAAGTCAATGAACAACTCAGTCTGCGAATTAACGATCAAATAATCCAAAATAAAGATATCGTTCGTTATTTGGGTGTATTTTTTGATAGATCTTTAAATTGGGTAGCCCATATTAAATCCTTGAGAAATAATTGCAATAGGTCTTTAAATCTGCTGAAATGCCTTACTAACACATCTTGGGGTGCTGATAGGAAAAGTATGATGACATTATACAGGAGCTATATAAGATCAAAAATCGACTACGGGTGTATAGCATATGATTCCGCTTCCCCGAGAGTATTAAACATGATAGAGAGTATCCATAACTCAGGCCTGAGATTGGTGACTGGTGCATTCCGGTCTAGTCCTGTCATCAGCGTGTGTGCTGAGGCAGGAGAACCTCCGCTGCAATATCGACGAATGTTCCTGGCAGTTTCCTTTTATTATAATATTCTTGCGTCCCCTAATCACCCTTTAAATTATTATTTTTCTCCTAACTTTCAACTCATTCACCCTCACAGGCAGAGTAATAACATCAAAAGATCATTTCCAAGAAGAATTAAAGCTCTTTTACCAGAACTTGATATAACCCCTCCAGAAATATTGTTTAATTGTAGCCCAGCAAAGGAGCCATGGAAATTACCCCAACCCAAAGTTAATTTGTCTCTCACAAAATTCCTTAAGAAAAACACTGTTCCTATTATATTTCAGAAAGAGTATATTAAACTAAAAAAATCACTTCCCCCATCAACTCATATATTCACAGACGGATCCAAAGATGACTTCGGGGTCGGAGCGGCATTCAATTGTGAAATCAGATCAGATAAATTCCAATTAGATCCAATTAGTAGCATATTTACCGCTGAACTTCTAGCTATTTACAAAGCATTATCTACAATAATCCCTCAGGAAAGACACGTATCAATCTTCACCGATTCACTCTCAGCACTCCTAGCAATAAATAACCCTCTTTCTGACCATCCAATTGTTGTCAACATTTTGGAACGCCTAGAAACACTCAGAGCAAGCAATGTTTCAGTTGTCTTTTCTTGGATTCCTGGTCACTGTGGCATAGCCGAAAATGAGGAAGTAGACCGGGCAGCAAAGTCAGCCGTTTCTAATGGAATACCATACAAAAAAGTCCCCTTTTCAGATATTCACGCTCACATAAAGTCCAAGATGTGGATTTCCTGGCAAGCTAGGTGGTACGAGCAGAACAATAACAAGCTAAGGGAAATTAAAGCAGGTGTCAGGGCATGGAAGACTTCTTTTCCAGGCCAGAGGAAGGATGAGGTTGCTTTGGCACGACTGCGCATTGGTCATACCCGACTGACTCATGGATATCTGATGACCAGAGAGGCACAGCCCATTTGCCCAACATGCGGAGTATTTATAACTGTCAAGCATATTTTTATTGAGTGTCGAATTTATAAAGAACAAAGAGATGAACTTCGGCTCTCATCAGATTTCGAGGAAATCTTAGGTAACAGTCCCATTCAAGTCAATAAATTATTACTTTTTCTAAAAAATACCCAATTAATTTCAAAAATTTAAATAGTTAAAATAGTACAAAAAGAAAAATCTAAAAGTAAATTTTATGATGTCATTTTAGAAATATATTTGCTGAAACATGTGAATTAAATAGCATCAATTTCATTTCATTTCATTTCATTATAATTAATTCTAAAACATATTAATCCATAGAATCAGCCTCATGTAAAAATTACCTATTATTGATTGGGGTGATGGGGGTGACCCTGCTCCGGCATGGTGCCGGTCGGGTGGGGGTGGGTCTTCCGGTGTCGTGGGCCCTCTGGACCAAAGGGTCCATGAGCTTGGAGGGTCTGGTCGGCCTGGTCCCACCGAACAGACCCTCGGCCACAAGCTCATGTCATGTAATATCTGCAATATACTGTAAACCCTCATCTAGTGAGGGGCCTGCGATATCGGTGGGCGTGCTCTCGCCTGGTCGGGTCCTGTCGGTGGTGGTGGCGCTATCTGTCACCCCAATCAAGGCATAAATCGCCCGTGTGGCTGACATGCCTTAAAACAAGAACAAAAAAAAAAAAAAAGAAGAATCTTTCTCGTTGAAGTCAGTCATCGGAATGGCGGACTATGCCGTCACTCACAGATTAAAGGACCGGTGGTTCCTATTCTATGTTTTAACCAAACTTTTCATTTTATTAAAGGGGAATGCTATTTTTTTTTAATTCTCTCACATATTTTGCTTTATTTATAATTTAATGAGTTTGCGGCATTATGTGTCCAAAATATTTATTTATATCAAGAGCTCCAATGGCAAAGGCCATTTTCTCTAATTTAAACAAGAACAAAACCAATTAAAGTGTCTACAGTTAACAGGAAAAGAAAAATTAGTGATATTAAATACAACAAAATTTCAACAGAATTTAAAAAAATGAAAAAATAATTTAACACTTATTTATAATCCATTCACAGCTACCATATGTCAATGAAAATTATATCCTTTAGTATACAAGGGAATTAATTGCTTCTTCAATTAGTTAGATTGTGTTATAAGCATCAAAGCAGCTAGGAAAATGTAAAACATAAAGTCAGCCATTTCGGCATCTGTGGCCACATACACTGGTCTAGAAAATTTAACTTTTTCTGTGCTTTTCAGTTGAACATCATATTTTTATACTGCTTTGATGTTACTGAATACAAAACGCGAATATATTTATAATAAATAATATATTTAATATATATATATATATATATATATATATATATATTAAATATGGCACAAATGAACAATGAAAGCTAACTATGAATTTTAACTTGTATATTTATCTTCAGTGAGTGAAATACCAGGTAAAGCAAAAAGTCCTGTCGTTTTATTTTAAATCCCATGTGTACAAATATATTACTTTAATACAATATTGATAAATAAAGCGTACGACGTAATACGTTGTAGGATTAGAAGATGCTTGTGGTAGTAAACTGGACTACTTTAACTTTAATCCAGTTGATGTTCTGAGCAGGAAAAAAATGTTTAGAATGATTCTCATGAAACGCAAATTCGATCGATTTTACTCTACGAGTTAAAATTAGGCCTAAAAGCCACCGAGGCTGCTCGTAAACTGCTTCAGGTGTTTGGAGAGGATGCTCTCTCAGATCGGAAGGCGCAATTCTTGTTTGCAAAATTACTTATTGGGGATGAATCGCTCATGGATGAACTTTGAAATGGAAGGCCGGAAGTTGTAGATGACGACACCCTGACAGAAGTCATTGAGTCAGATCCACGACAAACATGCTCCGAAATCGCTGGACAAGTTAATGTTTCCGATTCAACCATCATAAACCACCTACATCAAATTGGTAAGACCAAAAAACTTGATAAGTGGGTTTCCCATAAACTGACCGACAGCAAGATCACACGGGACGAACTCTTTGCAATTTGCTGGGAAACTCTACCTCACCCACCATATTCCCCTGATTTGTCACCATCTGATTACCACCTGTTTAGAGCTTTAGACAACCGTAAGCAGGGGAAAACTTTCGCGAATGCGACTACCTTGAAAAACACCTTAGGAACTTTTTTTCATCCATACCAGCTGTGTTTTATAAAAAAGGCGTTTGTGACATTGAGGCACGTTGGAAGAAGTTTTTGGAGACTGAGGGTGACTATTTCGACGAATAAATCTTATTTGAAATATTTTTATGCTTCATTTTTACCCTATTTCAAAAAAAAAAAAAGACAGAACTTTTTGCGTAACCTGATACTATCAATATAGTATATTTTCATGAAAAAGTCAAATTTGATGCAGACCTGTGATATTAGTATAAATACTAGTCAATCGTTATTTAAAATTACAGAAACGCGATATAACGGTAGATGAATTTCAGTAATTACTTTTAAAAAGAGCCATTGTGTTGTGATGTATGTTAAGTTAGTAGATTGTGTGGAGTCGCGGAAAACCTTTAGATAACAACCATTTCCTTTGGATATTTACCATCTAGAAGGATATCCGGGTGATAGTATTGGATGGTATAGGTTTCCAACTGCTCGAGTGGCGAAGAGCCTTGCGAGGAAGGGTACAGTTTACCTGTAAAGGGTTTGAAACACGATGGAGTTCTCAGAAGGAGAGGATTTCAGGTTTCCGGGAGGATGGGGGTGTACGAGGACCACAGATTAGCAAACTAAAACTTTTAGAAGGTTTAGCTTCCTGCTCTAGATATTGCCGTGTGATTGGGTTACAATGTACTTGTTTTAATTACTTACCGATAGAGGATATGAATCTAAGTTGTGTAAGTTTCTAAGATAAACCAAGGGGGTGGGAGACGACACTTTAACACATAGCACTAATATTTCTTAAGTGACACAACTCAAAATAAAACTCAACTGAAAATGTGTCACTCGTACCTATGGCTTAGCATTTAGACGGGAAAGGTGAAACAATTGCCCTCATTTCCGAATAGAAAATTTCATGTTTCAGAACCAATTGATCACAAAAACAATGGTGCTTCAAATTTTTAAATATTTGTTCGAAACATTCCTTCCGGAGATCAAACTTAAATTGTAGTAATAATAGGATTCGTACTTCAATTGTAGTAACAAGGGTCGTGGGTTCGATTCGCACTAGGGGTGGTGGCTTTTCTTTGGAAAAAAGAAAAGGCATCAGCCCTATCCTTACTAGAAAAGGGTAGTTACCTGTAGCTAACCCGTCCTAAAATTCTGAGTTAATTATAATGGACATTAAACTTTAACCCTACGGACATCTACGGTAATGATGACACCGTGGGGTAAATTTTACCCCATACATTGACAATTTTTAAAATAAATAAATTTCAATTTTTTCTTTTGCTTTTTTATACAACAAGAACGTATAGAACAGGAAAACGAAGATATAAATTCGAACAGGAATAAATCTGCTAAATATTAATTAAAATTTTCAAAATAGCTTGGAAATCCTAAAACTATATTGTTCATACACCAAATAATTATACTGAAAAAAATATTACTAAACTACATTATTTTTTACGAACAATAAACTAGAATGATCAAAAGCTATAAAAAAGAGGAACTTTAGGAAAATACAATGTTCTGTCCAGCATTTAACTTATTGTCTGTTCAGACCCGTTAACATTTATCACATTTTGGTGATCGGTGATCGGGGAACATGGGCCCTTCTAAGCACAGAGCATAGCGTTTTCGCCTTCCGGTCATCCTTTCTGACACAAAATGAACATCTCACGGGTTTGTCCGAGGTAACAAAAGATATTGAAGGTACATCAGGAGTTGATTCATCTTCCGAAACAACAAGCATTAGTGTCTTCAGTGGTTTTGATATGTACTCCAGTTGGGCACTAACTGCCACATGAGCTTTCGCCAGTTGTTTTACCATATCAAAGAGAAAATCTTTTCTGGGCAGTTTTCAGGCTATTTTGTCACTTGGAAAGCGACAAAATAGTGGAAGAAGGAGGGAGTCTCTGTGGTTTACAGAAATTATGAAACACCCCATAGAACAAAGTGTAGGGTATTTTTCACCCCACGGTGTCAATCCAGGGTAAAATAACTAATAGAATTTAAAGTCATCTTTATTTTCAAACTTCATTTAGTTAATACCTTCAGCTTATAAATTTTTCACCCGAAGGTTGTTATGAGCTTATGACAGTTTAAAGTTTCCATCACATAAAGTTATACATTATTCATTATATACTGTCACCATTAGGTTTAGGCATTTTAATTATACACTGTCCTTGAAATGTACTAATGTTTCAGTCTATTAATATTCATGTTTTGGTTTTTGAGGATTTATTAAGTCGTCAGACGTGTGATGTTCAAACATCTAAAACGGGGGAAACTAACATCGCTTTTCATAGCATGGTTGTCCCTTAAATTGCATAATAGCGCAAAGGAGCCAAAAATAGCAAGTGAGAAGTAAAAGAACCGGGTCTTTTTAGTGAGCGGAGCACTCAGAGCCGCTCTTCGAGGTGAGCCGTTTTACCCAACTCTAATTCTAACATTAAAATTTACATGTATAAAAAAGTGTGGTTATTAATTATGTTTTCCTTAAGCATTTTAATATAGTTTAATAATTAACTCATAAAAAGTCAATTGAACATATTTCATAATAGAAGAGCACTCACAGAAAATGAATCGCTCATTTCTTTTTATAGTTGATAAACAAGGTTTTAGCCGAGGCCAGAAGATGGCAACACCACACAGTACTGGCTGCTACAGTTATAAGGGAATTTCTCTCATATAAACAACACTAGATTGGGATTTTTAATAAATCAAATCATTCTGCTCTTTGTCATGGATAATGGGTAAGCAGAAAAATTCTTTTTTGTAACATTCTGTGGCAGTCCACGAAGGTAACAAAAGTATATAGTTGAATGAATGGGCGAGAGAATTATAGGTGAATGCAAATATCGCGCTGCAAATAGATTAACAGATGAACACACTGCGAAGTTGTTATCAGATTCTCATTTGAGAAAAAAAATCTTAATTTGATGAGTGATGACAATGTCGTCCTTTCTCAAATGTCATTCTGCTTCTTCTTCTGAGCACATATAAAATGAACACACAGACCCGATTCCTTCATTTCAAGTCATAAAATCTTAGTTGTTCCACAGTGAGAGCGCTTGTAAAATTGCGATCAAAATCATATATTACATTTGATTTTTTCCTAAATTTTAGAATGCATATACTTTGGACATTTGTTCTTATTTTCAACACATTTTAATAATAATTTATGAAATAAAAGTCAGTTTCAATAATACTAACATTTTATTTTATTTTGTTGTAGAGAACAGAAATATGTTGTTATTTTAGAACATATTTTGTTTTCATTTCGGATAAATTCATATATCATTTAGTAAATAGAATTTTTTGTTCAATATGACATTTTTAATTAATTACTAACATCTAATATATAAAATTCTCGTGTCACAGTTTTCGTTGCCATACTCCTCCGAAACGGCTTGACCGATTTTGATGAAATTTTTTGTGCTTATCCGGTATCTATGAGAATCGGCCAACATCTATTTTTCATCCCCCTAAATGTTAGGGGTAGTCCACCCCTAATTTTTTTTTTTATTTTTTAGACAAAATTTTTAATTTCTATTTTTTTATGATACAACATACAAAAATACATACAATCCTCAATTTTCACCCTTCTACAATCAACCCTTATTTTTTTAATAGCCATTTTAGTAATTGGGTGAATGAGTAAATTTAATCATTTTTCCTCTCCGGTCGAAAACTGATCAATCGTCATTTAATTAGTTATCCCCGCCAGATGTCTACATCTTGATAGCTGACCCGGAGTCCTGAATAGCAGAATAAATATTTAAAAAAAATTATTGAATCGACTGTTAGGCGGTACAAAGTTCGCCGGGTCAGCTAGTATTATATATGCATAATAGCTATTAAAGAGTTATTATATTTTAACTTTTCAACTATACACTTCATTAAAAACAGATAAATCACAATTTCTATCCATTGTTCCTTTATATTTTTCTTCGAAAGGGGAAAACACGAATGGGCATCCTATACATAATTGATAACAATATTTCATTGTTGCTTACTTGAAGTAAAGAAAATAATAATAATAATAATAATAATAATAATTTTGCACTAAAATAATAGCGTTTATGATTGTGAGTTATTTAGATACATAAAGTACACTTCTTATAGTAAACGTTAACTCGGCGAGTCGATAGAACCAATTCTTAATTGCTTAAGACTCATTCAAAAGACCATAAACAATATTTGGTTAGGATTGGAATGGAGGATGTATAAGAAAGGAAAAATGTTTTATCAAAACATTAGCAGTTTTGGACTGTTAATATATTTTCTAAGGATTTCGAAAAGAATTAAAATGCCTTGGTAACTATAACGTAGCCATGAAGCAAAACAAAAATGTAACGGAAAGTCGGAAAGACGAAAACGTTTCAAGCCTGAATTTTGATAGGACCTCGTTATTTGCACAAAACGGTGCTTCTTGTTTCAAAAATGTATGTTTCGCATTGGAGCCGTAATTAAGCACGCAAGAAAGACATTTTGTCATCCCTACATAACAATAAAATGAGATTTATTTATAGCCAGCTTGCTTTTTTTTTTTTTTTTTTTTTTTTTTCTTTCTTTTTTTTTTTTTTTTTATTATATATAATTAAGTATCTTACTAAAAATTTGTTACGTATCATGGACATGATTTTTATTCATGGCACCCATGGTTTTTAATTTTTTTAGGGAACCAACGCGTCTTTAATATGAAGCTATAATTAAAAAAATAATCCAATTTTAATTTCTATCTCAGCGACGCAAGAAGATCCACCTTCAACCAGCTTGTTTATTATGTAAGCTATGATTTATTCCAAGTTCATTAAGTTAAGTTAGGCCTTGTTCATGTCTATTCTGGTATTCTGAAACACCATTTGGTGGTTGCATTTTATATCAGCTGCCAGACGTATCATCGGCTGACCCTGTGATGAGTTAATGCTTTAATGGTATTGTGGGCCGTGTTAGCGCGGTTCCATTCATAAAATTAATTAAATGTTATTTACTTAACCCATTTATTTTGATCGATAAAATCTGTTGAAGTTACAGTTCTGTAACTTAAGTGCTGTTTTCTAAAACACAGGCCTCTGGTAGGTGAAGTAGCCTATATTGTTCTCAGAATAAACCGTTTCTTTATGATTGCCGAAAAACAAATTGATGCAGGATTCGCCACGAGCAACCGATAGAGCTATAAGTAACCGATTCTTCGTCAGCTATAGCACAAAGGTTTCCTCCATAAAGTTAACAAGTCGCTGATTTCTAGGCTTCTTGTGATTCATGTTAATAGCTGGAGTTTAAAAACATAGGGTTGGTTTTCACTATCTTTTCTCGACAACTTTGAAAACCGCTGCTACTTTTGGTGTTTAGGCTATAAAGTCGAAGAAATCTTCAAGCTAACGAAAAATGGTTGTTGATGATACTTCCAATTGCAGAAATATCACTGCACATCTCACGGCATGTCCCATATGGTTTCTAAACATGCAACATAATTTTGTTTCTTCATCCCTACAATAAATGTGAGTTACACACTAATATTGTGTATCTCTATTACAAGCTTTCCAAGAGGTACAAGCGATGAGAGCGTTATGGAAACAAGTTGGCACCTTTTTTTTTTTTTTTTTTTTTTAAATCGTTTATTGATTTCAAGTTACAAACTCATAACCATTATGAGTAACTAAATTTGTGAACAATTAAATACAATTTACAATACTAAGTTATTCTTCTTAATAAAACGTAACAAAGTCAACAGTCTATCTTTTAAATAGAAGTTTTGCTGAATTTATGCAGCATCAACGTGACAATGTTTCCTTGTTGACTAATAGGACTTTAAAAATTGGAAGTGCACATATAAAATTAATTTACTGAATATAATGTACATAAATAATAACAGAGAAAGATTTTACAGCATATCCGTCACACGAAGGATTACCAATTTATTTTGATGAGGTAATTGAGACTGTTCGGTATTTTGGGTATAAATTAAGTTAAGGTATACAGGATAAATCTGTTTTTTACTGAAAAACAACCAAATACATTAATACGTTTTGTCATTAATGGGGAGAACATATCATATTCCTTGCGACCAATTTCCACAAGACAAAATAAAAAAAAAAAAAAAATGAAAGGATATAGTTTTGTTTCCCTTAATATATTGTCGAGCCTGGAAGAAAAAAACAAAAAGAGTGCTTCTGGCTTGGAGGGGAGAGACGGGCCAAAATCCCACTTTGAAATATTATCCACGAGACGGTTCATTAATTTTTTTTATCTCATTATTCAAAGGGAGAATTAATTGAAATTTCTATCGCCAATAACTCACGTCTGACAGGGACAGGTTTATCTGAAATCAATAAAAGTCCGACTCGCAGGAGCTGCGTCATCTTACCGCGGTACCGTTCTTATACCTAGTTGCGTTTGGAAAGATTGAAATAGAAACAGTTATTGTTTTGGTGAAATCCTTTCATGAACCATTACAAACGGCCAGCGTACCCTTTTACCTGGAATCCCACCCTACAGCTCGGTTGGTCAACCAATGTGCTACAAACTAGAAATAGTTATTTCACAGTATCAAATATCAACATGTTTATTATTTTCTTGACTTCTTCTATTATAATACTTATTCTATAAATAAATGAAATTTAAAACAAAAAACAACCAATTGAAAAGTGAGCTAAACGAACCCCCAACTACGAAAACCCGTTCAAAAGAATAAAACTAACACATTTGAAGTTTTATTTCTACGATTGACATCGCCTAATCGATATTACCTTTAGGACCTTTTTTGTAGAAAAATTAGTTAGCTTTCGATTGATTACTTTCCACTTACTACGATTTCCTAGGAAATTATACGAAGTTCCCAAAGCTTTTCATGTCTATTAATAATATACTTTATTCGAATCCTTCCTTAAGCTCGAATGTAACCAATATTTAAACATTTTTGTTTGTATGAATTACAAACTTGCAGAAAATGTTTCAACTGAATCCCATGATTCTGAATTACCTTAACCAATGACAACTATTTTTCCATTTTTCTCTAAAACGGTTAATGCCATCGCCTTAAAAATGGTTTCATTCGTTTTTCTAGGAGAATAAACCTATAAATCAAACACTTGCAAGCAAATGAAGTAAGCAAAACGTTTTTTTCGCTCCATAAACCATGTTCCTTTGGACGGATTCTGTTGGCTAACGAACTTGACCTTTCAAATTAGACGAAAGATTCTTGTACCAAATTTCAACAAAATCGGACCATTTTTGAGGAAAATTGCCCGGAAAGAGCGAACATATATATATATATATATATATATATATATATATATATATATATATATATATATATATATATATTTGCGTTATACGATTTTAAAATAACTAATTTGGTTTCTAATATATTTTTACCGCGGTTCCTCCCTCCCTCCATAGGGAGGAACCCCGCTTATAAGGTTGGCCTCATGACGCAATCCGGAAGTGCCGACTGAAAATTTTGCGTTTCAGACCCCATTCATCACGAAAATAACGGTGGTTCAAATTTGTGTGTGTATATATATATATATATATGTATATATATATATATATATATATATATATATATATATATATATATATATATATATATATATGTTGTAGATCCTAAGTTGAAAACTGAGATCTAGGTAGTTGGTAACAGCTTATAAGTCTTCAATAGTTATGTATTTTAATTACATTTTTGTCGTGGAAACGTTTCGGCTATAAGCCATTTTCAATCCAATTTGTCTGTATAATTTTGCATTATTCTGTTATACATACATTATATCTTCAAGTTATGTGCTTGTGAATTTAATATTATTTAATTTAACTAACAGTATACTTAGTGTTAGCAGTGACTCCAGATTACAAGAAACATATAAGATACCCTGGCCTTTGAAAAATCAACAACAACAGGTTCAACTAACACAACAGTAATTTACACAGAACTATGTTTTTTTTTCTTCTATTTTATAAGCGTAACTTTATTAAACTATTTAATAACTATTTTTAACTTTGTTAAAAACTATTCTGTACCTTAAATATTTAAGCTTTTTAAATATAAAGCAATTGGAAGTGTACCATGGCCGTTATAAGTGTTATTGCCCATCATGTCATAGGCCTAACTATCTTTTTTGAGGTCCAGTTTTTCTGTAGCATTGGCGTCATTCTGCGGCCGAAATTTGTTAATTTATTTACACCATAATAAAGCACAATGTTTTTATGTTAAAAAATAGAAACACTGTAACTATTACGTTTATAAAAAAGTATATTAAAGATACATAAAATAACTCTTAAAAATGCGAAAATTTCAATATCTGGGCAAATTTTGAGGCCTTTGCACGACTGAAAGATATCAACTGATCTAAACCAAATTAATACACAATGTTTTAAGGCTCTATTCGAAGACGTTAAAAACTATTATATTAAGAAATCATCAAATTCAAAAATTTTGAAAATAGTCGCAAAAAGTAAGGTTTTTCATATTTTGTAAAATTTCAAAGCCAATGCTCGAACGGAAGATGTCAACCGATTTTGATCATTTTTGTTTCCTTTTATTTCTCTATATAATTCGCAACTTTCCCGCACTATTACAACTTCGAAATAAAAAAATGAGTATTTTTCGGCCCACCCTAATATATATATATATATATATATATATATATATATATATATATATATATATATATATATATAAATATATATATATATATATATATATATTTGTCTGTTCGCGGTCTAGCACAGCGAATAATGGTCCGATTTTGAGGAAATTTGGTACAAAAATCTTTAGTCTAATTTGAAAGGTCATGTTCGTTAACCAGCAGAATCCGCCCTCCGGAACATGGTTTTCGGAGCAAAATTCGCGCGAAAAAAATCGTTCCCCTTACTTCAAATGCTTGCAAGTACTCGTTTTATAGGCTTCTTGGCGTAGGAAAACGAATGAAACCATTTTTAAGGCGATAGCTTTAACCGTTTTTGAGAAAAGTGGAAAAATAGTTGTTTAATAACGTTTTTGGTTTGGGTACTTAGAATCATGTGATTCAGTTGAAACATTTCATTAAAATTAATATGTTGAAAATTTGGTTACGTTTGGAGTTAAGGAAGGATTAGAATAAAATATTTTAGTAACAGACATAAAAAGCTTTGGAAACTTCGTATACTTTCCTTAATATCTTGAAAACGGTTGAGAATCGTGATAAACGGAAGGTTACCATTCGAAAGCTTACTAAATTATCTACAAAAAAGGTTCTAAAAAAAAGTTTTGATTAGGCGATGTCAATTGGAGTAATAAGTGCTTAAACTTGATTTCGTTTATTTGAACGGTTCTTTTTGTCTGTTTTTATTTCTTGTTGTTTTTTAATTACTTATAGTTGGATAATGTATTTGACAATAAAACATATTAAGTGGAATAAGAAAAACAAGTCATTGTTAGAAATATAGCTTTTCAAGAGAGAGATTCGTGGACCTTGTAACCTTTTATTAAAGGATTGTAAATTTCAACTGCCTTTAAGCGGGGGCCTTTCTGGGGTTGGCCGGACCATCCAGGTAAGATCATAAATCAAGGAATTTCAAGAAAGGTGGAACTAAAATAATAACTATTTCTATTTCAATCTTTCCAAATGAGACTGGGGATAAGAACGGAACCGCACTAAGATGATGCAGTTCCTGCGAATCGGACTTTTATATTGATACTATCTATATACATATATATATATATATATATATATATATATATATATATATATATATATATATATATATATATATATATATATGTACCTATATATATATATATATATATATATATATATATATATATATATATACATAAAATATCTATCTATTTATTAGCTAGATAGATAGACATTTATATATATAAAATTGTAACATATCATTTAGGACAAATTACAGAAAGAAAATTAATAGACGGTTAGCATGGGTGGGATTGTTTTTGATTACGTTGTATTTATTTTGGATGTAGATGTCTGGTCGTCCCTTAAGTATTGTCGGTTTTTGTCGAACTGTGGAATGTGCTAGCTCTTCTACTTTTACAAGAGGATTTTCTTCTGGAATAGCCTGGAGTTCGTCGTCAATGGGGGAATATATTTGAATTACAAGTGAAACCTACATTTTATTCTTTGTCGGATTCCTAGCTATAATGATATAGGAGGAAGTGATAACGCGTATTTAGCAACAGAACAAGCAAATAGAAATAGGCCTCCCTTACACGTGCTGCTGTCAGATGCTGTAGCACATCTAAAGCATCTTATCTTCCATACTCATCTCCGTGTTATGCCAGTGACATTTGAGATTCCTCAGAGGTGCACGTGTCTTTTATAAACTACTTGCTGTTATTCGTTGTGCCATCTAATTTCTAGAAAAACAAAAAGTCCGATTCGCAGGAACTGCGTCATCTTAGCGCGGTTCCGTTCTTATCTCTAGTGTTTATGAAGGCATAGAATAGAAACAGTTATTATTTTGTTTAGATCAATAGCGAAACACCTATCCAAATGAAATCTCAAACAAACCAGTCTTGAAAGGTCTTGATTTACAATCTTACCTGTATGGGTCAGCTATCCCATAAGTCGGCCAGAAAGGCCTCCGCTCAGAGGCATTTGGAAAGCCTTGGGATCTCTCTCTTTGAACGCTACATTTTTAACAATAAATTGATCTTCTTATTTTACTTAATCTGTTTTATTGTCAAATACACTATCCAAATATAAGCAATTTAAAAATAACAAGGATTAAAAGAAACAAAAAGAACAGTTCGAATTAACGAAATCAATTACTTTAAAATGAGAGTGATATCTGTGGATATTTTCTCTCCTCATGATATCACAGCCCACTTCTCCTTCGCCTCCAATCCTCCTTGCTAGTCGCATGCTATGGTTGGATGGCGTAAGGTAACTCCAGGTCATCCTAGAATCCTTCCTAACAAGGAAGGCATTCGGTTGACAACTGGAGACACCTGAGGCGTGAGCAAGTAACATGTATCAAATTACATAATACAATTGAATTGTAGATTGTGATATTCTAAAATAAAATATAAAAAAAAAAAAAAAAAAAAAAAAAAAATACTTTAAAGTTTTAAGCACTTATTTCTCCGATTGACATCGCCTAATTAAAACTTTCTTTAGAACGTTTTTGTAGAGCATTTAGTAAGCTTTCGAATGGTAACCTTCTGCTTCCCATGATTGTCAACGGTTTTCGAGATACTAACGAAAGTATACAAAACTTTTCTTGTCTGTTAATAAAATATTTTATTCTAACCCTTTCTTTACTCCAAACATAACCAAAATTTCAACATATTAGTGATGATAAAATTCGATCATGCAGAAAATGTTTCAACTGAATCCCATAATTCTAAGTACCAAAATCAAAGACAAAAAGAACAGTTCGAATAAGCGAAATCAATTACTTTGAAGGTTTAAGCACTTATTTCTCCGATTGGCATCGCCAAATCAAAACTTTCATAAGGACCATTTTTGTAGAGCATTTAGTAAGCTTTCTAATGGTAATCTTACGTTTCGCAAGATTCTCAACCTTTTTCGAAATATTAAGGAAAGTATACAAAGTTACCAAAATTTGTTATGTCTGTTAATAAAATATTTTATTCTAACCCTTCCTTAACTCCAAACGTAACAAAAATTTCAACATATTAGTTTTAATGAAAGTAGAACATGCAGAAAATGTTTCAACTGAATCCCATGATTCTAAGTACCCAAACCAAAAACGGTATTCAAAAACTATTTTTCCAATTTTCTCGAAAACGGTTAAAGCTATCGCCTTGAAAATGGTTTCATTCGTTTTCCTAGCCCAAGAAGCCTATAAAACGAGTACTTACAAGCTTATGAACTCAAAAACGTAAGCGTTACGATTTTTTTGCGCGAATTTCGCCCCAAACGCCATCTTCCAGTGGGCGGATTCTGCTGGTTAACGAACTTGACCTTTCAAATTGGAAGACGCATTTTCGTACCAAATTTCATCACAATCGGACCATTAGGGAAGCCAGAAATGAGCGAACAGACAAATATATATATATATATATATATATATATATATATATATATATAAATATACATGTATATATATATATATATATATATATATAAATATATACATGTATATACATAAATTTGAACCACCGTTATTTTCGGTCTCTAGGGGTTCTGAAACGCGAAATTTTCTAGTCGGCACTTCCGGATTGTTTTATTGTATCAACCTTATAAGCGGGTTTCCTCCCTATGGGGGAGGGAGGAACCGCGCTAAAATGAATTAGAAACCAAATAAGTAATATTAAAACCCGTGACCTCCGAACTGTGAGTCCTAGGCGATTTTAACTTAGCCTATGACACTCCACGGATCAAGATCTACATGTGTGCCAAGTTTGGTCAAAATCGGTCGAACGGTGTTGATTTGTATAAGGAATAAACATACAGACAGACACCTGGAAGACGTTTTTGACTCAGCCTACGACACTCCCTGGATCAAGATATACCTTTGTGCCAAGTTTGGTCAAAATCGGTGGAACGGTGTTGATTTGTATAAGGAACAAACCTAGAGATAGACAGCTGGTCGATGTTTTTGACTTAGCCTACAAGACTTCCCGGGTCGAGACCTGCCAGTGTGCCAAGTTTAGTCAAAATCAGACAAACAGTAAGGATTTGTTTAAGGAACGAACAGACAAAGAGATAAACAGACAAACAGACATGTGATTTTTGCATTTATAGACTAGCTGTTACCCGGTGTGCCATGCTCCTTGCAATGCGGCATACTTCTAGATGCTGCGGCGTTCTCTGCATCTAGAAAAGAAAAATAAATTAAAAACGATATAAGCAATATTAAAATCTAATAACGCTAATCTGTAAACTGTTCGGGTTCACAGTTTCGAACCCGTTATCTCCGACGTGTGAGTCCTAGGCGATTTTAACTTTGCCTATGACTTTCTCCGAATCAAGACATTTCTATCCAGGATAGGGCTAATGCCTTATATGCCTGATTTATTTAAAAAATAGATCAAAATATAAAATATTTTAATTGTCTTGGGGTTTATATTTGTGTTTATTTAAGTACATTTGCATGTTTAAGTAAATTTATTCGTTATTTAATTTCTTTTGATTAATTGATTTGTATTTTATCCTTTACGTGCAGAGACTTTCAGTTTTATTTTACGTTATTAATATTCTGTGTAGTAACTTTATTCATCAAATTTAAATCGGCAGTATCCGCATGCTTGTTTCCCATAACAAAAATAAACGAAATAAAAATTTCATTTGGGCTATGTTCCAATTCCAAGAAGGGAAGAGTGGAATTGAACTGTTGTGTTTTTATGTTTGTTTTAGATGAATAAATCAAACACATTCAGTAACGTCCTATCACATTCCATATTGAATGTATAGAGTATTTGACATTTTTGATACGAATTGAACGTCTGAACTTTCTGAACGGTATTTATCCTGAATATCAATTAGAAACATTGACTTGTCAAAGTTCTTCCATCAAAGGAGCTGATAAGTCATCCAATTCTGAAGGAAATTGAAAACCCAACTCCCTACTTTTCTTCAACATTTTAATTTTCTTCCTTTGACTTCGATTTGTTGTTTTTTCATCCTCAACCCAGAATCTTTGAGGATCTCTTCTAATCGCGAAGAGAGTACGAAATGAAATAATTCAGCACTACTAGAAACTTGCGGTTGACGATGGCTCCTGAATAAAGAGAAAAACTTATCTTACTCTTGAGGAAAAATATGTACATATATACTGGTCCTAAATCGTATAAGGAAAAATTAATAGTTAAATGTCCGCCACGCAGAATTTACATAACCAGGCTCGTTCCTCATCATGGAGGTTAGATTTCGATGGACTGGTTCAACTAACAAAACAGTAATTTATATAGAACTATGTTTTTTTTTTTTTCTATTTTATAAACGTTACTTTATTGTTAAAAACTGTTCTGTATCTTAAATATTTAAGCTTTTTAAATATACAGCAATTGGAAGTGTACCATGCCCGTTATAACTGTTATTGCCCATTATGTCATAGCCCCAACTATCTTTTTTGAGGTCCAGTTTTTCTGTAGCATTGGTGTCATTCTGCCGCCGAAATTTGTTAATTTATTCACACCATAATAAAACACAATGTTTTTATGTTAAAAAATAGAAACACTGTAACTATTACGTTAAAAAAAGTTAAAAAGTTTGGAAACCTTAAAATATTGATTCGACGGACGTCAAGCATAGCCGTACTCGCACATAGGCTTCGCCGCTCTCCGCTATTTGGCGCCAGTTAAAAAACAAAAACAAAAACGAAATTGGTCAATCCCGAATGAACTAACATGTTTTTATATCTGATTACTTGTAGGATACTGTTCTAACTTGCTTTTATATTTTATTACATGTGTTGATCCCAAAACACGTTTTTCCCGAACATTTTCTCACCATGTAGACGTCTTACAGTTTTTATTGAAAAGTAACACAATATTTTATTCATGAAAATTGGTTTTATCCAGGAAGGCTTATGTTTATATGCAAACTTGAAACATTTTTTTTTTGTTTGCCAAAACGTACCATGAACGTGGTGCAGTCAGGTTGTGAAGATATTGTTCATGGAACTCAATTATCCTTAGTTTATTTGGAGTAGGAAAAAAACGATAATGACCTAAATTTTCTTGTATTGAAGTTGCTTTTCTATATTTATTTTGCATTAATCGTGCATAATTTTACACAGCCTACAATAAATGTGTCAATCAGCAATGCGACTGATGAGATTAACTTCTTATAAACATTTTACGAAAAAATAATTTTTCACTCTTATTCCCTGATGAGAGCTAATCTAGCATGTAACTGAACATTAACAATGAGATACACCTACCATATCCTTTGAAATGATTAAATTTCATAGGATATGGTAGAGGAATACGTCGAGGACAGTCTAATATAAAACTCGTTTGATTCCAAAATAATTATTCTATCGAATTGTTAGTGGTCTTATTCGAATCAAAAAAAAAAAAAAAAAAAAAAAAAAAAAAAAAAAAAAAAAAAAAAAAAAATCGAAAATTATACCGAAATAATAAAGATCTAAATGCCTACAAATGTGTTCCACAAATTCCGGGCGTTTGGCAACACTATGTGTCGTACAGCGGAGTGTGTGAAAATCACAATTTATTTTCATATTATACCTATTCCTATGTTCATTTATTAGCATGATAATTTAGATTTTATGACAATGATTATGCAAATAAATGGAACGGATTTCAATTAAGTTAAAAACAAATACAAGGAAGTTCAACTCCAACAGATTGTGGAATTTCTAATAAGGATGAATCGTGTGTTTAATATATTCAATTGCATCCAATAATCGTGGAAACGGAATCTGCCTGATACAATTTTGCAGAATAAAGGGGGATAGCATAATTAAAAAAGAAGAGCTGCACCTTTCCGCTAATGGGAGAAACGTGTCATGAAAGGTAATTAGGAAGGGTTGGCCTGTTCCGGATTTAGCGATAACCTAATTTATTTATTTTTTTAGCGGTATCTTTGGTTGCTATATTAACAGAGCATTATCATTACCATTGTAGTTAATATTCGTACTATCACAGGCTTTAAAATAGTAAATAGGAGGGGATAATTAATGAAATTGTTAATGAGAGATGTACGTATATATATTTATTATGCTTGAAGTTTCTTTACTGGGGAGTATTTTTCTTATTCAAACGGCTATCAGCAGACCGCAAATAGCCACTCGACTCCAGGTTGAGGGAACAAAACACTAGACGCTCATACATTAGACAGTGTACACTACATTCACCCCACATAAGCCGGCAGGCTAAGGACACTCAAAGTACAAACCCTAGGATCGCGTCTCCTAGGTTCTGGCATGGATGGTCATAAAACAGCCTCCAATCCAAGGTGAAACAGCTTGGGTCCGTTGGAAGAATGGCTGAGGGGAACTCTGTCCTACTATGCTGAGTCTGGATACCAGGTGACCTCCAGTGGCAAGAACTGCATTATTGTGGCATTCGGGGCTCTGCTGACCTTTATATCGCTTCCTACTCGTTGGAACAATTCAGGACAATAATTCTAATACAGCGTCTTCAGACTTAACAACAACCTACGCTCAAACGCCCCTAGCTATTGAGTTTCTAGAACCTATTGAAGGACCGGTTAGAAATGTTGAGTTCCAGTTTTATTGTGTCACCTGGAATTTCCAGGCTGGAAATGTGGCAAGATTCTGCTACATTGCGCCAACCAGAAACCGTTTCCGTGGTTCCTAAAATATGTCTCACTCTTAACACTGTGGGAAGGAGCTAAATTAAAGGTCCTAGAGGATTACATTATTTACATTAATTATCTCCCAAAAAATGATAAATAATACAGAGCTCTTCTTTCACTCTGTGTGTGTGTGTGTGTGTGTGTGTGTAGTGCGGTCCGTATGGAACATATTGTGTCTTTTTTAATAAGAACTTTTTATTGTTAAAACCCTGAAATCATTAATTATTTATTATGTACAAATAATAAAAATAACCCATTAATATTTAATACTATTGAATTAAAATTGTTTCTCACATTAAATGTCCAAAAGTCTATAAATAGTATTACTGCGCCGTTTACTCCCGTCATACCAGAATCTAATGGATATTGCAGGGTACAATGCCTTTAAGAATACTCGGCTTAATATCTTGTAGCTTTACAGCCAACAAAATCCTCCATAAAAGCAGATTGACATCTACACTCTTTTAGCCCTCTTCGAAGAATAAATCCCCTTCATTTCTAATAAAAAAAAAAAAAGATTTTGTAGGGCTCAATAAAAACGACGTAAAACATCTACTCTGAGAAAATGGAGAAGATTAATGTTCCCTATATTTATAACGTAATGATATTTATTATTTTATTCATTATACCCTAAATGATATAAACAATCTTAAAATTAAATATAAAAAATCTCTTTTTGCTGATGATACGGCATATATAATCTCCAGCTTTCGGGTTGACACTATTGCTAGGCATCTTACCACAGCATTGGAAAAGTGAACAAAATACTGTAATAAGTGGAAAATAAGGTTGAATAGTGAAAAAAATGAGGTTATACTGTTTACTCGGAGAAGACCTAAAGTATACCCTGAAGTAAAGATTTCCGGAAATTCAATCCCATGGTTTAAAAATATTAAGTATCTTGGAGTAAATTTGGACTCTAAAATGACTTACACGAACCATATTAACATTCAATGTAATAAGGCTATTGCTATATTACAATCCTTATTTCCTGTAATGAATAGAAACTCAGGATTAAGCATAATTAACAAAAGACTTATTTATTTTTATATATTAGGCCTGTGTTACTTTATGTATGCCCTCCTATTCGGTGTATGACATGTGAAACCAACAAGAGGAAATTACAGGTGACTCAAAATAAATGTTTGAGATTCATTGGTTCTTTTCCCCGATGGACTCCTATGAAGTTCTTGACATTCCTACAATAAATCTGTACATAATTAAAGTGACACAGCATTTCTTTGAAGCATGTCAAAATAGCAGCTATAAGCATATTGCTGATATAGTTAATTATAATTATAATAGCCTAAATTATAAGCGTTACAAGTATAAGAGGCTCAATCATGTTACCTTTTGATTTTCAGTGTATAGGTTTTTTTTTTCCCTTATAATATTTTAGTAATAAAAATTAAATAGATATAGGTAATTTAGAATAGTTGTAAAAGCTTATAGCTTGGATACTTGTATTTAATTAATTGTAAAAATTCATTTTATTTGTTTATATTTCTTTGGACAATAAAATTCCTTATATCTCTTTTATATTTATTATTAATTTTATAGTTCGTTAAAACATATGGAAATGATCTTTAACATAAATAGGTTCTTTCTTTTAAAGACGTCTGTATAATCTATTATAATCGTCCAAAGGGTTGTATTTATTCAAACTACACTCATAAAATGATTTTTATCCAGGCATATAGTACAATTTATACACAAAAAATGCAGTTAAAAAATGCAATACTAAGAATAAATAAATGTATGTGTGTGTATGTATATATATATATATCCAAATCCAAATATTCAAAATCTCATATATAAAATTCAATTTAAAGAGTCTAGCTAAAGAATAACAGTGCTAGTGAAGGCGTCTCGATTTCATAAGATTTGTAAATATTTAAGAAAATATACAAAAAGAACTTGTCACGTCATAACTGCTCGTGTCGGTAGATATTTTTTCCCCTTTAAACGTCACGAAAATATTTATGTTTAAATAAACGCAAAAAAATATATTAGCTTTAAACAATGTTTTTGAGTACCCGGGAAGAAGATTCAAAATTCTGTTTTGTTTATTTTAAACATGATTAATAATAGAGGCATTGGTTATATATATATACATATATATATATATATATATATATATATATATATATATACATACATATATATATACATATATATATGTATATATATATGTACATACATATATATATATATATATATATATATATATATATATATATGCATATATATATATATACATATATATATATATATATATATATATATATATATATATATATATATATATATACATATCCAATAAACGAATCCAATGCCTTTGCAATATATAAAGAGTACTGGACCCTTATTTAGAAACAATTGTTAACGTTATGATTTTTTTTTTCAATTACTGTTTATGTGTGAACAATTTTAAATAATTAATTTTTCCTTCTGTTTTATATATTTATATATATATATATATATATATATATATATATATATATATATATATAGACCCACAAATTTAAATGATTGGTTTTCCTTAATAATTATAGATTTCGTTAGAGCTCAGTACCGCAAAGGTTCAGATTTGTTTAGTAATTTATCGTGAAATGAGGATTTCATAATGATCGCTAACACTGAAAAATACGGCAGTTAAATGAAGGTTGTTTAAGGAGAAATAGGTATCTTATATAAAAAGAAAGACCTGAATTTCTTTCCCGGAAACAAGGCGAAAAGAAAATAATTTTGCCCCAGAAGGATAAATGAATCTGAGATGACAAATGACCTCTTTGACAGGCTTCTATTTAACGATGACGTAAGGTTCTGGAATAATAGAATTTTAAATCGTCACTTACTCCTTTATTTGACCGCGGAAACACTTCTTGGTAAAAGCTGGCCGAGTAAGGTTTGATCATGGATCTCCATTTTTGTTTCGAAGCAGTTAGGCAGTAAACAATCAGGCCGAAAATGTCACTCGATGGATGTCATACGTTTTTTTAATTTTCAAATCAATTAATATTTAATCTAAGCCCAAGGTTATTGCCGGCGTTGAGATCGATTGCTTAAAACCGTACGATCGTGGAAATGTTTAACTCATAGAATCGAAACTCGCTCATGACGTCGATTCGACCCGTCGTGACGTCCAGGTACACTTTTAATAAGTATTCCAACCAATAATACCAAATTTAAGGCAATGTCTGTAACTTTTTTTTTGTTGAGAAAAGTGAAGAAAACTAGTTTTTCTAACCATGTTTATGTTTGGGTAATTGGAAACTGTGGATTTAGTTGGAATTTTTTAACGATGTTTGGCATTATTTTAAAGTTAGATATTTAAATTTTGGGTACATTTCGATTTAAGGAAGTGTTCGAAAAGAAATTATAAACAGACCTGATCAGTTTTTGGAATGTCGTATATTTTATTTAAATATATCTAGAACGGTTGGGAAATCGCGATAAGTGGACAGTAACCATTCCAAAGCTTACTAAACGTAAGTGTAATAGTGTTTTCTTGAGCGTACTTTGAAAAGACGGAAATATATATTTTCAATTAGGATATTTTCATATTCCTGTTGTGATATCTTATATCTTGTTTTTTCTCTGGTGATTTAATTCTACATTTTTAAACGTGTTTGCATGTTTCACGGAAAAATCAAAACAGAGTAATAAAGTGTTTCTATTGCTTTAATCATATCATTAAGGATAAGAAAGGACATGCGCTTTAAAGGAGTATGACGAATGTATTATAATTTTGTCGTAGCCTTCTTTCTGAATGATTAAGGGATCATAGACATATATATATATATATATATATATATATATATATATATATATATAGGGACTTGTCCCACATTCAAATATACATCCTCCGTGCTCGTTCAGATTTTTCTTTTTTTAAATAACGCTACAATCATTGTGTCTACAGCACTCCATGAGTATGTATTTGATTGTAAAATCAGCCTTAAAAATTTAAAATGTAATCTTCTCCTGTCTCGCCAATAGCTACCGATTTGTAAGCTCTTGACATGTCTATTCTAAACCAATTCAATGTAATCTTCTCCTGTCTCGCCAATAGCTACCGATTTGTAAGCTCTTGACATGTCTATTCTAAACCAATTCAATGTAATCTTCTCCTGTCTCGCCAATAGCTACCGATTTGTAAGCTCTTGACATGTCTATTCTAAACCAATTCAATGTAATCTTCTCCTGTCTCGCCAATAGCTACCGATTTGTAAGCTCTTGACATGTCTATTCTAAACCAATTCAATGTAATCTTCTCCTGTCTCGCCAATAGCTACCGATTTGTAAGCTCTTGACATGTCTATTCTAAACCAATTCAATGTAATCTTCTCCTGTCTCGCCAATAGCTACCGATTTGTAAGCTCTTGACATGTCTATTCTAAACCAATTCAATGTAATCTTCTCCTGTCTCGCCAATAGCTACCGATTTGTAAGCTCTTGACATGTCTATTCTAAACCAATTCAATGTAATCTTCTCCTGTCTCGCCAATAGCTACCGATTTGTAAGCTCTTGACATGTCTATTCTAAACCAATTCAATGTAATCTTCTCCTGTCTCGCCAATAGCTACCGATTTGTAAGCTCTTGACATGTCTATTCTAAACCAATTCAATGTAATCTTCTCCTGCCTCGCCAATAGCTACCGATTTGTAAGCTCTTGACATGTCTATTCTAAACCAATTCAATGTAATCTTCTCCTGTCTCGCCAATAGCTACCGATTTTTAAGCTCTTGACATGTCTATTCTAAACCAATTCAATGTAATTTATTCTCTTTTATAGCAATTTTACAGGAATGTCACTTTTTACGCCAGTAGTCCAATAACTTTTGTCCCGGTGTGCACAAAGTATTCGTACATCAGTATTTTGTTGTTCTGTTTGAGTCTGTATGAGGCATTTGTCCTTTCTCTACTTCTGGCAGTTCTTCTGTGAAATCATCAGCACAATTTGCGGGCGCAACAACTCGCTTTGTGACTTTTGGCTCCTCTGACATACTCCACTCGAATCCTCTGACTCTAATTCATTACTGTTAAAACATGTGTAAGTAAAAATGTTCAGAATTATGTTTTCATTCATATGGACTTTTTATGAATTTTCTATTATATAAAAAGTGTATAAAACAATTTTATTTTGGTGATTAGTAGAAATTTAATTACATAAAGAAAATATAGCGATTGATAATAATAAAAAGTGACGGCTATTAAATTTATCACCACTGTTAAAAATTTAGTGCTTAGAATTTGGGGAAAAGCCTAAAAAATGAACTGCCCAGGTGACGAAAGGCAAGAGACCTTCATTACCTGGAACACGAGAAGGCACTCCGATCTGACCTGGAACCTAACCTGGTCGACCGTTACCTCCGCACAAACCTTTCACACCTTGCCAATATTCAACTGTCAGGTGAACGGTTCTATCAAGATAACAGTTTTCGAAAAATTATGTGCATTTTAATGTATACAGATAGTGTAAAAAGTATTGGAACACCTATGAATATTTTACTTTTTTAACATTTGCGACAAAAATAAGGGTGCTTTAGGTAAATAGAAGGCATCAATAACACGGTGATAAGCTATATTTTAAATATTCCCTAAAAATCAACATAAAAAAATGATATTTGTGTTCTTTATTAACATTTTAACAATATAATGCAATATTCTATGCGTAAAAAGTATTGGGACACCTGATTTATTTACTATTGCAGCTGGACTTTGGAAGGGATTAATCCCATATTATCGGTGAACTTTGTCCGGCAGGTTGACTCGGACAACCTTGTTTTATATTCAATTTTTTTAACATTAGCCAGAGAGAAAAATAAACCTCAGTTAAAATACAAAATCTTATTATTGCGATTCATAATGAGCGCAAATGTTTGCAAAAAATTGGAAAAATTGTAAACCTTAGGTATGTCTCCTTATCAAATATTAAAAATCAGTATAGTACAACCAACTCTGCGGCAGCAAAACACCATATCAGGAGTCCGAAGAGTGTCAATGCATGTGATGAAAGATCAATTTTAAGAAAAGCACAGGCAATACCACGGCTAATTGCCCCAAAACTTGCGACTAAAATCTCGGGGATCACCTGACGGAACATACGTAGCAGTACAGTAAGAAATGATCTCAGGAAAAATGGATTACGCTGGCGAACAGCCCCACACCCTTGCTCATATTTGACTGCAGACACGAAGCCCCGAGATTTGAGCTCTTCATTCGCTCTCCGCCACACGTTTCGTCAACTTCCTTGGCTAAAAAGTTCTATTTTTCACTCATGAATAAAGTAAAACCACTGCCAGTATTCAGCAGGATGGTGAACACTTTATTTTGCTTAGCAAAGTATTTTCTATAGACCGCGTAATTAATTTTTCCCGAGATCATTTCTTACTGCACTGCTACTTATGTCCCGTCAGATGATTCTCTAGATTTTAGTCGCAAGTTTTGGTGCAATCAGCCGTGATTTTGCCTGTGCGCTTCTTAAAACTGATGTTTAACCACATACAGTGAGACTTCGAACTCCTGGTATGATGTTTTTCTGCCTAAGAGTTGGTTGTACTAAACCGGTTTAATATATTTGATAAGGATACATGGCTGAGGTTACAATTTTTCAAATTTCTCGCAAGCATTTGCGCTTATTATGAAGTGTAAAAATATTTTTTTTTGCATTCCATCAGAGTTGTCTTCCTTTCAGGTCAACGTCAAAAAATTGAACTAAAACAATCTGATGCTAAAACATAAGATACCAAGTCACCCTACAAGGACAAAGTTCACCGAAAATTTTATTGTTAAAATGTTAATAAATAACACAAATACCATTGTTTGATGTTGATTTTCAGGGAATATTTAAAATATAGCTTATCGCCATGTTATTGATGCCTCCTGTTTACCTAAAGCACCATTATTTTAGTCACAAATGTTAAAATATTCTTGGGTGTTTCAATACTTTTTACACTAACTGTATATATATATATATATATCCTCCTACCTGCGGGCATGTTTCTCCAGCGGTGCCGTTTCCTAAACCACAAATTTTCCCCAGCATTACAGCCGGCTTCCTTAGGTGGTACATAATGTCTGTTCGTTATCTGAAAGCATAATGTCGTTGATGCTCGGACCCGTTGCCCTTTTATGCCTGCTGCCTGTTAATCCTTTCAGGGTCAATGAGTAGCCATACACGAGCATTCTTTCCTGCAGGAAAGATGAATCCGCACGGAAAGAACGCCAGTGTATGGATATAGAAGGAAAGCGTGCCGGTCGGGTTATCCCTTCAGTCGGCTTCCTTTGACATAATCCGTTTAGTTTTTCTCTCGTTAGTGGGCGCTCGTCTTTCCTCTTAGATTCCACTGAATCCTGCAGGATTGCGTGTCAGTCCTTACTTCTTAGCTATCAGCTTTTTAACTTTGCTTATAGCTATGGAGACACTGCGTCAAATATTTCTATGCCTTTAAATCTTATATATAGCAATATATTTCCATTCACGATTGAATGCTGAACAATTTAAAAAAAAAAAAAATAACCCACTATCATTAAAGTTAACAGTGTTATAGGAAAAGTTGTAAAAGTATAGATTGTTGCCAAATGTACTATCAATGATATTTTGCACATTTTTAAGAATTTTTAAAGTGCTGCATTTCAAAAACTAATGAACATAACAACATAAAAGTTGGTACTTTTACTCATGTCCATTACTACAATTTACTCACCAAGTTTCATAAAAATTTGACAACCTTGGGTGTTGAAATGCATTTTGGCTGGATGATTTGGCTTGGAATATCCCAAAAGTAAATACCCTATTCAATTCGTATTTTTTTTAGTTGTGTTAATAAATTATAAAACATCTTCTTAAGATTATTTATACCAGTGTTCGAAAATTCAAGTTACCTTTAACTTGAATATAACCAAAAAGTTTAAGTTAAACTTATATTTTTTTTTAATTTTACTTGTAGTTTTTATTGAACATGAACTTTTTCATTAGGGAAATGTTTGGATAAAGTTAGGATTTTGCCCGACATGTTTCGTGCCTTAATTCGCACCTCTTCAGGGGCTTTCCTTATCGGGAAGTCATCTCGTCATGTGTACTGGCTTGAGTCAGGCCAGTACACATGACGAGAGGACTTCCCGATAAGGAAAGCCCCTGAAGAGGTGCGAATTAAGGCACGAAACATGTCGGGCAAAATAGATGAAATAAAATAGTTGAACAAAAACAAATGGTGTTCTGCTTCATCGACCCTCTGCCAAATAAAGAAAAAAGAACAAGTGGAAAATATATATTGGGTCTTATTCAGAAGATATATATATATATATATATATATATATATATATATATATATATATATGTATATATATGTATATATATATATATATATATATATATATATATATATATATGTACATATGTATATATTGCTGCCAACTGACATGGCAGCAGTTGCTACCACTTTCCTTCGGTCCATCTTTAATCCTGCGGGATTGGATGAGAGGACAAGCTTTCCCTTCAAAGGACAGCAATCCTTCTGAAGGCGAGAGGAAAGCCCCCATACACGAACACTCTTTCCTGCCGGATAGATTTTAGTCAACAATCCTCACGGATTGCTATTTCTCGTTAGTGGGCACGAGAGGATTGTATTCCTGTCGCCGTTCCTTACAGATGGAACGGTGGGATAACTTAAGAGGAACGATTGCAGGAAAGTCTTGCCGTTAGTGGCCACGAGAGGAATATAATCCTCTCGGCCTTTCCGTAAGGATTACAGTGAAAGGAAAGAGCGTAGGGAAAGAATGCTCGTGTATGAGGGAGGGTAATGTCCTGCCCACTAATCCTTCGAGGGTCAACGACCTTACGAACTCTACCTGCTCTAGCCAAGGCCGGTATTCACACACTAGGTAATTTCCATCTATCATCGTTATTAAAATTATCGGACCTCTTCCGAATTTCGATTGGTTCCCTTATTAAACGGCGATCGAGGTGACCCTCCTTCCCCAACGTCTTCACCTGATCAAAAAGCATCTGCTCTCCACACTCCTGCCCATGTCTTGCTACAGCCGCCGTTTTGGTGCGCCCATGCTTGTAGTCCACACAGTGTTGCGCAATCCTGGTGCACAACACCAGTTTTCTTCTTTCCTGTCTGTCCTACGTACACCTTGCCGCAGTCACACGGAAGTAGATACACCCCTTTGTCCTGCAGCCACTACCTATCCTTCGTAGAGCCCAGAACCTCGCCAATCTTATCGAAGGGCCTGTAAGCACATCTGGTTCCACGCTTGACAAACAGCCTTCCAACCATTTCAGACAGACCGTGTTACTGACGAGCTCGTCCCTCCACTTCCTGCAGCCGATCCCTACTCACATCTACCAGTGCAGCCTTCATTTCCTTTTCCTTGTAGCAATATCTTTGGAAACCCTTCCGCAAATGCTCCATCACCTCCTTAAAATAATTCTCACTGCTGCACAACCTTTTTGCCCGTAGCAACAGAGCCCTCAAAAGACCCTTCTTCTGAGCAGGGTGATGATTAGATCGAGCATTCTGCCATCCACCTTCCTGATAATCATGGCATCCAAGAAAGGAAGCCTCCCATCACTCTCCTCCTCCATAGTAAACTTATATTTTGATAATTTGAAGTTCCTGGTGCGTGGCATTTTTTTTTTTTCCCCACACTGCAGTAACCCTGCGATGTGGGAATTTATTTTGTACATGTGCCATTTTAAAAGTACTACATGTATGTTCTATATTTATGTAACATGAGAATATTAGTTATGAAAAACTTAACAATTTATAATTGAAGGTAAGACAATAAAATTAACAGAAATAAGACTAAAACTGTAATAATACTAAGAACTAATAAAATGTATAAAATTTTGCAGAAATAAATGATAGATAATGTACAGGAATATAAAAGAAATCCAAATATGAATGATGTAAAATATAAAGATAAAAAAAAATATAAAATTAAATGTATACAATAATGGAAATTAATACAGCTTTTTTTTTTTAAAGTTCCTCCTTTTAATATTATAGACTTCATGAATTTGATTCTTTCCTTGTCAAGTAGTCTGCAGTCAAAGATTAAATGGTCGTAAGTCTGTTCAGTACGAGAGTTACATTTGCAGTTTTTGTCTTCAATGATTTTAAATCTGTGTAAGTAACTTCTTGTTGGTCCGTGACCGGTTAGTATTTGAGTGAGTTTATAATTTATTCTTGGTATTTTCTGCACGTCCTCTATGGTACGTATGTAATCGTATAGGTGTCGTCCTTTGGTTGTCAGTGTCCAACGTTGGTTCCATTGTCTATTTGTTTCTTGTCTAGTATGTGTTTTACAGTATTCTTAGGAGTTTTTTTCCTACACAATAGGCAGGCTCTCATCATTAGCTGCTGATTTTGCCCCTTCGTCTGCAATATTATTTCCAACATTATCCTGGTGGGCTCGAACCCATTTAAATTTTATATATATGTTTTTCTGAAAGCTTTTGATGAGTTCTTGCCTAATTGTTTCAGCCAATGTATCGTGTATGTCTATATTCTTAAGTCTGTCTAATGTAACTCTACTGTCTGTATAAATACAACATGTCTTATTAAAATCATGAACTCCATTAATATATTCCAACGCCTTCCAGATAGAAACTTGCTCTGTCTAATTGTTGGAACAGTTTGGCCCAAGTCGGTATTGGCCTATGTGATATAATATTCTTTTATCAAATATAATGAATGCACATCCAATGTGATCATCGGTTTTGCTTCCGTCGGTGTACACTTCAGTATTATAAAGTTCAGGGTCATTTTCAATTAATTCGATAATTTTTACCAAGTGTTTTGGATGAATATTATTTTTGTAAGGAATTATTTCCTCAACATCATGATTTGGGAGGAGATTATGAATATTAAATTTTAGAATTTTAAATTTTGAGGTCATTTCGTTACATAGAAGTTTAATAGGACTAATGTCAGCAAGTGAACAAGAAGCTTCATATGAAACCGTTCTGTAAGAACGGATAATTTTTAAAGCTTTCAGCCGTTGCACTGTTTCTAATTTATTAAGATTTATTTTTATATCGAGACCTTTATGCCAAATTTCTATACCGTAAGTCATAGCTGGTAGGTTAGCTCCTTCGTAGAGAATTTTTAGAATTTTTGAATTTAGCCCCCACTTCAATTTTGCATATGCCGAAAGAAAGTGAATAATACCCTTTAATTTTATTTGTAGGTTTGTAATATGTGCTTTCCAGTTTAATTTACGATCTAAAGTGATTCCCAAATATTTTATTGTTTCTACCTGTTGTAACGTATTGTTATTAAGCCTAATATTTAGATCGGGTATGAATCTTTTACGCGAAAAAATAATATATTTACATTTTTGTACTTGGACATTTAGTTTATTACAATGAACCCAATAACTTATGTGATTTAAAACAGCAGATTCCACTACTTTAAAATATTTACTAGAAATTTTTAAAATAATATCATCTGCATAAGGCATAATTTCTGCGTTTTGTGGAATATCTAATTTCAAAAAACTATCCATTACTAAATTCCATAGTATAGGGGAGCAAGCCGAGCCTTGAGGGGTTCCTTTTGTTTGATTCTTTTTCACTTTTACATTACCCATTGTTATTTCTCCTGTCCTTTGAGTTAAGTAATTCTTTATAAGAATGTAGAGAATGTTTTCGGGCACTGGTGTTGATGAAGTGCTATAAATATCGATGGATACCAGGCATTATCGAAAGCTCCTTTTATATCTAATGAAACTACTAATATGTGATTTTTCTATTCCATTTGTTGATAGATATCAGATATGTAAGTGATGTAATGCATCTATAGTACTTTTCTGTGGCATGAATCCAAACTGATTTTTATTTAATGGGGTCTTGGTTTCTAGGTGGTGAAGCAATCTAGAATTTATAATTTTCTCCATGACTTTTGCCTGAATAGGAATTAAACTTATAGGTCTGTAATCACAATTTTCTGGATTTGGAGGATTTGACTTTGGAATTGGAACTACTTTTGATATCTTCCATAAAGCGGGAAATATGCCTTCTTGATAACATTTTTTATACAAGCTATATATATAATTAGGGAACAGGTTAAACATATTTTTAAATATTTCCGGGGTTATACCATCGATGCCAGGGGCTTTTTTAATATTTAAATGTTCTATAATTTCTTCTACTTCTAGAAATGTTATTTCATCATCATCAGGTGTATTAGAAACGTCTGATATGTATATGTCAACATATACATACAGTCAAGGTATGTATATGTTGTTCGTTGTCTGTTATGTCTTTCTTTAACGTCTTTAATATTAAAGGAGTTGTAAGCTTTCTTATAGTGACATGACCAAGGGTTTTTTGCATCTATGTTTTTTTTTTTTTTTTTTTTTTTTTTTTTTTTTTTTTTTTTTTTTTTTTTTTTTTTTTTCTACGGCGCATCAACATAAATCTTGGCCATTAGCGCCGACTTCCAGGGTGAAGCCAGGAATTTTTTCAGCGGGCCCTGAGATGAGAAAATTTCTGGCACCGGTGGGGATCGAACCAACCATCTCCCGCTTATGAATCTAGCGCGCTAGCCACTAGACCACGGGAGACCCCTGCATCTATGTTGTTACAAAATTCTTCCCATGATGTTATTTTTTTTTCGTTTGTTGTTCTTTGATATGTTCTTCTCAGTTTGTTTGTCTCCCGTCTAAGTGTTGTCAGTTCATCTGTCCACCATGGATTTGTTTCATTGTTATAAATGTTTTTTATAATAGTTTCCAAATCTTCCTTATTTTCTGCTAATAGTACTACATTCCCATCTTTTGTTGTCTTTAATTCCTTAATACCAACTTTTAACTTATCAGGATTTACAGTATGTTTTGAGTTTTTAAAACTTGAGCATAACTTTTGGATGAAGTTTGAGAGGTTACCTTTATGAGTTCTGCAATTTCTTCTTTCATCCTTTCATTTTCTTCTTTAAACACATTGTATACAAAAACTAAACTTTTTAACTGATCTTTTAGTTCCTTATAAAGAAGAATGTCGGTGAATTTATGAAAAAACTTCAGAGCGTCTTGAAAAGCTGTGTAAACAGTCGCCATGTTGGCAACGACTCTTATTACCTTGTAAAGGGGAAAATTGGAGAGCCAGAGCATAGTACTGTACTGACCTCACTATCTGACGCTTTGACCCTTCTAAGCCTGTTGCAGAAATGACTTTTAAATATATGTATGTGTGTGTATATATATATATATATATATATATATATATATATATATTGCAAAAATTAAATTTTTTAAAAATCAAGTTCAATTCTTTCCAAATTAAAGTTCATCCGAAAATGGTTGAATTCAGTTTTGATAAAATTCTGATTGAAATGTGAAAGTCTGAATTTGAAAAAGGATTTTGCAAACTCGTATCTCAAGCATGATTTCGTATGGTGTAATACCGGCTGACTAAGAAAGTTTCATTTGGAGTATATCGATACTTATGGGGAAAATGATAAAGATATTTAGAGATAAGAAGATAATGTATTCAACCAATAGTCTGATAAGAAGTCGACCACATGGGTAAATAACGTCGAGAAGCATAGCGTGATTCTGGGCGGGGAGGGATGACCCCGAGAGCTGCCTATTGTAAGAGCGGAACCGCGCCAATTGCTCTGAATCAGTGGCGACTTAAGTGAGGAGATTGAGATCCTTTCTCACTAGTCATCTCTCACTCCTTATATACCAACTCCTCCCTGGTTCTTACCGTTCCGAACCATGCCATTAGGGTGGTGTATACATGGAACAATATCCAAATGTCCAGAAACATCGAATTATCAGTAAATAGCTACACAAGGGCTGATGTCTAGATACATATTTTTAAATAACATTGGTAGTGCAAAGTACCCTCTTTTATTGACCAATAAAACCTTTTATCTAAAAATCGTTTAAATTACTTTAAATCCATCGTTCCGCGAAACAAAGAAAATCTGCTATGGGGCAATGGTTCAATAGGGCCAACGAAAAAATTGGAATAACTAAAATCTTAATGAGTTTTGTCATAAATAATTTTGTAATAAAAGCTAAGGTAAGGGAACAATAGATTGTTCTCATTAAGACTTCACCAGAAAATAGCTCAAATAACAATCCAAGAATATTATATTGAAAAGGTTTATAACAGATCAATGTCAGGCGTCACTCGTATTTGTATATATCAATAGCGAAAATAAAGAAAGTTTGTTAGAAAATAGATTTAGTGGGGATTACGGAAAACGTTGGGTCGTTATAATGTTTACTTCTATCTCTGCTATTCCACTTAAGAAGCAGCAAACTTTGGTATTGCCAAGCTGTAACCCAAGTAAGATAGCTATTACTTTCAAAGCCCCACATCCTCTAAGAAAACTTGGCATACTTGATAGTGGATAGTAAAAGCTTCATATTCTCATTATTTTCTTTCGTACGTACTAAATGGACTAAAGGAACGGATGGATATTTGTTTTCATTATGTAGTAACACTCATTTTAATGTTCCAAACGCCAATCCTCAGGTTTATGCTATACACCAAGTGATTAGAAAAAATTGTCAACATCATTGCAGAAAACTAGGTCGTCCTGTTTTGAAAAAAATGCTAAATTTCCTTTTAGTGTTGGTGAAAGAAACTTACTTCGGTGTCACCTGGCAGCGGGTTGCCGCCTTTCATACTTGAGTTGAGTAATTCTACGTTGTTTTTCATAAACCAAGATACCGAACTAAATCATTGGAATCTTTCTGTGTTAGAAAATGAGTCTAATTTATGGTATCATATTCAAGAAATCTGGATCATTCTGAAATTCACGCTCAACGTGAGAAACAAGTTGAATTACTTCAGTAAATGGCATGTCATCTCTTGCAGTTAGAACGGGAAGTACTGGCCAAAGAAGCTCCGGCCGAATTGTTAATGTAAAGATGGACATGTAACAGTACGTTTGAACTTTTCCAGATATGCTTGTAAATCAGAAGTAGACGTCTGTCAAATGGGACTGCGAAAGGCAATTGACGGGATCCTTTCAACCATAATATTGTTACCCATGTCTTCTATACAATTCTATGTGTTATGAGCCATCAGTTGCACAAGTAATACTGTCCCAGGTGTAGCCTATGTCACAACGTTTTATAAAGCTCTCTAAAACTAGTGTATTTAAAGTGGTTCAAAGTGTTCCCCTTATCTGAAAAGTGGCACAGTGGTAGCTAATCCACTGGTGAACATAATTGTGAACTTTGAAGTAATTTTACTCACCAGATCATCACAAAATAAGTAAGTAAAAACGCTTATTTCCTGAACTTGTGTAGGCCTTTACCCTAGCTGAGGCTAGTAGTGGGGGTGCTCCTGTACGCGCCTGACAGAGAGGCTGTCAATGCCCCTTCAGAAATTTAAATACTAGTGCCTGCGCTACCAGTAGATTCCATATCAGCCTTCTTGGCTCAGTGGCAGCGTCCAACTCTCCCAGCTGAAAAGCCCGAGTTCGTAGCCCGCCACGGACACTGTCATCAATTGAGGTTAGCGAACAAAACATGACCGTTATCGAGTCTACGTCAGCTCGCGATTTTGAAAATGTTGCGACTGGAAGACGCAAGAGATTACGCAAAAGAACCAGCTGCGTCCTAACACCTCCTAAGACAAAACAAAAAAAGTCGTCTCCAAATAAGAATTCCTCGACACACCCTCGGACTTCGGAACACACCCAAGTGAGCCAGGATTCACCTCGAGATCCCGTGAAACCTCCTAACATCTATCTCAGGAAAGTTACCGACTTCAAAAAACTCGGCAGCAGTCTGACTGAAATAGTTGGGGAAAAGAATTTCGAATGCCGAGCTAGATTTAACGACATCGTTATAAAGCCATCTGACAGTGACTCCTACAGACAAATTATTCGGTACTTGGAAAGTAAGGAAGCAGGCTTTCACTGCTACCAGTTACCCGAGGACAAATCCTACAGGGTGGTTATCCGCAACCTCCACTATTCAACTCCACCGGCAGTTATTATAGATGAACTCTCAAAGAAAGGCTACTCCGTCAAGAGAGCCCACAATGTGCGGCATCCTGTCACGAAGGCGCAGTTACCACTTTTCTTCATAGATTTGGAAAAAAATGAAAAAAACAAGGAAATATTCCGGGAACAGTATTTACTCTACAGAAAAATCAAAGTAGAGGAACCACGTCGCCGAAGCGATGTAATACAGAGCCAAAACTGTCAGGAGTTCAATCACTCCCGCGCGTACTGCCATCACTCATTAAAATGTGTCAAATGCAGCTCCGAACACTCCTCTAGAGACTGCCCCAAGCCACTTGACGTCCCACCGAGCTGCGCGAACTGCGGCGAGAATCACACTGCCAGCTACAAAGGGTGTGAAGTATATAAAGCACTCAAAACCATAAGAATGCAACGGCAGAGAATTCAGCTCAGCCATCAAAAAGATGCCAAGAAACCATCACCACCCGGCGGACCATCCCACTTCCCCAGCCTACAGCCCGTTCCAGCAGCACAAGAATCGTCCCATCGCCGGCCGAACGTCACCTACTCCTCCCTGCTAACTACGCTCGAGAAAAAGAAGCCGCCTGTCCCTAAACCAGCTCAGAAACTACATGAACCATCTTCCCTTCCTACCTCTTCTACTTCTCCTCCGCAACTCCAAACCTTAACTACCTTCCCACCTACTCCCGCCCCGTCTAAGCAAACCACACAGCACCAGGCTCAAGATCCAATGATCCTTTTCTCCTCTTTCCTAAATAAACTCGAAACCCTTCTTACTCCTCTAATTAATCTGATGACCACCCTTATAGCACACTTCCTTCCTAAATCCCAGAATGCAACGCTTTCATAATTCCCATCTCTCTATTCTTTTGTGGAATGCCAACGGACTCACAACAAGAAGACAAGAACTCACACTTTTACTAACTGACAAAAACATTGACATTGCACTTATAACTGAAACACACCTGAAAGAATCCATGACATTCGGTGTCAAGGGTTACTCCTGTTATCGAACCGACCATCCATCTCTGGCGCAGCACGGGACTCTAATCCTAATCAAGAGCAACATCAAGCATCACCAAGAGTCCAGCATCGCATCAGTAAGCCTGCAGGTAACATCCATATCCCTTTCCCTTTCTCCCTTCCATATCATACTATCCGCTGTGTATTGGTCTCCCAACCATACCATTTACCATCCTGAATTCCAGTCAATATTCCAATCCTTTGGTCCTCGTTTCCTCACCGGGGGTGATTTTAATGCGAAACTCCCCATGTGGGGAAGCCGTTCAGCTAACTCCCGTGGCAGAATCCTTTATGATATCCTCAATTCCCAGAATTATCTCCCTATATCGCCAAACACACCAACATACTGGCCAACTGATCCATCCCGCAATCCTGACCTAGTCGATTTCTTCATCTCGTCTGGCTTGGGAGGCATAGAGACTTCTGTTGATTCGCTCCTCGACCTATCGTCAGACCATTCTGCGATCCTTCTAACCCTCTCCTCATCCGCTGTACCCCGTCCTCTACAACCAACCCTTACACCCGGTCCTATCAACTGGCAATCATTTCAGCTCAACCTAGAGCGCTCCATAGACCTAACCGTTTCCCTAAAAACCCCCTCAGACCTAGACAAAGCCACTGAATCGTTTACTAAAGCCATTCAGGACAGTGCCCGCAATTCATGCCGACCAAGGACAGGGTTGCCTCCTTCACCCAAACTGCAACTTCCAACCCACATCCAAGAACTTCTTGCAGCCAAGCGTCGGGCCAGAGCTCTATGGCAAAGATCACGCTATCCCTCCGACAGAAACGCATACAACAGACTGACGCGACAACTAAAATCTTCCCTATCTCAATTCCGTTCAGAATCCTTTAACGAATACCTTTCATCCCTCTCTACACAAGACTATTCTTTGTGGACAGTCACTCGTAAAATCCTCAGGTTTCACCTAATTCCTTCGCCTCTCAAACGCAGTGATGGGTCCTGGGCCAGAAGTGATGAAGAATAGGCCCTCCTTCCCTCCATAAACCTTACTTCAGTATTTCCCCCTAATCCTCAAACGAACCCCTCCCATGATGAAGATATCGTAGACTACCAGAATTCTCCTTTACCTTTGTCTTTCCCTCCTAAAGCTTTCCATCCGTCCGAAGTAAAATACATCATCAAACACCTCCCTAGGAAATCTCCCGGTTACGACCTCATCACCTCCACAATTCTCAAAAACCTCCCCCAGAAGGCCATTATATTCCTTACATACCTGTACAACTCGATCCTTAGAACAACCCATTTCCCGAACCCCTGGAAACACTCAGTTATTATTGTTATTCCCAAACCTTTTAAACCTCCCCACTGCCCTTCTTCCTATCGACCAATCAGCCTTCTGCCGTTAATGTCCAAAATATTCGAAAAACTCCTTTACAAAAGAATCCTTCCTATCATAGAATCCTCGAAGAAAATCCCCAACCACCAATTTGGTTTCCGCTTCCAGCATTCCACCATACAACAGTGTTTACGAGTTGTAGACTCAATATCCTCCTCGCTTGAACGTAAGAGTTTTTGCACGAGTGCCTTTCTCGACGTTGCTCAAGCATTCGATCGGGTTTGGCACCCGGGATTACTTTACAAAGTAAAGCTTATACTTCCTGACACCTATTTCCTTATCCTCAAATCCTACCTCTCAAACAGATCCTTTCAAGTTAAACAAGGTACAAGTCTTTCCCCTACCTGCCCCATAAACGCTGGTGTCCCGCAAGGGAGTATTATTGGTCCTCTCCTTTTCCTCCTTTACACAGCGGATATTCCCACACACCCAGAAACCTTACTGACCACCTACGCAGATGATGCTGCCATCCTATCAACTTCCCCTGATCCCCCAGTAGCATCCCAACACCTGCAGGAAAACATCTTACCGATATTCAGCATTGGAGTGAAAGATGGAGAGTTAAAATCAACCCTGAAAAATGTAAAGAGGTTACATTCACTCTAAACCGGAGATCATGTCCTACAGTCTACCTCAAAAACACTCCACTACCAGTATCCAGCGAGGTTCGATATCTAGGATTATACCTTGACAGCCGACTGACATGGAACCCTCACACGAGACTGAAAAGACAAGAACTGAACAAACGATACGGACTACTTAGACGACTCCTTGGACCCTCATCTAAATTATCAATACAGAACAAACTAACGATATGCAAAACAATCATTCGACCAATATGGACATACGGACTTGAACTCTGGGGATTTGCAAAACCATCCAACATCAACAGAATACAGGCATTCCAGTCAAAAGTCCTCTGTAAAATTGTAAATGCCCCTTTTTATGTATCCAACAAAACCCTACACAATGACCTGAACATCCCATTTGTGCTTGACCTCGTTAAACCCCGTTTCCAAACGTTCCACTCCAAATTGTCTCACCATCCTAACCCTGAAGGTCAATCCTTATCATCCCAATCCCATCCAGACAATCCTCCCAGGCGGCTAAAGAGACAGTGGCCCCGAGACAATTTACTTGCCTGATCCCTCTGGATTCATTGAAATACTTAGTTAAATAACTAGGAAGTGCTAACAATGGTTGGCCTCTTCCAACTTTTGTACTTATTTTATTTTTTATTTTTTTCCGTTTTGATCATATAAAGTACATATCAATATCTGTATCAACACACTTGATCATAGTACATTTTATATTTTGTACAGATTTCAAATTAAAAAAAATCAGTTGCACAAAATAGGGAGCAGATATTATAGATTAAGACAAGAGATAATATAGATTAAGGAAGTATTGACTATCTATCAGTCAGACTAAACGCAATCAAAATGTTAAACACTATTCACAACACTGGCCTTCGCCTGGCTCTAGGGGCTTTTAGGAGTAGCCCGGTGGTAAGCCTGATCTGTACAGAACCAAACCCGACCACAGATACATCTGTGTAAGATATACAAAATTGCATAATATTTCAAAATTCGACGAAACGGAGATACTGAAGTGTGGCACTACCCCTTTGCCTCCTTGGTTATTGAACAATTATAATGTGTACATCGTCCTTTCTAAATCCCATAAATCAAGCCTAATATCAAAATCAATTTATAATGACATCTTTAAGACTTTCGAAGCAGCAGTTGTTCTAGAAGATCAAATAATGACTAAAATCTAAATGAGAACGTTTACAGCTGAGCTCCACGGCATGCTCATTGGACGAGTCATTGTTATTTACACTGACTCGCATCGCTAACTTCAAGCCCTACAAGACACTTATCATCCCTTGCTCTCAAAAATACTAAACCTCATACACTTTCTGCATAAACATGTAATATTCTACTCGCTACCTGGACATGAAGGATTAGGGTAAAATCCGATTGGAATCACACAAGCAAAAAATAGCTGCAGAAAAGACACATGAAGACGTAAAGAGTATTGCTAAGAAAAGTACGTACCAAAATTACCAACGCAATAAAGCTTTATTAGGTTAAAACGAGACTCGGCATATCGCGCTCAACTAATGAAAATAAATTTTGTTAAAATGAACGAAAAAGGTTCATTAGGAATAGAGATTTATTCCGAAATTATAATTATTGCCCGTAATAGCTTGGTGTATTCAACCAAACACAAACTTATTTTGTATAAAATAAATAAGTAAAATTGGTCTATGAGATATTGGAGTTTACTACGGGACAAAATTACATAAAAAATTATTAACTGAGTATTTCGATTTGTTGCCAGGATATTTACAGGTTACCACCTCAAATAAATTAATAAAAATATTATTCAAATGTAGTATTTCAGGTTTTTTATTCACAACTTTCTTTCTATTTTTTATGATATTGATATTTTCCTTAATTATTCTTTTCATTCAATTTCTTTCTTTACCTAATGTGCACAATTATATGTGCGAAGCTGATGCAGTGCCTTCGACGTTTTACATTAAATTGGAGATGCGGGCATTAAACGAAAAATACCAGATTATGCTCGAAGAACATTGTAATGTAATGCAAAATGTTGGGATATTGATATTATAAACGTCTTATAGCTTTGCAGGTTTCTAAAAAAAAACAGGTCTGCGAAAAAAAATAAAACAAAACTCTGCCTGGGATTATTCTGATAATTTTTGTTTTCTGATGTGCTGAACCAAGAAAATTGTACCATTTCTGTTCAGTTTTCTCGCCAAACGTCAAGAACACAAAATGTAGGAATCACCATAATTTTCATTATTTAAAAACTAAAAAGTCCGTCACGCAGGAGCTGCATAACTAAGCACTTTCCTCAGAATTGGGTAGTGTCGATTGCATTCCTGAATAATTTGCTTAAAATAACCTATATAGATAAATAAAATAAAAAAACATAAATAACACCTGTTTCAATTCAATCCAAACATAGTACAATGTAAATCCCCCCTCCGATAGACCGAATTAGTTCATTTTTACAACACATCTTTCTTATTAGATACCCAGGACCACCGATTTAGTTTATTTTCTAGTCCACCGATTTAGTTTATTTTTACAACACATTTTTCTCTTCAGTTGTCCACAACAAATACCGAGTTTCGTTGAAATATAACAAAAATTACGGCTGGTATTGACAAATAACTACTTTGGCTCCGGAGTAAACCCCCCCCCTCCGGATGGACCGATTTTGTTGGTTAACGAACAACCGTTTGATGGGGGAATACTACGTACCAAGTTTCGTGGCGAAAAAAAGAGAAAAACTCAGGCCTGTATCGTGTTAACGGACACACATATATATATATATATATATATATATATATATATATATATATATAAATTTTAACTGAGGTCATTTTCGGTCTCTACTAGGTAGGATCGATAAAGATTCGAAGAAATTTTTCAAAAATTCCGTCATAAGTGCAATCTCAATAGCTACTTTCCTTCGGAGGAAAGTGCTAAAAAGCAAGTATTTGTTTCATTCAACACGAAACGTTTAAAATATGCATGATGTGATATTATTTTGAGTTTTTCTTATACCTATCCCTCTTTAATCCTATAGATCAAATATTTCTATCGATGTCTTTATAAATTTCGTTTGATCGCGTTTACTCCTGGGGGAGAAAGTTTGCAAATGGCTGCACCTACATTGCACTTGTATCCCTCCCGATCCGACATCCGATGACCAACAGCGGCAGGCGTGAGTGCCTACAATGCTCCCGACCCGATCCAATTAGATCTAGTCACAGCTCGTCAGTAATGAACTCGTAGTGAAGTGACAAAGAGGCATTAATTTAAGAAATACCACTTAATATGCATAGAAACCTTCGATTACCTTGTTGGAGGTAAGAAGGAGAAGTTGAGAGGCCAATCAATCTTCCGGAAGTACATCAGTACCGAAAAAAATCTTAATGTAACATTTACTTTTTAACTGTTACACTACGATAAGAGAAGGATTAGAATTCATATTTTAAAATAATATATAAGAAAGGTAGCTAGAAAGTTATAAACATCTTTCTACGTAATATAATAAACAATGACTAGACAAAGTTGCTCTACATTTTGTTAGCAGTCATTTAAATAGAAAAAAAATCATTCTTATCGCTTAACAAGGAGAGGCTGAAGACTTTTTCAGAACACAATATATCGTTGGTGTCTTCCGTTATCGGTCACGAAACAAACAGGTTTGTACATCCGGGCATCGGATCGCCCCTTGACATTGACAAAGAAATCCGGAAGCGTCTAGCAGAACTTTAACGACACTATAGTTCACGAAAATTCCAGTGATTCAAAATGGAATACATTCACAAATACAAACATACTTTATATATATATATATATATATATATATATATATATATATATATATATATGTATGTATATATATGTATATATATGTATATATATATGTATATGTATATATATATATATATATATATATATATATATATATATATTTGTTTGTTCGCTTTCGATCAGGCGCGAACATTGTCCGATTTGGTCAATATTTTTTACAAATGATAGTTTTATTTCAAAGACCGTTAACCGGCAGATTTCGTCCGCCGCAATGTAACTTATTTTTTGAGGGAGGAGAAAATACATACATTATATGCGAATAAATAAAAAATAACAATTGTTCAATACAAATTCTATCAATTATCTAATTATTCAGTAATTTAGATCATATTGAAATATCGATAATCATACATTGTAATGTGATCAATAGCTCCGAACCAGAACTTCTTTTATAAACCTTACTAGGCCAGACTCTTCAAACTTTAAGGTAGACTTTTAGAAAGTGGATGAACAGCTCGCGGAGCCAGGCTATTTATAATTCACATGAGAACGTGCGTGTCCCATTTTATAAAGGTTGGCTTAGGATTAACAGGGATCATCTAGGTAAAATACAAAATTCAGAATTCCTTCTCTCAAAGTTCTACTTTTAATTATATATATATATATATATATATATATATATATATATATATATATATATATATATATATATATATATATACAGGGTGATTCAGGTCTAAGTAGCCAAACTTCAGGAGGTGATTTTAGACAGTATTTTCAACAAAAAAGTTCATTTAAAGTATTGTCCGATTCCAAATGGAAAAGGAGCTATGTCCAATTTTCTGTTTTCTTAAGGTAGACATATTTTTTGTTAAATAAGAAAAGATTGCTAAAAAAACGTTGAAGATAATTAAATTCTAATTATGCCACCATAAAATAGATTACTGTTTTCTTAAAAAAAAAGAACAGTGATTTATTTCTCTAAATCTATTGATAAAAGATACTTTCTGGACCTCCAATAACGCACTTCTGGTTTTCTCGATGAACCAATGGTTTTTTGCAAATTTTTTCCTCGGCCCCCTAACCGACTACAGATTCACTACTTACAGGAAAACTAATACATTTAGTTAGCATTAAATCTATGCAAATGAAGTGGGGGAACCCATTGTCCAGTCGGAAGAAATAAAAATTAGCACATAATTTTAAATATTTTAGAATAAAATTTCAAATAACACTAAATATCTTTATTAGCCAACTATGATTCCCAACCGGTCGACCTATTGCATTGGAAGACGTTCCGGTCTCACACAAGATAGATTCATGGGTTTTATGGATTGCTGTCAACCGTCCAAGTTGACAAAGGTACAATTGCAATCTCGGCAATTTTAACTTTTTAAATACTTTAGCAACGTCTTTTTATAAAAATATCTCTTAAATGAAAAACTTTTTTAATACTTTTTTCAGTTACTTTTTATAGCTTCCGGACTGGACGATGGGGTCCCACAGTTTGGCCAATAAATAATTTATAATTTCTTCACAAAAGGTATTTGACAGAAACAAAACAACATTCTACATTTTGTAACAAAAATGAGCATCATTCAACCTATCCCTCAATAGACATCAAATTCATTTGGATAGTTCACGTGTAAGTATTGAATCTGTAGCAGTGTTGGGCAAAAATCATGCAGAATAATAAATATTGAATAATGAATACATCTATTATTTCATTCTGAATAATGAATAATTTTTCATTCTTTATTCACTCAATTCAATGAATAACGTAACTTTTTTTTATTCATTATTGAATAACAATGATTTATTGAATGAAAATTTGTATGGAATAAAAATGATTTAATGAATGAAAAATTTTATTGAATAAAAATGATTTATTGAATGAAAATGTTTATTGAATGAAAATGATTTATTGAATGAAAATTTTTATTGAATATAAATGATTTATTGAATGAAAATTTTTCTTGAATGAAAGATATTTATTAGAATGAAAGGATTTTTTTAATGAAATTGATTTATTTGACTAATTTCATTAAACGGTTTCTTACTTTTAATGAAAATTATTTATTTAAGTGATATTGTTTACTGAATTTAAAGAAGCTGAGTTCGTTGTTCCATGAACCACCAGATTTAGTTTTTTTTCTTTTCTTTTTTTTTTTTAATTTATAAAAATAATGACTGAGGAATGAAAAATAATTATTTATTCATTAAATAAATAAAAAATCAGTAAATGAATTAAAAAATTATTGAATAATGAGTCAACCCTGATATTCATAGAATAAAAAATCAATCAGTGGATGAATAATTTATTCAATGAATGACTTCTTATTCAATAAAAATTTATTTGAATGATTATTGAATAAAGAATTTATTGAATAATGCCCTACTCTGATCTGTAGTCCGTTTGTGGTCTGAGGAAAAAATTCGAGAAAAAACTCTGATCACCGATAAAGTTAATTCCTCTACAATTTTTAGTTTTTTCATTGTTTGAGGAAGTAAATATGCAATCTCTTTCTGATGCCAGATACAATTTAACCTATTCGATACGGATAGCCACTTTGGTGTCAACGGCATAGTAAGCCTCATGTCCTCTGCTACTCGGCCATTTTGTGTAGTTCTAATCCCTTTGAAGGACCTCATCTATGTTTTACTAGTTGATGTGTATTTTAAAGACATCACATTCCTTAGATATTATACCATCGCCGAAATATCTGAGTTGATATTATTCTTAAAAAAGTCCGACTTGCAGGAACTGCAGCATCATAGCGCGGTTCCGTTCTTATCCCTAGTATAATTTGGAAAGATTAAAATAGAAACAGTTATTATTTTGGTTCCACCTGTCTTGAAAAGTCTTTATTTACGATCTTACCTGGAAGGGTCGGCTAACACTAAAAACGGTCCCGCTAGTTACAAGGTCTTGGAATCTTGGAACTCTATATTTCTAACAATAAATTGTTTTTGCTATTTTACTTAACCAGTTTTATTGTCAAATGCATTATCCAACTATAAGAAATTAAAAAATAACAAGGAATAAAACAGACAAAAAGAACCGTTCAAATAAACGAAATCAATTACTTTAAAGTTTTAAGCACTTATTTCTCTGATTGACATCGCCTAATTAAAACTTTCTTCAGAACCTTTTTTGTAGACCATTTAGTAATCTTTCGAATGGTAATCTTCCGCTTCTCAAGATTGTCAACGGTTTTCGAGATACTAACGAAAGTATACAAAGTTACCAAAACTTTTCTTGTCTGTTAATAAAATATTTTATTCTAACCCTTCCTTTACTCCAAACGTAACCAAAATTTCAACATATTAGTTTTAATGAAAGTAGAACATGCAGAAAATTTTTCAACTGAATCCCATAATTCTAAGTACCAAAATCAAAGACAAACAGAACAGTTCGAATAAGCGAAATCAATTACTTTAAAGGTTTAAGCACTTATTTCTCCGATTGACATCGCCTAATCAAAACTTTCATTAGAACCATTTTCGTAGAGCATTTAGTAAGCTTTCTAATGGTAATGTTAAGTTTTGCAAGATTCTCAACCTTTTTCCAAATATTAAGGAAAGTATACAAAGTTACCAAAACTTTTTATGTCTGTTAAAAAAATATTTTATTCTAACCCTTCCTTAACTCCAAACGTAACTAAAACTATTTTTCCAATTTTCTTGAAAACGGTTAATGCTATCGCCTTGAAAATTGTTTCATTCGTTTTCCTAGCCCAAGAAGGCTATAAAACGAGTGCTTACAAGCTTATGAACTCAAAAATGTAAGCGTTACTATTTTTTTGCGCGAATTTCGCCCCAAACGCCATCTTCCAGTGGGGGGATTCTGCTGGTTAACGAACTTGACCTTTCAAATTGGACGACGGATTATTGTACTAAATTTCATCACAATCGGACCATTAGGGAAGCCAGAAGTGAGCGAACAGCAAATATATATATATATATATATATATATATATATATATATATATAAATACAAATTTGAACCACCGTTATTTTCGGTCTCTAGGGATTCTGAAACGCGAAATTTTCTAGTCGGCACTTCCGGATTGTTTCATGAGATCAACCTTATAATCGGGGTTCCTCCCTATTAAGGGAGGGAGGAACCGCGCTAAAAAATAATTTCAACAAGTTTTTCAAAAATGAAAAAAAAACAAAAACAAATAACCTTTAAACTTGCCTTTGTCTGACACTTAGCCCAGAAAGAGAAAATGTTTACGAGCGGCTTTCTAAGAAAAAAAGAAATAACGAATGCGAATTAGGAGAACTGATAAAAGACGAGTGGTGGAGAATCTGTTATTTTAAAGCCGTCCCGTAGAACTAAGTCGGTGAAACGGCCTCCGCTCCTGGGGCATGGAATGTCTTGCGGGTGGCCGTCCGTAAGGGCTAAGTACGATTATAATTTTATCTTATATATTATGACATTGGAAAATATTCAGTAAAGAAAAATCGATTCATATATCCTTCCTAATACAAATTTCTGTATCCTTCCTACCTTCTATATCCTTCCAAATACCGCCTTCTAGACTCGTTCTGTTTCCACCTTCAATCATTAGTTCCTAGTTGTAACTTTACCTAAATCTAATTAGCTATTAACTCAAGCAATAGCTCTGCATAACTGAATTAGTTATTAGCTCTGCTATAGGTAGCGCTAATTTTTAGCGCTAGGTTTATTAATTATTGCTAATTTGGCGTTTAAGTATTAGATTTTAGCGACTGCTAATTTTTGCCTAATCCTTATTCATAGATACTTGTTATATTACAATTATTTTATCATAAATATGCTTTTTATTTTTATATTTTATATTTTAAGGGGTGTACAAACAACATGATCCGTAGAGTCTCAAGTGTACGACTAGACAATCCTTAGTCACATGTATTCGCCTAGAAAATATAATCCTCTAGAGGCTTAACGTGTGCACGTTTTAAACACTCATGTTCAGATTGAAATGGAATTGAAATTGTATAATGCCTTTTAGAAACAAAAGTTTGGATTCTGACACGTGTCATAGCCAGAGCAGCCGTTCGTTCCGATGTATTCTCCCAGTTTTTTTTTTTTTTTTTTTTTTTTTTTTTTTTTTTTTTTTTTTCAGAAAGCGTAGATTACAGGCTATTCAGATTAGCTTAGCAAATCTATCTCAACCGGAATTTTTCTTTAATTCTAGAAATAGAGCAGAAATATTTTAAAAAATACTGAAGGACTAAAAAAAAACTATTCATTTCATATTGTATACCATGCTATATTACTTCATTGTCTGGTTCAACCGACCAACGGCTCTTATTCTTCGAGCAGACATTAAGATATTCCTTATTCTACAGCAAAGCAGAAGTCACAAGAAAATGAAACTGCAACTAAGGATGTACAAAATGCATGTCGAAACATCGGCGAATTACTGAGATATGCGAAAAATATGATTGAAAGAATGGACAATTTAGAAAAGCTTGCATTGGTATCATTTTCTAATTCCAGCATTCCCGTTGCAGCGGAACCTCTTCCTCCACAAGATAAAGCTGCTTCTAGTCTTGAAGAAAGGATGGTGACAACAGAAAATACGAATCAAGAGGAAAAGACAGTACTGACTGTTTAGAGTAGAAAATTTCCCAATGAAAGGAATAGTAACAAGTAATTGAAACCTCGAATTAAGAAGTCTTCGGGAAAAATAACAGAACCTGGAGGATGTAAAGTAAACATTAAGAAGATTTAGGCAGTATACTCGTTTGTAAATAGCTCGGTTATTTTCAAGACATTATTTTTTCATACCACGTTTTAATGTTGTCAGTATTAAGTAATCAGTAAATAACACAGCTGTAAATAGTCTGTGTTTTGTTCACGCTTTTGAATTATTTAATTCCACAGTTTTTTATACGTTGTAATAAGTACGAAAATTCAAATTTGTTTAAATGGTAGCTAATCGCCTTAGTTGCAGAGCTCTTATATAAATAATATATAATAATATATAAGCACTAGCTGACCCGGCGAACTTCGTACCGCCTAACAGTCAATTCTTTAATTTTTTTTAATACTTATTCTGCTATTTGGGACACCCGGACAGCAAGTAAAATAAAAGAAAAACAAACTGAATAAGTCGACAATTAAATTATGTCAAAAAATAAAAATTATAAAACACTAAAATTCTTTTAATAGTCACTAAAAAATCAGAATCAAAATTACAATATCACTTTATGGTATGGTATTAAAGTTCAAATTGACCTTTAAGTATTATTAGGAATATTTTATATGGGAATATAGAAAAGTGGAGTCTTTTTTACTTTTTTAATGCAAATATAAATTAATAATAAAATAAACAAAATTCACCCAACACTCTTATCTTATGGACAGAACGGACAAACCAGTTTGTAAATACTGCAACACAACACTTACAGTAAAACATATATTGACAGAATGCAGACAACGTAGTCATCTAGACATACCTCACGACATCCAGGAGCTACTCACACTTGACAGTATACACATAAATACTATACTAATATATCTACAACACATTAATGCCTACAACAAAATTTAACATAACCGCAAATCAACAAACTTCGATATTACATAAATGAATGTATATATATATATATATATATATATATATATATATATATATAAATAAGTCGACGATTAAATTATGTCAAAAAATAAAAATTATAAAACACTAAAATTCTTTTAATAGTCACTAAAAAATCACAATCAAAATTACAATATCAGATTTCTTATTATGATACCTACTTATTATATTTCATTTTACTTTTACTTATTCTAAATTAAGTTTCACTTTTATTGTAGTACTTAATGGTACACGATATTTTTTGTTTCATTACCCCACGCATAAATAAACAGAGCAGATGGTTTTCCAACACGGGAACAGGCAGCGTACAATTGACCATGCGAGAAACATGGATTTTATAGATTAATATCACAAACACTTAATGACTGCCCCGGGATTTTGTTATAGTCAAACTGAGTTCATAGGTCCAATAGCAACACATCTGCAGGCACTGTAATGAATTCACAGCAGCTCGATTCAAACTTGCACCATTATTAGTCGAATGTCGCGCTTCGCGGGTCTGTCTTAACCGAATTCTTTCACGTTCATTGCGATCTTCACGTTCCTGGGCAGTACGATTAGATTGATAATTAATTTGATGCGTTGCATTTCGGGTTCTTCTGCCTAAATTTCTCCGCCGCCTTATAGGAGGCATATTTAGTAAGTCACAAACACACAAAAATTTAGTAATTCTATAGACATTTGTGGCTTTTAGATTTAATAATATTATAGATGCACAGCAAAGAGATGTTTACATTTCAAGTGACACTTTACCATAGACAATTTACATTTTACCATAGTCAATTTGTTTTTGAGTAATGTTACCATCGTATAAATATTGACAAATATTGACATTAATATTTATACGATACTAATGTCACTCTATTGTTTTGCCTTCCCAGAACCCCTCCACTAACACTTTATGGTATGGTATTCAAGGAGTTCAAATTGAACTTTAAGTATTTTTTTTTTTTTTTTTTTTTTTTTTTTTTTTTTTTTTTCTTACGGCGCATCTACATCTAGGTCATTAGCGCCGACCTTTAAGTATTATTACAAATCTTTTGTATGGGATGTTGGGTCAACGGAACAGAACACAATACATTCACGGACACAACATAATTTTTGACATTTTAACATGGAAACATAAGAAGAATTATTACCAGAGAAGATTTTACGGAAAAAGATTTCGTTTTATCATCAATTGATGACAAAACTAACATAAATATAAATAATTTTGTATAGGAATATAGAAAATTGGAGTCTTTTTTACTTCGTTAATGCAAATATAAATTAATTTAAATTGCAGTATTAACATGTGCTTCTAATGTCACCTAGTGATTACATGTTCTTATTTATTTAAATTTGAACATACGTTTTTATTTAAAAATGAATTAGCGTTAAGGAAGTGAAAAAGACCCGAAAAGTATTGTTTTTAGACTTTTTCGGGCAATTTTTTTAATTTTCTCTCCGTAAAGAACCATCCTCGTAGTTCAAGGAATATTATAAAAAAAGAATTAGCGAAATCGGTTCATTTGTTCTCGAGATTTGCGCTTACCAACACATTTAGCGATTCATTTTTATATAATAGATAGATATACAAATACGTTAACTGTTAAAAATATTATAATTGAGAACATATGTTTTTATTTAAAAATGAATTTGCGTTAAGGAAGTGAAAAAGACCCGGAAAGTGTTGTTTTTAGACTTTTTGGGGCAATTTTTTAAATTTTTCTCTCCGTAAGAACCATCCTCGTAGTTCAAGGAATATTATAAAAAAAGAATTAGCTAAATCGGTTCAGTTTTTCTCGAGATTTCCGCTTACCAACACATTTAGCGATTCATTTTTATATAATCGAAGATAATTGTATACCGTATGACCAACCAAAGTAAAAAGTGTATCTTTTTATATCTTTGCATGTTTCTTAGCATACGAATATTTTCTCTCGAAGCGTTCGTCCTTGTTCTAGTGTTTAACGTTTTGAATATTCATGCGGAAGATGGGGTTTCGAGTTCCACCTTTCACGTTTTTGACAGATAAATTACAAAAAAATAAGGTTTTTCTCGGGTTTTGGCAATTTTCGATTCTCTGGTGTTCTTGGCCGTAAAAATGACAAATATAAAATTGATAAAGATGTCGATAATCCGTCATAAAAATTACTCCTTTTCATGGGAGATTTCAGGGTTTGGATCTCTGGAGAAAACTGGAGAAAGTTGAGAGATCGTGCATTAGATTAACTTCTCCAATGAAAGTTAATTCGACTACGGTAAGAACCACCAAGTTTTATTTTTAAATTCCAAAAATGCTGCGATAAAAGTTGGGTGTTAATGAAGCCTTGGTCACCCTATATATGTGATTTTAAGCCCATTCTTCAGGATTGTGGATTTGAGTTAATTATCTTGCGAAAAGATGATCATACTTATGCAGCTTCTACGTCACGTTCCTATATATTTCTTAAATATTCGTTGCAACTATTATATATTTTTTTTGTTTTTTTTTCAACTCGAATTTGACTGTACTAAGTCATCAGTTTGATGTCATTTAAGTTGAAGGTGAAGGTGGGGAAGGATGAATAGATTCTTGAAGTAAATGACAGGATTATAACTTGTCCACTCAACAAATCGTGAACATTATTATCCGGATTTAACGTTCACTCTCCAATGAACCTAAACAGGTTCGAAATATAAGTCAATGTTTTAAACAATTTTAGGGAGCTACTCCTGCCAGTTACTTCAAGAATTTATTTATGTATTTTTTGGTGTCCCACTTTCTGACCGTTCACACCTTACTATATTGTCTTCTAGGAAGCTTGTGTATTATAGATAGGAATCGGAGTTACAATAGTAATCACACGAAGGTACACATGAACTATAATCTGACATCAGTGAAATATGGCTCTCCAGAAGTATTATAGTAATATCAATTATTTAGTTGCATTCATATGAGGTCGTATTATTCATGGTTGTGCAAGTAATGTAGTTTCGAGTCTCTTCATTAGCTCCTGCGACTCAACAATCCACTTAAAAGGTATGGCAAGTGACGTCGTCTTATTCCACACGTAATTTCAGGTTAAATGACGCGAAAATGAGTGTTCTAGCTAAACATGTAGCAGAGCTATTCAAACTTTTGTCTATTTTAAAAACTATTGGCTTTTCGGATGAAACCTGTGTTTTTCGGATTTTTGGTTAATGAATCGTTAATAGTGGCCACATTTTTAGAATCTACATTAAATACCCAATAAGAAACACCATGGGTGGGTCTAGAGGCTGACGCATTAGTTTCACATGCGGGAGTGGTGGGTTCGAGGCGGCAGGAATTTTCTCATCTCACGGCTCTTTGAGAAAATTCCACGCTACACCAGGATGTCGGTGCTAATGGCTAAGATGTCGATACGGCGTAAGAAAAAAAAATGTTATTAAAATATTGACAAGTGAATTAGGAGCTCTACTAAAAGCCATATAGATGTGAACTATTGGCATTCGTTTTTTTCTTGAATTATCCAATATTTTATTGTTGAGCTATTTGTGCTGTGATTAAGGTGAAGGGGGACCATTCAGGCGACCCTTAATTCCAACCTCTAATAACTATAATAATTACTAATTTTTATTTTTTGATTTATTACACGTATCCGCGGCGCTAATGGCCAAGAATTGTCGATGCGCCGTAAAAAAAAAAAAAAAAAAAAAAAAAAAATACACGTATCCACTTAGTAAACTATGATGTTGAGACACACGGCCCTGGATTGCGTAGGTAAAACAAAACTTGCTTATGTGTAACAATCAGGAATCAATATTCAATTTAGTTTTAAATATTATATAAATTAAGAACCTTATTTATTTAAGGCAATATTTATCACAACAGAACATTTATAAAATTAAATATCTAACGGGAGGCCCGGTGGCACTTAACGCTCCGTGACTATGGTCGTGAGTTCGATTCTTACTAGGGGTGGTGGTTTTTCTTTCGAAAAAAGAAAAGGCATCTGCCCTATCCCGGCTGGAAAAGGGTGGTAACCTATATATAACCCGTCCTAAATTCCCTAGTTAATAATAAATGGACATTAAAATTTATTAATAAAGATAAGATTTAATATATTAAAATCATATCAGCCTCCCAGTTGACCACACATAATAATGTGTACAGACTCCTTAAGTTGTTGTCGATCCTCATCAACATTTTACACGAAATATCGAGACTAAATGACTTAAACACAATGGTGACAATGGTGTGGGTTCCTGGTCATGAGAACCTTGGAGAGACTTCAAAAGCAGACGAACAGGCAAAACTACGAGAAGACGCCAGAATGACCAGGACTTAATTAAATCACATGACTTACAAACAAAAATAGCAAACACTATACTGAATAGATGGCAAGCAACATGGTACTGTACACAAGATAACCATCTAAGGGAAATAAAGTTCAGTATACAGTCCTATCCGTCAGGTGAACTAAGGACAAGACGCGACGAAGTAATACTAACACGACTTAGGATAGGACATACACGACTCACCCATTCGTACCTTTTCACAAGACAAGACAAACCACTATGTGAGACTAGCAACGTACCTTTAACTGTATAGCACTTACTAACAGATTGCCTTAAAAGAGACAAATTAAAATTGCCTCGTGGCTTAAGTTAATTTTTATCAGATTGGAGCCTACACATTAAAACCATACTGACGTACTTAAAGACGACAAAGACATACAATAAAATATAGTAAGACCACACATAACTTATAATTTTAACCAAGTCAAAGTTTCTTATCTCAGGATAAAATACCTCCCATTTATTTTAATCTAAAATATCATTATGGTTACTAATTATTTTATTCATTTATATTATTATAATTTATGTTTTATTATTTCTCTTCTTATTCATTTTACATGCCTTTCTGTTAATTTACTAACTTTGTTACTGATCTTGGGTTCATAATTTATTTCTTATTATTTTTTTATGAATTATGTTAGTGCAGATCTCTATCGTTGTTGAGCTCTTCAAGTCAATAACAAAAAAAAAAAAAAAAAATTAATTAAATAAATGTCTAACTTTAATCAACACCTGTGGTTTAGGTTGATGCGCTAATAAACAATAAAGAAAAAATAATTTAACAAATTAAATAGGTAATAAAAAAGTCACCTCATATTATGAAGTAGCAATATATTTAGAGCCATAAGGGTTGCCATTTGGCGCTCTATGCCTTTGTAAGGCTTTTGGTATCGCCTGGCGTGGCTTGCCTGTGACGGATCGATCCATCATCCATGTCTCCATCCTAGGATTAATAATAATAATATTAATAATAAGACAGAAGTGCCAACGGCCATAGCCACTTTGAATGCACCGGTTCCCGTAGATCACCGAAGTTAAGCAACGTCGGGCGTGGTCAGTACCTGAATGGGTGACCGACCCCGTACTGTTGGCATTATTAAAGGGTGGCGACCTATAAATAGCCCGGCGCTAATAGCCAAATAGTTGATGCGCCGTTAAATTAAAAAAAAAAAGACAGAAGTAGTTCATATATTACTTTTGGTCATTAAGTAAACTGTGTGAAAATCGCGATTGACCAATTCTTAAGTGAGTCATACCCACATCATCTCTTCAATTCCAGCTGGAACTGGAGGGTCGTTTATTTATTCTATGTTTGTTTAAACGAAGATGAATTTTTGGTTTGTTTGGAGTTTTAGGACGATCAACATTATTTACCCGATCTTTTCGGTCGCCTATGTTTGATTAACTGACCTGTATCTGGATTTTTATGAATATCTTTCTCTTTTTCTTTTGATCAATTTTTTCTTGAGTTATGTATATACTTCAATCCAGTAGTTTTTCTGAACATTCTGTTATTTTGTTTTTCTTTTTATAGGTGCTTCTACTGCTAGGGTCATTAGAACCTTTAAAAATTGTTTCATTTTTGACATATGATGAAACATTTTTTCTGTTATTACGCAGTCTTTCCCAACGCATCCTATTATTCGTTCGAGGGTTTTCCAATTCCTCTAATTCTGTCCTGTAGTGGTGGCATTGGGATAAAATGTGTTTTCTAGACAAGGTGTCATCACATCTTGAATATTTTGGCGGGTCTTGTTTGGACATGAGGAATCCATGCTAATGTTTTGTACGTCCGATTCTCATTCGGGCTATGACTACCTCTGCTCTCCTGCTAGCTTGAATCCCAGTACTCTATTGAGGATTTTATATCCCTTAATTTATTGTCCACCTGACGTCTTGCCACATGTATGCTTAATTTTCACATCTTACGTTTTTTATCGGATTGAAGAGTTCGTTTGCAGTTAACAAAATGGGTGAAGTATTGGTTAGCTGATGCCCTTCGTTTGCTGCCCTGTAATATATTTCACATCCCCTTATTCTTACATGACTAGGGCTCCATAAGAAATGTAGATATGAAGATTTTGCACCATTTTGTTATTGGAGCTTATTTCTTTTAAGCTTTATAGGGCACTGAGAGAGTCCGTTCATATAATTATTTGGGTGTCTGTCTCATGGATATTTTCTTAGCTAGCTACGGATTACTGCCATAGTTTGGCGGAGTAGATGTTGCAAAGACTATTGAGCTTATGTTATTACTCCATCGAATATAGCGTATGCTATTGAGTCGTAAAATTTGATCCTTCGGTGCAAAGGTTAGAAACTGATTCTAGGTTCAGATTTTCTCCAACTAATTCTTTATTGATAAGAAGGAATATTATACTATTGGCATACTTACTTTTTAATGGATTCGATTCAACGTGAGATTCGTTATTTCTGGAAACACCCCCGCAGAACGGTAAATCCTCAACCCCTCGGGATGGAAATTCGAGGGGGAACGGGTTAAGCGCATGCGCTCCACGGGGGGCATTAACTATATATGCCCGAAGGCGGGCGGGAGGCGGCACAAGGAGCCCGGCGACCACATGAGCATGACCACGACACTCTGCGCTTTAGCTCTTGCCGTCTTCATCGTACAGGTAGGTCCCATCAAATTATATACTTATTTTTAATAATTCGTTTTTAGAATATTTTCATAAAGAAAGCATCAAGGAATGGAAGGGTTGTAACTTATTTATTTTTTAAACATTACCTGTTTTTTCTTTATTTCCTTAAAAAAAAATTCTACACTGCATTATTCAAACCACAATAAATTACAATGTATGGGAAATTATTATTATTAGAAATTGGAATATGAAATATAAAACAATTGAGTTCGAGAACGTAAAAAAATTGCTTTCCACTTGTTGCTGACTTTAATAAAAGTGGCCTAAAGTAAATTAAATTTCCTCGAATTAAGTAAAAGGAAGTAAAATTAGATAACAGAATTTAAAACGAAAATGTAAGAATGTAGAATACCCCACGCATTCTTTGTAAATATTTTATTTTATTACTAAAACCCATCATTATTTCCATTTGAGCCAAGTTCTTTCTGAACTCTCAAAATATAATTTTTAGCAACTAAAAAAACTTTCGTTTTCTAAGAAATTTCATCTGTTTTTTTCAACTTGTGTGATCCTTGTTGTGAGAAATGAGTGATACCAATTGGCCATTATGAGTCATAAGAAATTTTACACGTAGCCAAGAAATAAATTTATGTTTGTAGAGAGTTTAAAATTAAGTGAATTTTAACTTCCCAAAACCTTAACCACCAGGTAGAAAAACGTTTATCCTCTTCTAAAGTTCTACAGTTCTGTTTCCCCTTCAAAGTCTATTTGTCAAAATGAAAGGTGGGATTTGTGAATGACCCTTATTTAAAAGAAGATCATTTTATATAAATCCAGAAAAAACAGTCCTTATGAAAACAATAATAGATTATGAAGGTAGAAATTGTCAGGTTTCGGTATAAAACCCATTTTTACATAACAAAAATGTAGTTTTATTAAGACACAACGACCGAACCCTGATAATTTCTGCCTTCACATCACCAACGGTCAACGATTTCCTCTGGAATAATATTAAATTATTTTATTCTTTGGCATTTAACATGGAGTTTACATAGATACAATTAAATCAAAATTGTCTTCTGAAGACCTTTTTTGTTCTAAAACGTCTAAGATTAAAACAACATTTTTTTTTTGTTATCTTAACCGAATTGTACCTACCTCTTATTTACATAACGTTTCTATTCATGTTATTATCACTAAAATTCATGTCGGCCCATTTAATATTTTATAGTAGTATCGCCTTCACTAGTATTTGGTATCTACTAGTTAATTATCCATGCGCGGCCTACATTCTGTCCTTCTCGGAAGAGAAAGGTTTTCACTAGACTAAGGAGGACCTTGAATGGTTAAATAAACGTTAATACAAATGCCACGAACAACATGATTTTCAGTGATTATAGCATGAGCCGAAACGTTACGTAAAAGAACCGATATAATTAAAATTAGATTAAGGTAGCAGGTTTTTTTCGGAAAAGGGGTGCCAGAGATTTTGTTTAATGACAGTTATATAATAAAGAAAATACATTAAAAAAAAATGTATGTCTATAAATTACCTCAAAACATCAATATTCGGAAGAAAATTTCTAATGTTCTTCAAACTTTTCAACAAAACTAGTAGTCCTTCTCATACTTTCTAACTCCGTAAAAATTCGCATAGATGTGAATCCAGCCTGCTCGTAGTCCCGCATTCTCTCTTGTTTTTTTAGTTTGACCGAAGCTCAAACAGATTCAACCATCACCGACCCAGTCAAGATCACAAATGAAGCTATAACAAAATTAGGAACGTACATTGGCACTTTCCAGAAGAATGTAGCCACTGAGTTTGCAAACATGAATGAATTTTTGAAAAATTTCTTCAAATATAATTCTTACCAAATAGTTACCGAATATTACTCCCGTTATAATTGATGTTTAAAATTTAATTGTTAACGGCCTTATTTTAAATTTTATTATTGACAATGAATTTTAGGACGCGTTATCTATAGATTACTAGCCTTTTCTAGCCTGTATAGGGCTAATGCCTTTTTATTTTGAAAAAAAGCCACCTAGTGGGAATCGAACCCATGACCTTCGACACGGATTGCAGAAGCACTCAGGGCTACCGAGCCTCCAATTGATGTTTTATATCTATTGTTGCATGTTTTAACTTGCGTCATCTGGTTAAATAATAATTATTTTTACTTTACTTAATTGTGAGCTTCGCAACTTTAGCGATTAGCTCCAGATCACAAAAATCTTATTCCAGGCAAGAAGAAAAAAGAAAACGACAATAATTAAACAAGATTAACATTGTTTTATATTTTAGTTTAGACATTTTTTCAGGAACATGATTTAGGCCCTGCGTGACAACGCTTTTACCTATAATACCTATGTGAGCTGTCAATTAGTTCGAAAATGTCGACTAAATTTCTAGGAATGACAAGAGTAATTACCTGTCAATGTGTAAATGTGTTGTATAATTTAAGGTGATAAATGTTCGTGATTTTAACTGTAATTCACTTGTTCAATTCATTTCTTTATTTTGATTGAAGTACACATACATTCACAGCATTTAAATTTAATTCTATTATTCAAACATACATGGTATTTTATTGTCTTATTAATAACCTTAGCAATTGCAGAACCTGGTTCATTCCAGGTCAAATCAACACAAAAAAACTAACATTTTCAACCTCACTATCTCAGAAATTAATGAAATTTGGTGAAGAGGTAGGCTTTGTATAGACTAAGAAAAACACCAAACATTATTGAAAAATATCAACTGATTTGGAAATTACAGCTATGTAAAATTTCAAAAATTGTCAAAATATGAATTGTACCTGAAATTTTCGAATTGCTATTGTGGCTCTTATATTCAAGCGAGAGAGCTGAGAGGGGTGTTACTTTAAAGCTCTTTGTAAGAAATTTCTTATGATTTGCAACATCATATAGGTTAGGAGGAAAAAAGGTTTCTCAAAGTCAAAAACAAAATTTTATTTGCATATAACTCAAGAAGCGTATTTTTAAAAAATATCAAAATATATATGTTTTTCCAAGTGTATTTGAGAACTTATTCCTAAAGTTTTATGATGATTCCAATGTGTTAACTATTTACTAATTTTTTTCTTTTTTTTTAAGACGCTAATATTTTGGACGATATACAAAACATAATCATATATTTATATGTTATTTACTTGCAATTCCAATACAACTTTAAATCTTTTTAAAATATTTAATTATAATATTTTTTTTATTAAATAAAATTGTTGATTAATGAGAAATTATAATTATAATAGCGAAAGCATTATTATTAAAAAATAAAATAAATCAGTACTAAATTAAACTTATATTATCATTACATTTTCTAATAACAAACCTTAAACAAAATTGTACTTGCCTTCATTAACAAAAGTAATTTAAGAAGTTGACAAGTAAAAATTAAGTACCTATGCCACGTAAGAAGAGTATGTAGAAACTGGAAATTTCTTAAGTGACAGATTTGAAAAGGCATTAACAATGTAATGATTTATTACCAGTTGAAACCTTTTAAAATTCAAGGTAATGTCTTTTTCTTTTGATCATAGCTCTGAAACTGTGTCTACTACAAGATAATTAGAAAAACTATTAACAAAGGATATAAGAGGTTACGTAAGTGCTACATATGACACTAAATGGTGGTTGGCATTTGTTTTGTATAAAAATGAAGATGAATTTAAGTTCACATTCTTGAACCCTGCTGGACCTTTCCCATATTTTTCTTTTCCACGATAACCTGATGTTCTTGGGATACCAGTTAATTATAATGGATGCTCAAAATTTAAATAAATAATAATCTATTGTATAAATTTAATCCCTTTACACCAACTGGATGAGTTTATACACAGAAAATGATACGCAAACATCAAATGAAGCTTTGCAGGATATGACATAAGCTACTCAGCATTACTTTTCACCTCCTTGAAGTAGTTTTGTTGATGAATGCAAGTAAGATTTTGTTTAAGGTTTGTTATTAGGCAATGTTTATTTATTTCAATTTTAACGTCCATTATTATTAACTAAGAATTTTAGGACCGGTTATCTGTAGGTCACCACCCTTTTCTAGCCAGGATAGGGTTGATGAATTTTCTTTATTCTAAAGGCAAGCCACCACCCATAGTGGGTATCGAACCCACGATCCAGGGTGACTGTTAAGTGCTCACACCTTTACACTCATTGGCACAGGCCTTCCATTACATCATTAGAAAATATAATGATAATATCAGTTTAATTTAGTACTGATTTATTTTTTTTTAATTAAAGTGCTTTTACTATTATAAATATGATTTCTGATTAATCAACAAATTTTATTTAATAAAAAAGGATTATGTGTAAACATTTTAAAGAGATTTTATGTTCATTAATGTTGTATTGCAATTGCAAGTACATAACATATACATATATGGTTATGCTTTGTATATTTTGCAAAATAATAGTCTTAAAAAAAAATAAATAAATGGTTAATCCATTGGAATCCCATCATAAAACTTTAGGAATAAGTTCACATATACAATTAGAAAAACATATAAAATTTTGAAAAATAAAAAAAAAATTTTTGAGATATATTCAAATGCAATTTTGTTTTTGAATTTGAGAATTTTTTTTCTCTCCTAACCTATAAGGTGTTGCATATCATAAGAAATTTCTTACAAGGAGCTTTAAAATAACACCCCTCCCAGCTCTCTAGCTTAAATATAAGAGCCGCAATAGCAATTCGAAAATTTCAGGTACCGGCATTTTTTGAAACTTTACAGAGCTATAATTTCCAAATCAGTTGATATTTTTCAATAATGTTTGGTATTTTCCTTAGTTTATACAAAGGCTACCTCCTCACCGAATTGCATTTAAATCTGAGATGGTAAAAATCACTGTGTTTATTTGACACGGAATGACCCGCCTATAAAAAACATTCAACCAAAAAAATGACTATACTTGATTGGTCAGAAATACGTGGAATAGAATCTGAAAAGTAACAAAGAGAAGAGTAAAATAACATACTAATATATCTTACTTTAGAAAAATATCGTTTACTTTTGATATTACCTAGGTGCACATTCTCGGAGTTTTGTCATGAGTTTTATAAAATACTAGCTGTTCCCCGGCGTGCTATGCTACATCACTGTGGATTTGTAAAGAAACAAACATACAGACAGACAGCTGACAGTCAATTTTGCCTTAGCCTATCAAGATCTACCTCTGTACCAAGTTACGTTAAAATCGGTCAAACTGTGTCAATTTGTACACACAGACAGCTGGTAGACGTTTTTGACCTATCCTATGACACTCCCCGTATCAAGACCTACCCTCGTGCCAAGTTTGGTCAAAATCGGTCTAACGGTGTGATTCTGCATTAAGAACAAACATACAGTCAGACAGCTGATAGACGTTTTTGACCTAGGTTATTACTCTCCCCGTACAAACAGACATTTGATTTATATATATATATATATATATATATATATATATATATATATATATATACATATACAGGGTGTTAAAAACTCGATTGACGCCCCCCTTTTTTTCCACAATTCTTGAAATTTAAAAACGAAACTTGGTGGACCTTAACGTGGTCGAATGTATATTCTCAAGGCCTAATGCACGACCCCTCAACTTTTTCCAGTTTTTCTCCAGCGACCCTAACTCTGGAATCTTCAATGGAAAGGGGTTATTTTTATGACGGATTATTGTAGAGAATTGAATTTTAGGTCGATTTTATATCGGTAATTTTTTCACTAAAGCGCACCAATGAGTAACAAATTGCCATAAACCGTTAAAACCCTTGTTTTTTGTCACTTTTCTGCCAATAACGCAGAAAGTATGTCCGTAATGAAAAAAGTAGATGATATAAACGTTGTAGAGGATTAAATTTTCTTTCCCAAAAGAACCTTTAAATGCCTAAAAAATTAATAGGAATGGAGTAAAACACACTTTTGTTTTTGAAGTTTTCAGAAACGTTTACGATCAACGTGGTCTACGCTTCCGTAAAACTTAATAAACATTTCCTAAACTTTTTGCTCCACCTAAAAATCAAATTCAATTACTTTATAAAGGCATTCAAATAATAAATTTAAAGCAACAGAACTCACCTAATCATTAGAATAATTATTTTTGTGTTGAACGATTTTTTTTAGTTATTTTGTTTTTTACGGCGTCTTAACATCTAAGCCATTAGTGCCGACTGTGACGTGGCGCCCTGCGGGGAGTGAGAACCTGCTTTCTCTACCTCTTTGGACTGATAACATTTCACGTTTTATATTTTATTCGGAATTCGCACCACTTGTAAATGTTTGCTATCCATAGAGGATAGTCAATTTTCTTCTCCATTTTGGATGTAACAGTTTTGTATACAATTTAAGATTTTTATTCTTTTGTTTTTTACCCGTGGTCGGTAGGCCTTGGGTACAAGAGGCGTCGGTTCTCAGGGGAGTCTGTTAGATAATGGCGTAGAAGAATGTGTTAGAAAAAAAGTTTTCTTTGCAAGTATGAGGTTTCCAGCTTTTAAGGAGGGACTGAGGCGTCTTGTTTGTTAATAATGAAAATGAAGATACAGTAGCACGAAGAGGCGGCATTTGTCTTCTCCGTTTATCGTTTTGGCCGAACATGTGATTGGTACTCCATGTGGTAGGCTTTTAGAGCATATTGTGGGACAAATGAGTGAGTGACCCATACATTTTATCTTCTGCTGGACACCAGGCTCCACGTTTTATTTATCTCCAGGCCTCATTTAAAATTTTGTCGTTCAATTACTGCCATGAGTGCAAGTAACTATATTGTGTATAGTTTAAAAATTTGGGAAAAGTTAAGTTTACTATCGCTAAATAAGTTATTGGCAATGCCAGATTACCAAAATTTTGTGTTGTAATTTGATATTGGTGGCTATGCCAGGTTGTGGAATTGTACATGTAAGTGCAATACAATAATTCTTCAGTATGTGTTTTCTGTGCCTATTTGTTGGATAGTTATGGACTTCAGTTTTATCGTCATGTATTATTCTCAAGTAGTTATTGGCCAGGCCAGACTAAGTAATTTTATGAGTTTTTGAGAATTGTGTCTTTTCCCAAATTACATATTATATTTGATATATATGTGTTTATGCCTTTATCGTAAGTCTATTTTTGGCTTCTTCCCAGATTACTGATTGTATCTGGTGTATGTTCATGATTTTACTCAAAGACTATATTTTTGCTTCTTCCCAGCTTAATAATTATACCTGGTGTATGTATATATATATATATATATATATATATATATATATATATATATATATATATTTATATTTAATTATTTTTGTAAATATGGCAAAGGTCCAAATAATAGTACTCCAGATTCTTGCACTATTTTATTTTTGATACGCCCTTCATGTTTCGTGGCCTTATGCCACCTCCTCAGGGGCCACTAAATCCTAAAAACATTTTTTACAAATTTTTAATACCTTATGTTAGTAAATTTAATAATAATTATACACCGAGTAACATTAAAATTCCTATACTAACCACTAAACTTTATATGTAAAATATAATAATAAAAATAATATTGTTATATTGTACATACCCTATGTGTGGTCAGCTCGCCACCCATACTATGACTGAGGCTAGCTAAATACCTGTGTCGAGAGGCTTAGTAATCAGCTTATTAAGATAAGTTGTATAAAGGTTTGTACTATTGCTTTTTCCCTTGGATTGTTCGCTATTTTCTAATGTTACTGTAAAATATTTTATCTAAAAATTTAATTTCTGTTTGTTTATTTACCGAGTTCCTGTTTTTTATTATGTGGATATTTTCTTTTATTTTTCGTTTAATGTTGTTTCTGTCCTTGTCAACTATTGCTATGTCGTCCAAGTCAAATGTATGTACATGTTTCCCAACATTCCAGTTGATCTTGCAATTAAAATAATTAACAACAATTGGGATAAGATTGAAAAATTTACTAAAATCAAAAATAAGGATTTGTTCATAGAAGGCATTCGATTGTGTTGCAGTACTGGATATTTCAGGTTTAATGACAAATTTTACAAACAGACTTTCGGTATACAAATGGGGAATCCTCTTTCGGTAGCAATAAGTGGGATTGTTTTAAACCAAATTTTAAAGGTAATCATTTTAGATTCGGTTATTCATATACAATTTTTATATAAATATGTGGACGACATAATTTTAGCGGTTCATGAAAACAATATTGACCCATTACTTGAGATTTTTAACAAAAAGTGCGATACATTAAAATTCACAAAAGAAATAGAAGCAAACGGCAGAATTACCTTTTTGGACTTGGAACTATCAAGAAATAAAAATAATTGGATTGATTTTAAATGGTTTTCTAAGGAATATCACTCTGACAGAACAATTAATTTTTACTCCAATCATCCTCTCAGTTTCAAAAAAAATTTAGTATATAATAAAGCATTAACTGCCTTAAATAGAACATCACCTCAATATTTCAATGAAATCAAGAATAGAATTAGAAAAATATTTAATAAAAATAACTTCCCCTCGAAACTAGTAGACATACAAATAAAAAAAAGCGGAAAATAGTGTTTGTTACACGAAAAATAAGAAACATGATATTAAAAATTTTAATATAAAATTGTTCCACTTTACTGAGGAGATTTTTGAGGACTTACTTGACAGACGGATTAAAACATTAATATTTTTTTAATAATTTGGAAACTAAAAAAAAACATAAGGGAAGCATCATAAATAATCATATAACTAGTCAAAATAGGGGTAAAAACATTCAGGAATCCAAGAGAGAACGCGAGCAAATAGAAAATAATTTTTATTCATTTGATGTTCACCCAGCAATAGCAAACAGGATGAAACTGATCTGTAACGGGATTTGCAAAATTAGCTGGAAATACAATAACAAAATAGAAAAGAATTTCAGCAAAATTAAGGACCAAATAAATAAAATAAATTCAAAATATAACGTATATAAAGTTAAATGTAAAGATTGTAACAAGTGCTACATAGGGGAATCATCACAAATACTAAAGAATAGAATTGAGCAACATGCCAAAAATATAGACGAGAAATCAAATAAAACAGCTCTAACGGACCACGCATTTAAGAACGGACATACATTTGACTTGGACGACATAGCAATAGTTGACAAGGACAGAAACAACATTAAACGAAAAATAAAATAAAATTCCCACATAATAAAAAACAGGAACTCGGTAAATAAACAAACAGAAATTAAATTTTTAGATAAAATATTTTACAATAACATTAGAAAATAGCGAACAATCCAAGGGAAAAAGCAATAGTACACACCTTTATACAACTTATCTTAATAAGCTGATTACTAAGCCTCTCGACACAGGTATTTAGCTAGCCTCAGTCATAGTATGGGTGGCGAGCTGACCACACATAGGGTATGTACAATATAACAATATTATTTTTATTATTATATTTTACATATAAAGTTTAGGGGTTAGTATAGGAATTTTAATGTTACTCGGTGTATAATTATTATTAAATTTACTAAAATAAGGTATTAAAAATTTGTAAAAAATGTTTTTAGGATTTAGTGGCCCCTGAGGAGGTGGCATAAGGCCACGAAACATGTAGGGCGTATCAAAAATAAAATAGTGCAAGAATCTGGAGTACTATTATTTGGACCTTTGCCATATTTATAAAAATAAATAAATGTACATAAATAAAGGTCAAAAATCATGGAATTGAATATATATATATATATATATATATATATATATATATATATATATATATATATATATTTATGCTTTTATCGAGAGTCTATTTTTGGCTTCTTCCCAGATTACTGATTGTATCTGGTGTATGTTATATGTTGATGCTTTTATTGAAAGTCTATATTTTTGATTCTTCCCAGATTGATAATTATATCTGGTGTATGTATGTGTGTATATATATATATATGCTTTTATTAAGAGTCTAATTTTGTTCTTCCCAGATTACTGATAGTATCTGGAGTATATACATATATGTTTATCCATCGATACCTTTTACTATATTATTCAATATTTGAATAATATTAATCCTTCTTGTGATATTTCTATATATATATATATATATATATATATATATATATATATATATATATGCTTTTATTAAGAGTCTGCGCCGGGCATTGATCAAATATGCATAACTATGATTAAAAATTTATCCATGCAAAGTAAAATGATTATTTTAACAGTTTTCAACCGTATCTATTCACAAGGTGAATTTCCGAATGATTGGAGGCTTGCCATTATTGTCCCGATTTTCAAAACTAATAAACCAGCAGACAAAGTTACTAGTTATCGTCCTGTATCTCTCACATCTTCACTCTGCAAGCTTTTGGAGAAACTTGTGGTTAAAAGACTGCAATAGTACTTGGAAACACTAGTTACCTCCATGCTTGGCAGAGTGGATTTAGGGAGAACAGGAGTACTACTGATAACTTAGTGGGCCTGGAAAATGCTATTCATAATCGCACTTGGAGGTGGCATATTATAAACTCACTCAAAAGGAACGGGATTGACGGTTACATGCTGAAGTTTGTTCAAAATTTTTTAAATCACCGATCTTTCTATGTAAGATCCGGTTCAAAGTTTTCTGATATTTTTGTTCAGCAGAATGGTGTTCCACAGGGCAGTGTCTTAAGTGCAACACTATTCTGCGTTGCCATAAAAGAGGTCCTCAATCAGATACACGCTCCGGTTTTCGGAATGCTGATGATTTAACAATATACTGTGAAAGTTTGGCTTCCTGTTTTACTGAAGTTCAAAGAGCCCTTTGCAATGTTTCTACGTGGCTTAATGAAAATGGTTTTAAAATATCAATAAGCAAGTCAGTGGGGGTTCTTTTTAGCCGACGTAGAGTATTGGAGTTTCCTCCACTTAATATAGATGGGGCGGAAATCCACATTCAACCTGAAGCTCGGTTCTTAGGTCTAACTTTCAACTACACACTTTCATGGGCACCGTATTTAAAAGAATTAAAAAAGAGATGCTCAAACTCTTTGAATTTTTTAAAAGTTCTAAGCAATACTAAATGGGGAGCCGATCGTAAGAGTATAATAATGCTTTATAGAAGTTTGATTAGATCGAAGTTGGACTATGGATGTGTGGCTTATGGATCTGCCAGTCCCAGAACCTTAAAAATAATAGACAGTATTCATAATTCTGGACTGAGAATAGCAACGGGTGCTTTCCAGACGAGCCCCTTAAATAGTATTATGGTAGATGCGGGTGAGTCCCCTTTACAGTATCGAAGAGATTTTCTGGCCTTATATTACTTCGTAAAAATAATTACATCTCCGTATCACCCGTTAAACCACAATTTCAGGAACATATATTTTCATGGTAACTACCTTGCTAAGAGCAACCAATTTATTCATAGATCCATAAGATTACTGTCCAATGCGGATTTCGATCTAAGCAAACTTCATCAGCTGGCATTTCCAAATCTCGAACCTTGGACTCTTCACGCTCCTAAAATCGATCTCTCACTTGCTAAATACATCAAAAGAGATACCGCTCCTACGATATTTCAGGCTGAATTCATAAAATCAGATTGAAAGTATCTTGGAGCAACAGAGATATACACAGATGGCTCCAAAACTCATGATGGCGTAGGATGTGCGATAGTGGATAATGCCAGAATGCAGATGCTATCTCTACCAAATCTTAGTTCCATTTCCACAGCAGAGCTGCTTGCATTAAGCAAAGCAGTAAATAGTTTAAATGAAAATACTAATAACCTAGTTATATACACAGACTCTCTGTCTTCTCTCCTTTCAATACAAAACTTCTATTCCCGCAATACGATCATTTCAGACCTTATTGAGGGAATTGATTTTCATTACAAAATAAATCGACACGTCACTTTCTGCTGGATTCCGAGCCACAATAATATAAGCGGCAACGATAAAGCGGATTTAGCAGCAAAAAAAGCAATTAAAGATGGCATTCCTTATTCGCACATCCTACAGTCGGATGCTGTTGCCCATTTAAAATATTATATTCACTCAATGTGGCAATATGAATGGAATAGAAAAAGAGACAACAAATTAAGAGAGATAAAATCCACTACCTGGGCATGGAAAACCTCATATCAAGACAGTAGGCGGGATGAGGTGGTTCTGTCGAGAGTAAGAATTGGCCATACTAATCTCACCCATTCTTATTTATTCAGGCGAGAAGAAAGGCCTGAATGTACAGTATGTGGTGAAGATCTAACAATTAAACATATTCTCACGGACTGTAGAGCCTACGAGGAGATTCGAAATCAACTGGACATTCATGGTACTCTCTTTGACATACTTGGAGACGACCATGAATTGTCTCAGAGAATATTGAGATTCCTCAGAGCTACAGATCTGTTTACAAAAATATAAATAACAATTGAATCTCTAAGGGGAAGTAGAACTAGAATATACACTTGCACGTGTGTGTGTATGTGTGTGTGTGTGTGTGCGTGTTGCGCGCTTGCTTGCTTGTGTGTGTGTCATTCTGCGATTATGCATTTACACCACATTTTTAAGTATTTTTCCCCCTTTATTATCTTATTTTATTCTGAATATTTAAAAGTTTTTTTTTTTTTTTTTTTTTTTTTCTAAAATAAAAATTTATACATTGACTAATTATATGATTCATTAAGTATTAAGTATACTATGATTAATCTAAATATATGATTCAAAAAATACACTCTTTTACATCATTACGTCAATTAACTTTCAATTGCACACATATACATAGGCATCCATGACCCTAGTAGATGAACTGCCTTAAAACACCAAAAAAAAAAAAAAAAAAAAAAAGAAATCAATTCATTGTTAGAAATATAGCTTGCCAAGAGAAAGAGATTCGATGACGTATTTTGAATATTTTCAATTGCCTTTATGCTTTTCGTTTTTTATTTTATTTTTTAATTGATTTTATTTGTAGAATTATTACTATACTAAAAGAACATAAGAAAATGTGAATTTTTTTGATATTTTCAATGTATTGGAACGTATGAAATAAGTATCACTAGAAAAGGATTCTGGGTTCTGGCGGACCCGACCAGATAAAGTCATAAACCCCTTCGAACAAAATATTATCTGTTTCTATTCTATGCTTTTCAAATGACAATAGGGATAAGAACGGAACCGCGCTAAGATGATGCAGTTCCTGCGAGTCGGACTTTTTATTTATTTATTGACTCTTTGTCGCTTTGGCGATAGAAGCTTTAAATCTGGTAAACGTTTACATTGATAGATGATTGTGTTCATTTTAGATGGTTTTACATAGATAGACGGTAAATATAATTTTACATACATAGAGATGAAGCATTAAATCCAGAGTTGGCAGGTAATGATTTCTTTCCTATTGTAATGAAATTCAACTTGGGAAGGCATAGTGAAAAATCGGTATGCAGGCTTTCCTACTAAAATCACATCGAAAGTAATTGCAAATTCCGTCCCAATTCCGCTAATGGTAATGGAAATTCCAGTTACATTTTCATATTACAAGTAATGGCCACGTTTTAGCGCGGTTCCTCCCTACCTCCATAGGGAGAACCCGCTTATGAGGTTGACCTCACGACGCAATCCGGAAGCACCGGAAAATAGGTGGTTCAAATTTATATATATATATATATATATATATATATATATATATATATATATATGTGTATATATATGTATACAGGGTGTCTATAAAAAAACTCCGGGGTTTTAAGACAAAATATTTTAATAAAGTAAAAAACGTACATACATGTTTTATACATGATTAGAAAGCTTACATTTTCAAGATTTTTTAACAACTTAGTAAAGTTCAATGTGAGCTCCGTTAGTGGCACGGCACACGTCGAAACGGTATTCTACCTCTTCCCATGTCCTGGCGAGCATGTCTGGGGGAACGGGCGCCACGCAATTCACTATTCGTTCCCTGAGATGGATAACATCTCGAATTTTCTCTGCATACACAAGATTCTTGATATGCCCCCAGAAGAAAAAGTCCAACGGAGTCATATCAGGGCTCCTTGGTGGCCATGGAATAGGTCCTTCCCTTCCAATCCACCTGTTACCGAAACGAGCGTCCAGTGACTCACGCACACGCAAACTGAAGTGTGGCGGCGCCCCATCTGCTCGCCCATTGCGTGGCGTCCGTTCCCCCAGACATGCTCGCCAGGACATGGGAAGAGGTAGAATACCGTTTCGACGTGTGCCGTGCCACTAACGGAGCTCACATTGAACTTTACTAAGTTGTTAAAAAATCTTGAAAATGTAAGCTTTCTAATCATGTATAAAACATGTATGTACGTTTTTTACTTTATTAAAATATTTTGTCTTAAAACCCCGGAGTTCTTTTATAGACACCCTGTATATATATATGTTTGTCTGTTCGCTAAAATAGTCCGATTTTGATGAAATTTGGCACAATAATCTGAATAATCTGTCGTCTAATTTGAAAGGTCCAGTTCGTTAACCAGCAGAATCTGCCCAAAGGAAGATGGCGTTTGGGGCAAAATTCGCCCAAAAAAAACGTAACGCTTACGTTTTTGAGTTCATATGATTGCAGGTACTTGTTTTATATGTTTCTTAACATAAGAAAACGAATGAAACCATTTTTAAGGCGATATCTGTAACAGGTTTTTAGAAAAATGGAACAAATGTTTTTGTAAGTCATTATTTTTTTGCGGGTATTAGAATAGCAGGTTTCAATTGAAATATTTTCTACATCTTGGAAATTCATCTTCACTAAGATGTTTAAATTTTGGTTATATTTGGAGTGAAGGAAGTATGCGAAAAAAAAAATTATTAATAGACAAAAAGTTTTCGGATCTTCGTACATTTTTCGTAAATATCTCAAAAACGGTTGGTAAATCGTGGTAAGTGCAAGGTAACCACTCGAATGCTTGCTAAATTCTCTACAAAATGGGTTCTGAAGCAATTTTCGATGGGGCAATGTAAATCAGAGATATAAACGCAAAAAACTTAAAAAGTTATTGTTTTCTTCTTTTGAACTTGCTTTTGTCTTTGTTTAATTCACTTTTAATTGGTTGTTTTTGTTTTTAATTGCATTTATGAGTAAAATTAGTATTTTAGTTAAATAAGCCAAAAAACTATAAAAGGTATTGGTAATAAGTTTGGAGTGGCTGTGGTAATCAAAATGACTGGCTAATCATCATGGCGTATACATAGGTTTGTTTTGAATTCTCCTATCTATATAACCTTCCTCATATGGCTACAGATGAAGTTATCATTATTTCTTATTTTATAGAAAGGCTTAATCCACGAGAGAATGGACTTTTATTTGCCATGAAGCACATATTTACAGTTGATTATAACAGTAAAACGAATTTGCTAGTAAAACAAGAAAATTAAAATGACAACGAATTTTCGGTTGTTTGGAATAGAGCCTTCTGAGCGTGGAGTGAGTACGTTTTCAGTACATAATTGTATTAGCTTATTCAGCCTACCTCAAGAATGAGGATTAAGAATTATCCGCTTCTGTGTAAGTTGGCTACTGTCAGTTTCCTTTGATTTGTGATGCCTAATCTATTCCATTTCTTCGAGATGCACGGAAACGCGCTAAGATGACGCAGTTACTGCGAGTCGGGCTTTTTTTTTATTGCCATTACTTGCAATCGGAAAAAGTGATCGCAATTTCCATTACCATTCCTGGATTTGGCATTGGCCATTACAAACCGATTGGAATCGGATTACAAGAGATGGGAACTGCGAGTTTCGAGGGAAAAGGAGACTTTTTGGATGAGGGGAGCCTTAGAGTATCTTAGAGATACACAAGTATAAATAATTATTTCCATTAGTGTATCTCTGACAGGATTGTGGAAAATGGAATCCCCATTCCCTTCAGTTATTTCCATTACCATTCCTGGATTTGGCATTGGCCATTACAAACCGATTGGAATCGGATTACAAGAGATGGGAACTGCGAGTTTCGAGGGAAAAGGAGACTTTTTGGATGAGGGGAGCCTTAGAGTATCTTAGAGATACACAAGTATAAATAATTATTTCCATTAGTGTATCTCTGACAGGATTGTGGAAAATGGAATCCCCATTCCCTTCAGTTATTTCCATTACCATTCCTGGATTTGGCATTGGCCATTACAAACCGATTGGAATCGGATTACAAGAGATGGGAACTGCGAGTTTCGAGGGAAAAGGAGACTTTTTGGATGAGGGGAGCCTTAGAGTATCTTAGAGATACACAAGTATAAATAATTATTTCCATTAGTGTATCTCTGACAGGATTGTGAAAAATGGAATCCCCATTCCCTTCAGTTATTTCCATTACTTTAGATGAAATGTAATTACAATTACCATTTCAATTCATGTAATAATAATGGAAATTGCAACTACTTTTTCCGATTACAAGTACCTTACATTACAATTAGCTTTTACCTTCACTACACATTGCGAAGTTTAAACGTCCCTAAATTATTTCTTAGATGTGCAGACATAAAATAATTTATGAATACAACCATAGGATTTTTCTTTTTATTAAGCTGATAATACGTACGTAATAGTATTAACACGACTGCCATTCATGCATGACCTGAAAAGAATGATTTGTGTTCTCTAATGATTACCATCTTTCATACTAAAAATGTTCTTTCTAAGCAATCCACTATTCTATGCATGAATCTAGACTGAAATACTAACAAAAGGTGTCAGTAATTTTATATAAATTTTCAAATAAAAGGAAAATGTGCAACTTTTCCAAGAAATTTAATAATTAAAAGATTCAAATAATGTCTGTCGATTGTGGAAATCCATCAATATTTAATTATTTGCAGTTTATGGTTGGTTTTGATCTTTCTTGCAAAATATAAAAAAAAGTTTTAAAGAGAAGGAAGATTTAATTGTTTGTGCCACAACAGGAAACGGATACTATTCTAAGCGGGAATGACTCCCCAACCTTCTCAACGCTCACCCGAAGAAATCTGTATTACCAATATATTTCGCAAATTCTTACCTTGTTTTACTAAAATACTCATTTTACTGTTACATGCAATTGTAAAATACATCAAGAACTTAAAAAGTTAGATAAACCGAGACAAAAAAACGTTGAAAAGAAAAATACTTACAATTTCGAAGTTTTAAATATTCAGTTCTCCGACTTACATTGCTCCTTCGAAAATTACATCAGAATATTGTTTTGTATGGAATTTAGTATGCTTTCAAATGGTTACATTCCACTTACGGTGATTTTTCGACCGTTTTTGAGATATTTTAGAAAATATGCCAAGATCCGATAACTTTTTATGTGTAAAAATAAATGTTAATTTTTCCCTACCTCCTAACGCTAAACTAAAAAACTACCTACAATTTAAATATCTTTAATTATGTGAATGTCTTACATCTGTAACGAGTTTCACCTGAATCAATCGTTTCTGATTATCCAAACTGAAACTAGTCTGTAAAAGTATTTGCCTCCATTTTTCCATGTATATCTTGAAAAATGGTTTCATTATTTTTCTTAGTTTAAGAAACCTATAAAACGAGTAGCTTAATGCAGTCGAACGAGATAATTTAGGCGCTAAGATTTGTTTTGGGCGAATTACGCCCCAAATACCATGTTCCGGAGGCCGGATTCTGCTCGTTGACGAACTTGACCTTTCTAATTAGACGAAAGATTTTTTTTAGTAAATTTCCTCAAAATCGTACCAATTTTGAGTCACTAAGAGAGCGAACAGACAAATATGTATGTTTATATACGTGCATACATGCGAATTTGAACCACCATTATTTCCGTAATTCATTGGTTCTGAAACATGAACTTTTCTCCTCAGCACTTCCGGATTGCATCATACGTGCGTTTCCTCTCCTTTGAGGTAGGAAGGAAACGCGCTAAAAAAGGGGACTTTCAATATTTTCGCCATTTCAACCAAGAATTTAATAAAAATTAAAGGCTTTATTAACAATGTAATATTAGTTATGATAATTTGTAACTGGGTTAAATAGAGGATTAAGCTAGTTAATTAGAGAGACTAAGTAAGCGTGGATAGGGCAGTGCCAGCATGATAAGCCCGACATTATAGATATTATGTTGGCTGCTTGCTATCTCGGAACTCTGCTGTACAATAGGGCTCGGCTAGGCCCCTTTTAGCGACAACAGGTGGTCCTTGTTCGTCGCCGAATATACACTCCACGCCGATGTTACAACAATACACTTTCTTCTCTTCATATCGGCTCTCAGATAATTTCAGAATTTTGACATTCCCATGCGGTCGCATTGTTCTCATTTGAATCGCTTATCTCCAAATGAAATACAGAAGCTTATTATATGATTCCAGCAAGTAGGGTGCCATGATCGTATTTGATGAGTGTGAACTCGTTTTATAAATGTTATTCAGGGCTTCTGTTTTCTAAAACAAATATTATGATACGCAGGAAATGTACCATTTTAGCGTGAATCCATAACATTCTTATGCCTAGTGCTATCTTAAATGTAGGTACTATTTTGTGAAAAAAATTAACACCTACTCTACGGATGAGTTAAACAAAAGTTGGATTTAAGTGCGAGTAACTGACAGTTGCAAAAATTGCGCTCTCTTTCTCTTAGAATTCCGCGTGTAAACAACCATTTCAAAGCAAACTATTATTTCTGCTCAAATTAATTTAAAAATAGCAAACCATAAAATACAGAGTAAATCGAACAAAATGAACCGTTTTTACCTCTCTTTTCTTTAATTGACATCTTCTATCGAAAATTACTTCAGAACCTTTATTCTAGAAATTTTTTATTATTTTCTTTTTTTAATCATAGATTTCACTCCTTAAAGGTAGTACCTGTATGGTCTAATGACTCAGCATTAGGATGGGTATTTAATTAAATTATTTCCATAACCAGAGGTTTGAAAATGTATGTTATATGCCTGCAAGCTTCTGGTTATTCAGCAGATATCTTCAGATGTGAGTGTATAGTTTAGTGTCCTGCAAGTAAGAAAGTATTGTGTTTATGTACTGGCTGCTGTCCCTCAATAATTCGTAGTTCGGTTAGTCGAGTCCAGCTGTCTTGCCAATAATTTAAAACATATTGTTTGATTGTATTGGTCAAGTCTTCACGTGTGATTGATAAGTCGAGCTAGGGAGCTTTTTCCTAAACCTTCATGCCCTGGCAGCCAGTACATTGTGATGTGCTTGTTATGTGAGTGAATAGTTTTGAAAATGTCTATTATTACTCAATGATTACAGTATCTGTTTGCTGCGTTCAATGAGTCAGTGCACAGAATCACGTCTCGTCTGTCTGTCCTAATGTTGTTCAGTCCAATAAGGATGCCGAAGAGCTCAGCTGTAAATATGCTACAATTATCATTAAGTTTCTTGGTAATGCTTTTTCCATCAATTACAGCTGCTGCTCCCACACCATTATCTGATTTGGACCCATCAGTGAAGATAAAGAGTTTATCCAAGTTGGTTGAATTCATTAAAATATTTTCCATAGAGTAATTTTGAATTTTACGAAGAACTTTGGACTGGAATACCTGTATTCTGTTGATGTTGGATGGTTTTGCAGATCCCCAGAGTTGAAGTCCATATGTCCATATTGGTCGAATGATTGTTTTGTATATCGTTAGTTTGTTCTGTATCGATAATTTAGATGAAGGTCCAAGGAGTCGTCTGAGCTGTCCGTATCTTTTGTTCAGTTCTTGTCTTTTCAGTCTCGTGTGAGGGTTCCATGTCATTCGGCTGTCAAGGTATAATCCTAGATATCGAACCTTCCGGGAGTGGAGTGTCTTTGAGGTAGACAGGAGGCCATGATCTTCGGTTGAGAGTGAATGTCATCTGTTTACATTTTTCTGCGTTGATTTTTATTCTCTACCTTTCACTCCAATGTTGTATAGTAGCACAAAGATGTTCCTGCAGGTGTTGGGATGCTATTGAAGAATCAGGGGACGTTGATAGGATGGCAGTGTCATCTGCATATGAGGTTAGTAGGGTTTGGGGGTTAGTGGGAATATCCGCAGTATAAAGAAGGAAAAGGAGAATACCAATAATAGTCCCTTGGGGGACACCACCATTTATGGAGCAGGTCGGGGAATGAGTTGTGCCTTGTTTGACTTGGAAGGATCTATTTGACAGGTAGGATTTCAGGACAAGGAAATAGGTTTGTTGCAGTATTTAGCTTTACTTTGTAAAGTAATCCCGGGTGCCAAATGCTTGAGCAACGTCGAGAAAGGCACTCGTGCTACACCTCTTACGTCCAAGCGAGGATATTGCGTCTACAACTCGTAAGCACTGTTGAATTGTGGAGTGTTGGAAGCAGAAACCAAATTGATGGTTGGGAATTTTCTTTGAGGATTCTATGATTGGGAGGATTCTTTTGTAAAGGAGTTTTTCGTATATTTTAGACATTAATGGGAGAAGGCTGATATGAAGAAGCACAATCTGGAGGTTTAAAGGGTTTGAGAATAACGATAACGATGAGTGTTTCCACGGAATCGGGAAATAGGCTGTTCTTCGAATTGAGTTATACAGAAAATCACATCCCTAGAGGATCAGATTCCTCACATAATGTGGCTTTCTGGGAGAGGTTTTTAAGTATTGTGAAAGTGATAAGGTCATAGCTGGGAGATTTCCTAGGGAGGTGTTTGATTATGTATTTTACTTCGAACGGATGGAAAGCTTTGGGAGGGAAGGGCAAAGGTAAAAAAGAATTTAGGTAATCTTCGATATTTTCATCTTGTGAGGATTGGAGGAAAGTACGGTGGTTAGGTGTGTAGAGAGGAGGAGCGCCTTTTCTTCATCACTTCTGGCCCAGGTCCCATCGCTGCGTTTGAGGGGAGAAGGAATTGGGTGAAACTTAAGGATTTTACGGGTGACTGTCCACAAGGAACAATCTTGGGTAGAGAGGGATGAAAGGTACTCGCTAAAGGATTCAGAACGGAATAGGGACAAGGAAGATTTCAGTTGTCGCGTCAGTCTGTTATCACTAGTAATTAAATTTCTGATGAGCCCAAGACAGCCACTGTCAGGCGAGTGCAGGAGCACCACCACTCACTTTTGTGATGATTCAGTGAGTGAAATTGCTTCAAACTTCAGAGAAATGTGCGCCAGTGGAACAGCAACCACTGTGCCACTTTTCATTTACGGGGAACACCTCAATCCACTTTAAAAACACTTATTTTGCAGAGCTTTATATAATACTGGGTCATGGACTACAGCTGGGACACTACTATTCTAGAAAATAAAGTAAGCTTTTGAATTTCCGCTTTTCACATACAGCGATTTCCCAAACATTTTTCTTATATTTAAAAAAAATATTCAAAGATCAAAACTTTTCATGTCAGAAATTGATTTTTTCCCCCCTAATATTTATTAACCTCCAAACGCAACAAAGAATTTAATATCTTAGTTTAGATGACTTTTAAACGTCTGGAACGATGTTTAACTGAATCAATTGTTCCTTTTATATATATATATATATATATATGTGAATGTATGTATATATAATGGACACAAGAGGATCGCTTTAACAGGCTCACAAATGGTAAGATTTCGAAGACATTTTGTATAAAAATACATTGTTTAATAAGAAAAAGAAAAAAAAAACGGCCAAGTTCATTAAGTTCAGAATATTTCCGCCGACTGTCTGTTTTATGCAAAATTCGCGCGATAAAAAAGTTCAAGGGATTACGGCCTTGCGTGAACTGTCATTGACCGAGATTTTTTATAGGCAATTTGTCATAGGGGAATCAAAATCATCAATGAAAAGCAGCACTCAAGCTATTGCCAAAAACATTGTATAATTTTTGAATGTTAAAAAACCTTGAAGTTTATGGAATTTTCGTTTTGGATTTTTTTTAATGAATGATTTCAAGGCGATTGCTATTCATCAAAACTATGACATACAAATATGAGTTACGTTTGACTATTAGAATGTAATAGAAATAATAGTCCGACTCGCAGGAACTCATCTTAGTGCGTTGCAATACTTATTCCTTGTGACATTTGGAAAGCTTAGAATAGAAATATACAATTTCTTTTATGTTTTCTTCAAAAATGTCAATTCCTACACAACAACATCCCGAAGAAAAGAAATTTATCAGGAACCTGGAAGAAAATGAGTGAAACACTTATACCTGATGTTGGGAAATCGAAGTCAAAGTTCCGAAAGTGCTTTAGGATAGCAAAGGCGAATGATTGGAAGCTGATTTATAAACCTGATATGTAATAAGTATGCAATTGAAATTTAATGTTTTATTTTAATTTATATTTCTGAGTATGGCTGGAAGGGAGTTCCTCACGCTCGGTGGCTCCACCACCATATACTTCCCTTGTCTGTTATGAAATCTACGCTTAAATGTTAAACGTGTTGGGTTAGTTACTTTGAGTGATTTTTTTATATGGTTTCCTTTAAGTGTTTTTATTTATTTATTTAAGAGTAAAATGTTACAGTAAAAGCCGTAAGTAGATTGTTATTGTTTTCGTCATAGTGTCACAAGTTGGAGTAAATAATGTTCACTTAATGTTGATTATTATCTGTTTCCTGTGCATTGTGGCTCCTAAAGTCTCGCCATTTTCTAGTTATCCTTAGACTTGGAGTTTAGATTTTTCAGAAAATATCGAAAAAATTTTTAATTGTTTCTTATTTAAGCTTTCCGTATGATGCGAGGGATTCCAAGAACGGAAATACATTTTTCCGTTCTTGGAATCCAATGTTCATGATGCCTCAGTTCCTCTGAGTCAAATGTTTTTATTATGTTATGTACTACTAAAGGAGAGAAAAACATCCTTGTGACAAAAAATGCCCCTCCCCCAGTAGAAACACTTGCTCAGTTCTCATCGCCTGCAATTTGTATTGTTTCATCTGTATACTGGGTACAGTGACGTAACTAGAGCTGAAAAAGAATCAGCTGATTTAATTACAGGCCCTCAATACGAGAAGTACTTCCAATTACAAAGCAAAACGATAAGTGTCCATTTATCTCAGAACCCAAAGCTTCTCCCGTTTCCCGTTAACTTTTATCTAACGCATTCGAGACGACAAATTTTTTTGAACAGCGAAAACACAGTCCTAGCGAAATTTTATTTACTTTATATTGTTCATTTTTAATATATATATATATATATATATATATATATATATATATATATATATATATATATATAAAAACAAGTTTACAATGGAAATCGCCCAATTCGTTTGGGAATTCGCATAAATAAGATCATTCCACACCGGGTGTTCATGGAGCAATTCAGCCAAATTTGTTTTGCGAGGAGAGGATTCAGCACCGTTACATTTCGTTTTCCTATACTTCACAGATTTCATTAGTTCAAGAAAAATCAGCTTACTTCGAATAACTGATAATTTCTGGCCGTCCTATAGCCTTGAAAATCAATTGCACACATGGTGTGCAATGGGTCTCGACTGGATAAAAATGACCTTCTCAGTGATGCGATTCCTCAATGAACGAAATAGTTTAATATTCATATATATGCGTTTATTCTGCTTTATTCTATTAAGATTTATTTGTTTGTTCATTTCAAACATTTCTCTTACTAAATAACCCATATATGCAGGGCGGTTAATGTATCGCTATTCACCCTTGATACCGAAGTGTCCTCCAATCCTTAATCAGAACAAAATGTGTGTGTGCTAAGTGTGGGAAGGATGGGACATCAACATTATCGTGTGAAATTAAAGAATGAGTTCAGAATGGCTCCTTCACACTAACCCACATTTATTGGTTTTAACTTCGATATCAGAAGAAAATTGACTGAAATAATTTTTTTTTTCCTAAAACGAAAAGGTACAATTTTAAAGCTTATTAAACAAGGCAACTTTTGAGGCGGAGGCAAACCTCTAAGTCTTCAAATAGCTGATTAAGAAAATATTGAATAAGTTAAGAAAACGCTACTAACAATAGTTCACATATATGCATATATATATATATGGCTCTTAGTATAAGGCCCATAAAGATGTGAGCTATTGTTACTAGTGTTTTATGAACTTATTCAATATTGTCTTAGTCAGCTAATATTTTCTTAATCTATATGGCTGGCTCTTAGTATAAGGCTCCGTCCCAAAATTCTTAGTTAATAATAATGGACGTTAAAATTTAAATAATAAATAGTTTAAGGCTGGACACCCTGTAAAATGTTCCCGATGCTCCGCCAATTTCTCCAGCTCTGTCTGTTATAATGTACGAGTTTTGATAGAATTTTTTTCCTTTGTTTTTACGGCGCTTCGACAAGTAGGCCATTAGCGCCGACATCCATGGTGCAGTGAGGAATTTTCCCTACGAGCCATGGGATGAGAAAATTCCTGCCGCCGATGGGGATCGAACCCACCATCTCCTGCTTATGAATCTAAGGCTATCCACTAGACCACGGGAGACCCCTTTTGCTAGAATTCAACAGAGTATAGCTTTTGGTAGTAAAAACTTAAAGAGCTAAAAACATTTTTCATTAAGAAATCCGGTAGAGTGTACAATTTCGAATTTGTTTTGTATTAGTACCTTAATAAACCCAAATTTTACAATTTCTATTTTTCTTGCCATTTGCAGTCATCAATACGTTACACAGTAGATACTCGAATGGAGTAAATTTAAATTGTAATGAATCGCTGTAGAAGACTGAACATACAGGAAACTCATACACGGATCACAAGATCTGCAGCCACTCTCTAGTTGTCCCATAGTTAGCCATTTCAAATTATTCAAGAAATCATCATCATTGGTTCTACTCAATATTTCGATTTCATTTAAGATCTATGTAAAACACCTGTGCCTAAAACGGACATCATCAAAAGTTAAGATTATTTAATTTTGGAATTTTAGCCTGTTTATTTACCCTGTTTAATTTTTTTTTTATTTAATTCCCCTTTTTCGTCTGTAGCGAGACCTTTAGCACACGAATATTCATAGCTTTCTACTCTTCTGAAACATCCAGCAGGCCGGGAATTTCTTCAACGGTTCCTATAATGAGAAAACTCAACCAGCTGCAGGTGGTTCTTGAACCCGCATTTTCCACATGAGAATCCAACATGCTAGCTACTACAACCCGGGGAGGCCTCTAAATGTCCTTTTCTTTCTAGAACTGAAAGTCCTGTATTGTAGTGAATATAATGAGTAGATCTTCACTGTTCTCCTTCCCTTGAACATTGCCCTTTTCTCTTAATAGCTTTTCGTGTAATTGGCCTCCCGAAAGAAAGAAGCTAAAAGGCACTCAGTTTCAGTTTCAATTACTCCTTTAATGTCTCTCCTCCCTCGTTTCTCTCCGTTTAAACTGCCTTCTTCAGTTCATTTTATTATCGGAGCAGTGAGGAGTTGGCCTAGACAATCCTGCTGTTCTCGGCACACGCCACAGCAGTAATCGTTTCTTTAAGTGTTTGATGCTTCCCCAGTTCAGGTTCAGCCTCTTCCTTGCTGATCTGATAATGTCTGCAGTTAATGGACTTGGTTCTGGTTTGTTTAGCTGTTTTAACAATATTAAATCGAAATACATCTTCTTAAAATTAAAAATTTCTTAAGAATAAGATTATACCGAGAGGAGTCTAGTAAAATAAGGGATTTCCCATGAAGTTTTCATTTCTTTTCTCCTTCCTCATGAAGCACTCCTAAAGAGTCGACCAAGCAATTTCACGTTTCAAAACCAATGTATCATGAAAATAACGGTGGTTCTAATTTGTATGTATATATAACAGTTCTTTGTCTGTTAGCTCTGTACCTATCCCAAAAATGACCCGATTTTGAAAATTTTTGTACAAACTGTCATACAATTTAAAAGTTCAGCCGCAGAATCATTCATTAGAATACGGTTTTTGAAAACAAATTGTAGTGCTTAAGTTTTGCAGGCAGTTTTTATAGGTTTACTTAAGTAGGAAAACAAATTAAACCATCATTAAAGGGATATATGTATTCGTTTACGAGAAACGTTGATACAACTAGTTGTTTTAATTAATTTTTGGTTTGGGTCTACAGAAACGGTTAATACAAACAAAATGAATTTTGAAATTTATCTAAACTAAATTGTATTATTTTTGGTTGCTTTTGCTGTTCAGGAAGTATTTGAAAAAAAGTTTGCTTTGACATGAAAAATTTTGGAATCTTGGTATATTTCTGATATATCTGTACACCGGTTGTGTAACGTGCTAAGTAGCAGTTCCGATGCTACGCCGAATAGTCGCCAGATAAACATGTTCTTCATAGGCGCAAGCGATTTTCCCTCTCGGGCCAAACGACATTTCGAAAAAAGGCTACAGCCTCTTAATTTTAACCGATTTTAATGAATGTTTTTTTCAATGAAAGCTAATAAAATTTAGAACAACTTTCTCAGGCCAGATTGTTTTTTGTTTCCCTTGCTTATTATATTACGTGTATATAATTCATGAACTTTTACAATTGAACAAAAATAATATTTAATTTTTCATTTACCTTAATATCAGCACTAATATTGTGGAAATTAAACATTCAAATCCTGATTAGACTTGGAAAAAATCAAAATCTATTTTCAAATCATTCAAAAATCAAATTATTTCAATTAATCTCATTGTTAAATTGAGATACATTTACGTTTTGAAGATGTCAATCTGATTTTTTCCAAATCTAATCAGGATCGAAATGTTTAATTTCAACAATAACAGTGCTGGCATTAAGTAAGATATTAACTTAAATATTATTTTATGTTCAATTGTAAAAGTCCGTGAATTAATTATACGTAATTTAGTAACAGAGGAAACAAAAAACAAAAATCTGGCTTGACGAAGATATTCTAACTTTTATTAGCTTTCATTTAAAAAGAAAACTATTGAAATCGCTTCAGATTTAGCTCAAACCTCTAACAATCCACACATCATAAAACAAAATTATGAACAGCACATCTTGTTTTATATCATGACGTTGCTCCTAACAAGAAATTACTCCTCCGTACCAACAACTATTTTAAGGAGACTTGGACGTTTCTAAAATTAAATGATAATTTTTTTTATGGTAAACCTAACTGGGGACATATAAACGTGGCTAATTTGAATTGCAGTACCTTCATTTATTTTTTACTGTACATCTTCTTTTATGCCCATTATCTGTTTATTTATTTATTGAGATGTCACAACGAGGCGATATGCTCTTTAAGTCAATGTGTCAACAAAGCTAACAATTATACAGCACCGTATAAACATGTCTTACAAATATAAACAAAAAACAATGAATTTGGGAATATATTTCATTAAATAGTAATGTTCAGCATTCAGATGAAAACGCAACAAAAATAAATTTTTTAATTAAGAAATTAAACATGAAAATATATATATATATATATATATATATATATATATATATATATATATATATACTACAAAACTTGTAATTTTAAATTAATTATAATGTTAAATACATTTAACTGTTAAATAAACAATAATGTATTAAAAAAGTTGAAATTTATTTTTACGTATTTGATATTTTAGTATATTGTCTATGTGTGTACTGTCCTGTGTAAGTAGTTCGTGTGAATCATTTGGTAAGTCAATGTTTTATCTTTCTCTGCAGTCTGTAAGTAGGTGTTTAATTGACAGTGGAACGTATTGGCCATTATCGTAGGTGCTAGTATAATAGCCGCTCATTCTAAACATTTATTGTAGTTTAGGGAACATTTTCCGCAAACCGGATTCGTCCTTACACCTTCTTGGCATATTGACACGCTAACCATTCTGATTAGGGGAAATCATGTTATTATTACTATTATCCTCATTGTAAATGGAATTTTTTTTTCTTTTAAATTTCCACATTTTCTGCTAATTGGTTTATTTTAATACAACTTTCTGAAAACAATTAATTACATGCCAACTATTCCAGTTACTCACACTAAATGACCATGTTGAATTTCGCTAAACCTTTACGATAACACTTTTATATTTAATCATACTATTATTCTCAATTACATCCAGATTTTGTTTAATGCATTCGATTATTGGTATTCTTAAAACCCTTTTTGAGGACGCATTACGTTATTTCTCTCGAAATACCAAAATATCTCTGGAATGGAACTTCTGAAAGCTAAAGGATTGTCGATTATAAAATCTAAATAAAAAAAATTGTTATTTAATGCTTTTAGGTGGGGGGGGGGGGGGAATCATTGAGTTTTGAAAGAGCAGAGAAAAGGTACACAAATTGACAAACATTCGGAAAGGTGTGCCCTTCTTACATCAATGGATGGTCAGTTCATTACCATGGAAACGCCCTAAAATACATGCTTCGGTGGAGGATAGGATTATGTAGAGCCCTATTTAAAAGGGTATTGGGGAAAGAGGTGAGTAAAAGAGGAAAAGGTGCGGTAAGGAGTACTGTCATATGCACAATGGATAGAGTAAGGGCTGGCTCGTTCTTTCTGATCCGGATTCTGCCTCCTAGATTCGGAATCCTTCTTCTTTCTCATTGCTGTTATTCTTTATGATATTAGTGTTCTTCTTTAACGCTAGATTGGCTTCATCTGGTATTACAATTTTGATGTATTCATGTTGCTACCCTTTTAGCACTTTCCTCCGTAGCTATTCAGGTTGCACTCATGACGGAATCATTTCCTCAAATCTTTAACGATCCTACCTGGTAAGCACCGAAAATGACCCCCGTTAAAATTTATATATATATATATATATATATATATATATATATATATATACACACACACACACACATGTGCCAGTTGTCAGGAAGTGGCTATCTGGTGTCGGGGTATGAAACCCTTTTGCCACGAAAGTGGCTTTCATTCTCGATGGGTTAAACTTGAAATAGAGAGTCAGCTGTGCGCGAGGGTGAATAGTACATGTATACAGTTTACTACTGAGAAATTTAATTATTTTTCTCCAGGAACGTCAAACCTAATTGAAGAAAACGTGTTACAAACAAGGGATTTATAAACGAAAGTTAAGTGAGTAACAGTTTTTTTTTAATCAAATAACAAGACTATATAGAAAAAAATTAAAGTAATGGAATCGTTTGTCGGCATAACCTCTAAAGCTGAACAAGATAATGCATTATGCTGTAGCGATAGTGTTAAATACAGTAAAAGGCATAACACAAGAGGAATATCTTTTAAGTTTGGCAGAAATAGTTGATGCAAAAACTATTAAATTTGCTTCCTATATATCAGGAAGCAGGTTTTGTGTTCATTTCAACAGTAGGAACGAAGTTGATAAACTAGTCAACCAACAGCGGAATATAAATATTCGAGGACATTATATTTTATTGAAGCGTTTCCTAGAGCCAGAGAAAAGGATTATTGTGTCAAATGTTTTCCCAGAAATCCCTAATGAAGCCATAGAAGAAGCGTTAAATAGCCTTGGAATTGAAATCGTTTCGCCTGTGAAATTTTTAAAAGCTGGCCTTCATGATCCACGGTTAGCACATGTGCTAAGTCATAGAAGGCAGCTGTATATCAATCCTCTGATTTACAAAAACTCATTTGTTTTATTTGCAAAGGGCATCATTTGGCTGCTGTATGTCCCGAAGCACGTGAAAATCCTACTGAAAATAAGGAAGTACACAATAATACTGTTTCATTCAAAACCTTCAAAAATGAATCTACTAACATCAACAGAGTCTCCATGTTGCATGAAGAACCAGATAAAATTATATCTACTTCCTACAAAAAAGAAGAAAGCTCAACATGTTTTACAACTCCAATTTCTGTTGTAACTAACCAAACACCCAAACCCATCGAAAACAGCCGTCAAGATTTTCCTCATATAATAAAGCCGAAATCAGAAGAAAATGAAATAGTAATTGCAGGCTCACAGAAAGAACGTGGAAACATCCATGAATTACTCAGCTCTGCAGAACATATGTTTAAAAGATTGGAAAATCTAGAAGAACTGGCATCGTTAACCTTTTCCAATTCCAACATTCCCGTTTCAGCTGAGCCTCTTCCTCTTCAAGATATAGCTGCTAATAGTTTTGAAGAAACGATGGTGACAGCAGGAAAAGAGGATAAGACAGTTCTGATTCCTCGAAGAGAAGAATCGCCCAAGGAACTGGAAAGTAACAAATTACCGAAACCTCGTTCTCAGAAATCGTCGATAAAAATCATTGAACCTATAAAACGTAGAGGATAAACAGAAAACATTAAGAAGAAGTAGATCTGAGGGCATTATTATACATATTTGTTATTCTACACTTAATCTAGAAAATATTAGTTTCAAGAATGTTGGAAAACATAATAAAAGAAGCAATATTAACTGATTTTCATTCAAAACTTAATTATCAATATATTCTTAAGAATGAAAAGCATTTTCAAGTTAGTAGAATAACAGTAAAAAACATTTTTACAAGCGCTAAAAAGGACGAAGAAGCTATTTTAAAGCCGATGAGGAAGTTAAATGTGTGAAGGATGATATTTTCAAGTCTGACTCCTACAATTTTAAAGTAACTGTCATCAGATAGATTTCAAAACTAACAAGAATGAGAAAGTAAACATAAAAATATAAAATATAAAAAATGAATAAGCTCTTTCATAAGTTTGAATCTTCTTCCAAACAAGGAAAATTAAAGACTTCTTCTTCTTACCAAATTTTATCTTATAATGCCTGTAGTCTAGGCAACAAAATGATTATTATGAGTTTCTTAGATTTATATAAGGTATGATTTATTTAAGGTATGTAAATATAATATATTTTTGTGGGAGAAGTTTTCTGAAAAATTACACTTTAAACTGCATTAAAAGTATGTCAGAGATTACAAATTTGAATGGATTTGTTCTGTTGAAGAAAAATAATTTGGTAAATGGGACTTAAATATGTTTTTGTAATGATAAATAATTCAAAGGCAAAGAAATCATCATAAAATTCATCTTTTTAGGCACACATTTCCACTTTGGGCATTCTTCTAATATAGACTTATGTCATGCTATGAAGAGCTTAATCAGTGTGAGGAAATCATTCAAAACAACGATCGAGCAATCGGAGCACCTATAATTTATAAATAAATAAAAAGAACGATCGATTGGAGACTATAATTAAATTATATCTAATAAAAAAAAAGTATGTCAAATATTTAGATACTATTTTTTAAAAATATAATAGATCACATGTAGAAATATTAATCTCATTGAGTTTTGTTTTATTTTAACTTTCAATTTAGTGACACAAACTTTCTCTGGAACAGATCTATACACGACACTATCGATTATAATTTACTGACAGACATATTCGTTTTATTACATTACATCTGCGCGTGGACCTGTTAATGGTCTTCCTCATTTAAGGTTAAATTATGTATATATTATGTTAAGATTCTCCTGGAGAGGACTAAATAAAGAAATTAGGAGAAGGGGCCAACGGGTGAAGCCACGTTGAATGGACCGTTTATATGCATAATTAAATGTCTAACGTAGTGCGAAAAATTATAATATTACAAATGTGAGCCACATTTTGCTCTCAACATGAAATAACTCAGAAGTTTATCGTCTAGGAAAACCATCACAAATACCATCTTCTCCTAATATCCAAAGGAAGCCAGACACATTTTCCATTTCTTCTAGCAGGACAAAATCAGAAAATATCGCGACTATTCAATTTTGTTTACTTCTGAGTAGATGTAAAGTAGGGTTTCTGGCGCAGTCTTCAAAATTCCCTATTTCCCCGAAAAAACCTGATCGTCGATTTTTGTAGGATTTTTCATTTTTATCTCAAACATCTAATTTTTTTAAAAAATATACATTTTCTAACATATTTCTTTAAAACCTAACAAATAAAAAAAAAATACATATTTTTAACATATTTCTTTAAAACGATACAAAATTGGGATCACCCCCAAAAAGTAAAAATATTATATAATTAATTTAATTATTATTTCCATTTGTTATACACGTTTAATCATCAATATCACTTTCAGATTTCTTAGATTTAGATCTATTTTCATTTTTATTTTCTCGGAAGTCAATAATATGAATTTTCTTCCCATCATTTAATTCTTTTAAACCGTCATAAACGAATAATAGTTTTTGTGAATTTAATTGTTGAATATCTTTTTTATTTAATTTGTCATTAAATCTATCTGGTAGATAAACTTGAAATTTATCTTCCTTATCTTTTAACGTAACAACTATACGTTTTCCAAATTTTGTAATACTTTCTTTAAATTCTTTAATTGAATAAGATTGACCACATTCCAATTCTGTTAGTTTCTTTATTGGAGTATTTTGACATTGACCAACTCGTTGGATCTTTTTTAATACTTCCATTTATTAGAAATGAAATTTTTAAATCCTACAAAATATTTCAATTCAATTCTATACTCTTTACATGTTAAAGAAGTAAGATATATTCTTACTTCTTTAACATTTAAAGATATTAATTTATAAGAATCTTATTTAGAATTTTATTTAAACATTTTTATAATGTCCTAATGCTCTAGTATGGATTCCATCTTCTAAAATATAACGTTTATCATCATCTGGTGATAAAGCTTTTTTATTAACTTGAATTGAATATATCTCATGTTTATAACTCCTGATTTGATTCATTGTTCTATAATGAACTCTTTTATTGAATAAACAATCTTTATAATCTTCAAATGATATTTTCTTATTTACAACACATTTCTTTACACCTTTTGATTTCTTACAAATAGATATCTCATTTTTATGAGAATACATTTTAGATCTTAATCCAATAAATTCTGTCATAATAACTCCATTATTTTCATCTTTCATTTTACCTAATACTTTCTTATTTACTCTAGGTATATTGAATCTGTTATCAACAGGAAAATCTGAAGTATCGAACAGATCAATCATTTTTTTCATGTCTTCATAAAAATCGTCTGTTTTAATATTATATATAAGACTGTCTGTATCCATGTACATTAATTTAAGATCATTTCCATATTTCCGTTTCATAGTATTGTAATGAAAATCATACATTAAATGTTTCGATAAATCTAGAATACTCATTCCTACATAAATCGGTTTATTAAATTTAACTTTTGTTTTGTTCATATGAATTGCTGATAGATTTTCATCAAATATTGTTCTTCCTTTAAAATTTGGTTTTGATATTAATTTCTCAACTTTCCCATAATTATTACACAATTTCACATCAATTCGTTTTCTTATATTTTCCATAGTTTTTCCAAACACTGAATTATTCATTAATTTATAGAAATCTTTTTCAAAATCATTTACAGCTCTAGTTCTCATTTTTGTATTGAGATCAATATATTTTTGTAACCAATTCGATTGTTTAAATTCTAATACCCTATGAACTTTTTTTAGCTTTAATCCCATATCCAAACATTGTTTTAAATTTCTGTAATGAATCACATATTTTTCTTTATCAAATAATGTCGTTAATAATTTTACATGTTTTGAATTACCTGGTATTCCATTTTCTGGAGCTAGAGGTAAATCAGAATGATCATCATGTAACTCTTTTGGATATTCAAGATCAACTTCTAGTATATAACCTTTCTCTGAATCATCATCTAAATTTTCCATTTCTTCTGGTTTTATCCATTTAAATCCTCCATAAGGTAAATATTGACTCATCGCCCAACCATATAAATTATTTGCATCTAAATACATTAAATAACTAGATGGTAGATTTTTATCATATTTTTTCATATATTTATTATTTGCTTTAGAATATCTATTACAACATTGTGAAATTCCACCACGAGTTCCTTTTTCCAACATCAAAATCATATCATAATCATTTAATAATTCCAACTCGATTTCTGTAGTTTTTAACATTGCATCCCAAGATAATCCTGGAGCTGTAAAATACCAAGCTGGATCAAGTTTATAAGTTTTTAAACAGACATCTCTAAAATTTTCAAATATATCAGACAATATTAAAACATCTGATTTAACATATAAATCTGAATACTCTCCTAAATTTCTAATTTCAAATGTTTTCCATACTTTTTTCGCATGTTTATAATCGTTTTCAGAAATATCACAATCATTCAATTTACTATAAAATTCTTCGATTGAAGGTAATTTTGACTCTTCAAATTTTTCTTCTGAATCCATGTAATCATAAGGATACACACCTTTTCTCGTAATCAAATCTAATTTTTCATCTTTATAATATTTACTGGTTTCTCTAAACATAGATTTCAAGAATTTATATTCTTCTAACTTTTTACCTTTCATTTCTTCAGGAATTTTTCTTAAGTTCGTAGATAATGAATCTAAACTCGAAGCCATAAATCTGAATGAATCAACAAATCTAATTTCTAATTTATCAACTTTCTGTGTGAATGAAATATATTTTTCTTCAGTATTTGGAATTACCTCAATATTTTCTTTAAATTTCCCCATCGATTTTACAAATAGATGTGCATCATATCCAGATAAATTATGAATGAATACTGGAACAAAGGAAGGATTTTTATAATTCAAATTACAAATTTCATGAGCCGGACCTCGATATTTTCCAGTTAAATGATCATGATCTCTTACCTTTTTTCCTAATAACCCAATAGGTTTTTCCCCATATTTCTTATAATTATTCCATGTTATAATATCCTTTTCACATATATGACAAATATCAGTTTTCTGAAACTGTTTTTCTTCTTCAAAAGTCATTTCCAACGGTTTAATTTCTTCATAAATCTTTTGAATATTTTTAACTTCCTCATGAATCATTTCTACAAATTTATCAGTACAATCAGATCCTCTATATACTACAGGTTGTTTGTAATCATAATTTTGATATTTTATATAATAACAAAAACTATTTGGTTCATGTTTTTGATATTTCATAGTATAAGAACCTGATGAATCAGGTTGACAATTATCAATTTTTTTAGTTAAACATTCAAAATCTGCATATATTACGAAAGGAACTCTTAACGATCTGTTATAATTTTTGAAACTTAAATATTCACCTTTTTTCGGCATTTCAATTTTTACCGCCGTTTTAGTTTTACAATCAAGTTCATGATTTTCTAATTTTTCAGCTGAATAATAATATCTTAAACATCTTTCACATGGATAAATTTTTACTTTCATATTTGTTAGTTGTGTTTTGATCAATCGAGAAAGATCTTTAATCCAACAGTAATGATCATTTTCATTATCTTTAATATAAAATAAATTTACATGTTTATCTAATTTATGTTTTGTAATTCTTAAAGGATGAACAGATTCTTCATACCCATATACATTTATAGATATATCGTTTTGTTTTTCAAATTTACTAATATCTTTAAAGGAAACTGGGAAGTTGATTCCATCAAAATTTAATTCATCTTTATACATTTCATATTTTGTAACTCTTTGAGGATCCTTGTCTACTGGATGTAATGCTGATAGAACTGACCACATAAAACATTTATTATCATTATTTTTTACATTAATAATTGCTTTTTTAGATTTTATTTTTTCTGGTAAATCGATATATGAAGAACCTCTCAATGGATTATATTTATTGATTCGAAGTTCTAAATAATCAATACTTACTAACTCCCATCCTGAACCATTTTTTTCAAAATCATCCATTTCTTTTATCAATTTCTCAATAGCACTATCATAAAATGTATTTAGATCTGAAGATTGTAATATGATTTCATTTTTAGTTTTAAATGAAAATTCTTCCAGAAAATAGTGTGCTCCACCAAACCATTTTTCTCCCCCCCTTTTTTTAAAGGTAAGGAAAAATTTAAGATTAACTTTCAAATCCATATTTTTTACATTTTCAGTTATCTTATCGATTATTATATTTCTTTTATCTTCCAAGAATTCTCTCGGATGAAAAAATCCTTCCATATTCCTAACTATATAGGTTTTTAATCTTGATTCATAAGCTGTTTCAATTTCCTGAATTTCTTGTTCATCATTAATGTTTACTTTCTTGTGTGCTAAAGATTCAATATGTTTCTCTTTATATGATTTTTTATAATATTTATTACAATCATCACATTTGATTTGTTTTTCCCTAGGAGGTTTAGGTTTTGAAAATAAACTTGGATGGAAATTGAATTCATTTATTGATGTTTTTTTGGATTGATTTATCGATTTTTTAATGGATTCATTTATTAATCTCTTTCGGTTTTTCTTTCTTTTTTCATCATTAGTGATCAACTTAATAAGATCAGATTTATTCTTTAATTTTGAAAATCCTTTAATATTACGTGATCTACAATAATCTTGTAATTGTTTCATCGTCCATAATTCAAAGTTTTTATCAGGTTTTGGTCTAGAAAACAAACTAGAATCAAAATTGAATTCATTTATAAATTTCTTTTTCTCTATTTCATCAATAATATGATTTATAAGATCATCTTTCTTATTATATTTAAAATATCCTTTAATATTGTGAGATTTACAGTAATCTCGAAGGTTTTTGAGAGTTTGACTTCTCAGTTGGTTCTCCATTTATTAGAAATGAACTTTTTAAATCCTGCAAATTTTTCCATCCTAGAAAATAATTAAAATTATTTAATATTTCTAAATTGATTCAAAATATATTCTCTAAATTCATTTTTCTTTTCAATTATCTCAAATGGTCTCATCTCTAAAAATTCATTCCACAATTCTTCATTTCTTTTAGATTTTCTTATTCGAACATTATGTTTAATTTCTAATAGATCTGCAATTTTTGCAATAAAAAATTTATATGGTAGGGCTTTTCGTTTATAATTTTCATTAAAAACTTCAAACACTTCTTCAATTTTAATTCTATCTTCAGGTTCATCTATTAACTGTAATAAATGTTCATGAAAATATCTCTGTCTATATTTAAAATTATTATGAGGATTTCTTGTTGGTGGATAACAACTATAACAACGATTATCTAATACCGATTGTTTACAACAGATCTGACAAAATTCGAAAGGTTCTAATTCCTCCATTTATTAGGAACGAACTTTTTTAGATCTTACAAAATTTTACATCATCATTTGTTTTAAAATATACTCTCTAATAGATTAATTTATATTCAAAGTTATTCCATATTTTCACCATTCTCTTAGTTTCCTTAATTTCAATATTATTTCCTACTTTTAAATAATCTGCAATCTTTTTTACTAAATATTTATAAGGTATATATTTACCTCTATAATTATTAATAAAAGTTTCAAATATTTTTTCAATTTCAACCTTATCATTAACATTTTCTATTAAATTATTCAATTTTTTACGAAATCTATTTATTCTATACGATTTACGATTATATTTACCTATTTTAATGTCTGTTACACAATTATAACAATTATTATTTAATACACTATACCTTCCACATATACTACACATTTCCATTTCTCCATGATCCAAATTTTCATCTATAAAGTTTCCTTCTGTATCCGAATTTTTTAAATCGTCTCCATAAACTGAAGTTAATTCAAATTCGTCTTCGTAATGTGGAGGTAATTTAAATTCTTCCATAGATTCTTTTTCTTCTAATAACTTAATTAAAACAGATTTCTTCATGTTATAATAATTTTTTATTTTATACTGACTTCCCAAACGTCTTAATTCAACTATTTTTTTATCACTTAATTTTTCTTTAGTTTTAGATTTTTCTAATATTAAATCAATTAATGATTGTTTTCTCAGTTTAGAATAACCCTGATATTTATTTTCTTTACATATTTTTTGTAAATCTTTAACTGTCTTATTTTTCAGGTCTTCCATTTATTTAGAAATAATTTTTATCAATATAAAATTTATCATCGAAATATTTTGTTAAATATCTTTTCAAACTCAAATATTCTCAATTTAAACCTCTGATTATTGATTAAATTAAAATTAATTCTACATTCATAAGGTATTTCATAAATAGTTTACAAGATCATTAAATCTTACCTTCTTCATTTATAGTTTTAAAAAATTCTATATTTATATTCAAATTCTTCAAAACAAGGGGGTCGTGATTTCCGACCCCTTTGAAATTTTTGCAGGTTGATAAAAAGTTTAATATAAATTGTTTCTACTGAAATATATCAAATTCTGAATGTATCAAACCCATTCCTAAATGTCTTTTAATTTTCATTGCATTCGTTGTCAAATATGCCGCAGTTCTTTCTCCTATATCAGCATCACTCGAAATAACTCTTTCCCATGCTTTATTTTCTAAAATTTTGTCTGCGATATGTCTATCTGATACTTCTTTATGATCTCTATAAGATATATCATGTTCTTTTGCAGCTTCATCTAATTTATTAATTGGTTTATCACCTCTTTCCAATCTTTCATTTAATTTAGTACCTGGACCTAAATAGTTATAACCCGGATAATGTAATTCAAATGGTAATCCACTTAATATTTTATTAAACAATCCAGATCCTATAGTTTCATCCTTAATTATTTTATGTGGAAGAGCATTCACTAATCTTATTAAATATTCAGTTCCTTTTCGATCATCAATATGTTTTTCTAAAAGATTTGTTAAAAATCTGATAATACCGACTTTTTCATTATGAAAATTATTATCTCCAGCCAATTCTGAAGCATATATTAAATTCAATCTTGAAATCAATTCATTCAAATTTTGTATATACATAACAGAATGTTCATTATAATTAACTATTCCTCTTCCGGTAACCGGAATTGTCTTTAATTCTTCGTATATAGGTTTTAATAAATTTTTATATTTTTTTGATTGTGGAGCTTTTGGTCTATTTGTTGATGAGTTATTTTTGTTATATAAAACCTCACTATTAATTAAAATTTCTTTATAGGTATTAAATTCTTCTGGTGAATATAATTTTTCACCTTTATTATCAAATAAGTTTTCATAATTTTGTGTTAAGAGAACCCATAATCCTTTTGTTCCAATATATTTTTTTCCATCAATAATTAAATCATTTCCATCTATATTAACTTTATTCTTTCCGATTTTAAAAAATAATTTTTTTTCATCGTAAGTAATTCCATAATGTTTATCAGTTAGTTTTGGTAAATATGTTGCTCCAAGAGGACCAATTATTTGACCGATAACAGATGATGAAATATTCAATGGAGTATCTGATTCATTTAAACTGTCTTCACTTAAATCTGACTCGTCTTCTGAAACTTTTTCCATTGGAACAAATGTAACTCTCTTTTTGTCTTTTGAAAAAGGTGTACTTTTTGCAAGTGGTGTATCTTTATCGTATAATTCTCCTTCAAAAGATGTTTCTTCTCCCGAAGGTGGAATTTCCATATCTGCTATGTTTCTTGTAAACGGTACAAGATCTGTAATTAATGTTTTATTTTGTTCTAACACATTTTTTATACTCTTGTCGACTTGAGAAATCTTTTCATTAAAAGTATTATCAAGTTTATTGATTGCACTCGTTATCGGTAAATATTCTTTACCTTTTAAATCTTCTTCAAGTATTCTTTGTTTTCTGGCATGTTCAAATTTTTTAATTAATCTATCTCTTATCTTAATAGTTTGTTTTGGATCCATTTATTATATTAAAAAGTTCAGAACGGTTTAACTAGATTTAACTAAGTTTAACATTTCGTTAAGTTTATTTGTCATGAATCAGACTTAAATATATAATATTATTAACATTTTCATTATTTAATAATTCATGTCTTTCATTCCTAATAGTTACATTTATTTTTTGAATTTTATGAATATCGTTTCTAATTGGAACATAAACAATTTCTAAGGGTTTTTCTGAAATCTTTGATTCAAAAGGAACATTCGGGAAAAAACTATATACTAAATCAGTTTCTTCATGTATGTGTTCATTAGAAGAATGACTCACTAAACTAGATTCGACTAAATTACAATGAATTTCGATAACATCAAAAGGTCTTAATTTAGGTCTGAATTTTCCAACATGTACTGTGTTACTTGCATAATCTGTTGAAATTTCATTTTTAGTTGGTATTTCGAAACCAAAAATGTTTTTAAGATTTACGTCCAGATCAAGTGGATACGGTGAAAACATTTTTACCTTTCCATCATTATTACTTTTTATATAGAACTTTTCGTTTACAAGTTCTTTCTTTATTAGATTATCGATTTCTTTTAAACTCCAAAATCCTTTTTCAATTTTAATATGTTTTCTTGATTTATTAATATCGAATGAAATGAATGAATCTTTTTGTATGTTAGGAATGTTATTATCCGAATAAAAACCAACAAGACCTATTTTATAATTTATATTTTCGTCTAGAAATATTGGATGTGCTAATTTCAAAGTCAACTCAGAAGTTTTACCAGTTATTTTTAACAATTTCATCTTATATAAATTACTCTATTTATAATGGAAAAAAAGTATCGTATAAAAATTTACCACGAAGATAAAAATAAGACTAACAATAAACCTTTTCCATTACCATTAAGATGTATAATTATCGGTAGTAGTGGTTCTGGAAAAACAACTTTATTAACAAATTTTATTTATGGAGATTGGTTAGATTATTCTAAATTATATGTATGTAGTAAATCTTTAGATCAAGATATTTATCAAGAAATGATTGAGTTGTTTAGTGATATTGGAAATAAAATAGGAGAGAATGTAGGGTGTTTTTATAATGATATTGAAGAAATGGAAAATGTAGATACTTGTGAACCAAATAGTTTAGTTATCTTTGATGATATTATATTTGAAAATCATGAAAAAATTAATGAATATTTTGTTAGAGGTAGACATAAAAATATTTCTTGTATTTATTTAAGTCAATGTTATAGTAAAGTTGATAGAAAGTTTATTAGAAATAATGTTAATTTTATTTGTTCTTTTAAACAATCTCTTCATTACACTGAAATGATATATAAAGATTTTGCTGGAAGTGATTTTTCATCCTTTGATATTTTTAAAAAAATTTGTAATGATTGTTGGGAGGATGATTATGGTTTTCTATCGATAAATACATATAATAAATTAAACAATGGAAAGTATATCCATAAACTAGAGAAATTTATCTATTTTAAAGACTAGATTTTATCCTATAATAAATGGTACTTATATATTGTGTAAAGTGTAAAAAACAAACAGAAAGTAAGAATTATCATGAAGAAACTTCTAAAAATGGAAAACTCATGGGTAAAGGAATTTGTAAAATTTGTGGAAGTAAAAAGAATACTTTTTTAGGTCAAAAAATGAAAAAGAAATGAGTGTAAAAGAAGGAATAATTGAAGAAATTCATAAACCGGTTAGAAGAAATTTTGAAAGAACAAAAATTATAACTCGAGGAATAAATGACTTGTGGCAATCTGATTTAGTTGAGATGAATACTGGAAGTTTAAAAGGAATATCAAAAATTAATAAAGGATTTAAATATATTTTAACTGTAATAGATACATTTTCTAAAGTTTCTTGGGCAATTCCTGTTAAAGATAAAACTGGTAAATTAGTGACTGAAGCATTAAAAAGTATATTGAACGATAAAAATAAACCAAAAAATTTACAAACGGATAACGGAAAAGAATTTTATAATAAAGAATTTCAGAATTTAATGAAAGAATATAATATCAATCATTATTCTAGTTATAGTGAAATAAAATCTGCTATAGTAGAAAGATTTAATAGAACATTAAAAGAAAAAATGTGGAAAGAATTTTCTAAGAGAGGAAATTATAAATGGATAGATATTTTAGATGATTTGATTAAAACATATAATAATTCCTATCATAGAACTATAAAAATGAAACCTATAGAAGTTAATAAGAAAAATGGAGAAGAAGTATTAATGAATATTTATAATGATAACAATGTTAAAAATGAAAAACCGAAATTTAAATTAAACGATTATGTAAGGATAAGTAAATATAAAGGAATATTTGAAAAAGGATATACACCTAACTGGTCTACTGAAGTTTTCAAAATAAATAAAATAATAAATTCCATTCCTATTACTTATAAATTAAAAGATTTGAAGGAAGAAGAAATCGAAGGTAGATTTTATAAAGAAGAATTAATGAAAACCAAATATCCACATGATTATCTTGTTGAAAAGGTTTTAAAAAGAAAAGGGGATAAAGTTTATGTCAAATGGTTAGGTTTTGATAATTCACATAATACTTGGATAAATAAAAAAAATGTTGTGAATTAAATTTCTTTTTCACTGTGTAATTCCTCTATTTTTATAATTAGATATTCCTCACTAAATTCTTCATTATTTATTCTAAAATAATTACCATGAAATTCTAAATCATTTTTTAATTTTTCTTTTATTCTAGAATATAAATTAACACTATTTGGATCATAGAATTTTATTATCTCCTCACAATCTTGATGTTCTAAAACTATTTTATCAACAGCTCTTTTTAAATATACTTTTTGACATCTTATAACATAATAACTATATTCACATTCATAGTCGTTTAACTTAAATAATAGGAAAAAATGTCTTAATTTTTCATCTTTAGTTTTAGGTACAACATCAGATTTGATATTTGTTATTTTATTATTTAAATTTTCAATTTTTTCATCTTTCTTTTTTATAATTTTGTCTTTACTGTATAATTCTTCCTTCAATTTATACTCCCCTGTTTTTCTAATTGTTTTGATAACATTGTAAACCCATTTTTGAAATTCTTTTGCTTGAGGTAATTTCGATTTCATAATCAAAGAATATAAACCTAATTCGTTAATAAAAATAGTATGTGCTTGCATATTTGAAGGGTGCTCTTCTAAGGAGCACCCTTCTAAAATAAGATTTAGATTTGTTTTATGTTCTTCATCAACAAGATTATATGCTTTGGTTATTTTTTTATACTCTAATAATTCAGCAATATCTCTAGCTTTAAACCAAGGATCGTTATTTTCATCTAAAATCATAAATATTTCTTTATTATTATAGTTAAGTTTGTTGTTCAGAATATTTAGAATCCCCTCCATTTATTAGAAACGAACATTTTTAAATCCTGCAAAAATCCAGTAGAAAGAATTTATATTCTTTTTTATTCATTATAAATTAAAGAAAATGAGTGAGTATAAACCTTTTAAAATTTCACTAACGGAAGGTCAAAAATCTAAAATTATTGGTGCTGTAAAAAAGAAAACTGATGTTACAATCGATACAAAAAAAGGAAATAATTCAATTTTGTTAACTCAAAGACAGATCGATAAGATTAACAGAAATGCTAAAGACGGAAAGGGAACTAGAATTAAATTAACATATAAACAATTAAGAGAAAATGAAAAAGATGGTGGAATACTTCCTTTAATTTTTGCAGGATTAGGAGCTTTAGCTGCTTTAGCGAGTGGAGCAAGTTCTATTGCAAACTCGGTTATCGATAAAAGATATAAAGATAAACTAATAGAAGAACAAACAAGACATAATAAAGAAATGGAAAAGAAACAGGGAGGAAAACTTGTAACAGTTAAAAAAAAAAATAACTCCTTTATCTAATTTTGATATCGAGAATATCGTTAAGAAGTTAAACATAAAACATTTTAGAGGAGTTTTTATGAAAGATGAACTTCCGAAACATCCTAGAAATATTGAGTGTGGAATTGTAAACATTGATAATTCTTTCGGAAATGGTACTCACTGGGTTTCTTATTATAAAAATGGAAATAAAAAATATTATTTTAATTCATATGGAAACTTACATCCATCAAAGGAATTAGTTATATATTTGGGAAAAGATAATTTAATATATAATGAAGACAGACTTCAAGAAATTAATGATCCACCTATTTGTGGACATTTATGTTTGTTAGTTCTTAAATTCTTTTCTAAAGATATGGATTTTAATGAAATTTTAAATATAATAAATAGAAAGAAATGGAATCTTATTCAAGAGTTATTTTAAAATTTGATGTTTTAGGAAATCAAATTGTTTTTCCGGAATCTGGCGATATTGATGAAACGAAATTAAAAAGTGATATTGTAAATGAACTTTCAAATTCTTTTAGAACAGAATTCTCAACATTCCAAACAAAATTAAAAGATGATGAAAATAAATTAAAGAATGATTTAAAAAATGATTTTAATAATAAATTAAAGAATGAATTAAAAGTAAAAGTTGATGAAATTATCGGTTCATTGTTTACATTTACTAAAAGTTATATTGGTTTTAATAAAAAAAGACTTGTCAGTGTTTCAGAAGGAAGAGATAATAATGATGTAGTTATTATGAAACAAGTGAAAACGATGATAGAGAGGGCAATTAATGAAAATAAAAGAGATAAAAGAACAACTGATACAAAAGAATTTGAAGAGATCATCGATGAGAAATTATTTGAATATACAACTAAAGAAGATTTAGATGAAAAGATGAAAAAACTCACTCAGGATTTAATTAGTGATGTTATACCAGTACAAGTTGATAGTGATATAAAGAACAAAATGGAAGAATATTTGAAAGAAGAAGAGTTACAAATACATCTTCAAATATTTTCTGACACTTTATATAATAGTTATTACCCACAAGTAGAACAATTTATGAAAGATTTAAACAATAAAATAGAAGAACTGGAAAAAGACATAGCGAAAGAAGAATATAAAAAATCACTAAATGAAAGTATTCTTAAAGAAATAGAAATAATAAGAAAAGAATTAAACACAAAAGTATCAGAACTGCGAAGAGAACTTCATTATATTGCTTTACCTTCCGAATAGTATTATTTCCTAAAGTGGTAACAATTTTGAAAATTAAAAAGATTTTTTTCTTAATAAATGGAGACAACACAAAATAATGATTGGGATGAAATATCTTCATTTCCTGGTTTAACAACAGAATTTTTAATTGTATTTCAGAATAAATTAAATTGGAAACTTGTTTCACAATACCATCCGTTTAAATTAGAAGAATTAGGAATGTTTTCAAATAAAATAGATTGGAAAATCATTTCGCGATATCAGAAAATCGATGAACAAAAGATCGAGTTTTATTACTCATTATTTGATTGGAACATTATGTCTTTTTATCAAAAGTTTTCTCCAGATACTTTAATAAAATATAAACATTTGGTTAATTGGATAATAATTTTCGAAAGAACTGATATATCAAATGAATTTAAACAAGAACATTATGAAGAATTTTCGAAATATTATAAAAATAGATTTAATGTTGATACTGTACCTTCATTAATAAATTATGTTTTTTAAATTTTCAAACCTCGTCTCTGAGACGGGGTCTAATAATTATAAACTAGTTTTTAAATTATAAAGATTTTTTATCTTAATAAATGGAGATGTATTCAAAATATAATCCTAATATAGAAAAACAACAATTTAAACATTTTTTCCCATCGAATAATACCGAATTGAATTTTAATAAAGAAAATCAGAGAATAGAATTCTTAATCGATGTTGGTGATAATTTTTTAAGTTCCCATTTTCAGTTTGTTATTTCAGGTTCGTTCAATGCCAAAGATGGTGAACACTATGGTATGAATTCGGGAACTAAATTAATAGATAATTTTATTCCTTTCTTATTTCGAAGTATAGAAGTGAAAAAACATAACAAATTAATTGATAGAATTGAAGATCCAGGTATTATAAGTACTGTAAAACATACGATATCACTGTCTCAAGATGAAACTTTGTCTAAAATGAATGGTGCAGTGAAATGTGATCATAAATATGGAAAATTTAATTATTGTGGAACCTTAAACGATTTAGGATTAGGATATTTTGGAGGTATAAACATACCAATATACAAAGGAGGATTTTTAATAACATTTCTTAGAAACACTGATGATGACGGGATTTTTCTATCACTTCAAGCAGATGGAAAGTCTTATGCACCTACAGGTAAAATTACAATAACTGATTTTTATTTACGTGTTCCTATCATAGAGTATTCAACACCTTCAAAAATTGAATTAATTAATGAGATGGACAAGTTTGGTGGAACACAAGAATTTGTATTTAAAACTTGGGAGTGTATTGAAAAAACTGGTATTATGGGATCAAATTTAAGTTTTGATATAACTAATATTTATAGGAACATTGATAAACCGAAATTCATAATTGTAGGATTCCAAACATCGAGAAGAAATGATCAAAAGAAAGATCCTTCTAAATTTGACCATGTTGATGTTAGAAATATTAGAGTTAAAATTAATGAAACATATTATCCGGAAGAAATGTTAAATTTAGATATTAAAGAGAACAATTATTCATTATTATATGATATGTATAAAGATTATAAAAGGTCTTATATCGGAAATATGAATATGCTTTATGATCCTGATGATTTCATAAAAAATAGACCTTTATATGTAATAGATGTTAGAAAAGGACCAATTAATATTTCAAATAGTAAAAATAATATTATTCTGAATGTTGATTTTCAGAATGTAGTTCCTGGTGGTACAAATATATATGTGATTATTGTTTCTGAGAAAAAGTTGAAATATGATTTTATAAAGAATGATTTAATAGAAATTTAGAATGACAAATATTATAAGATTTATTTATGTCTCTCAAGACTTTGAAAGTAATGGTTAATTTTTTTATTTTTAATTTTTTCTAAAAATGTGCAAAAATACCCCGTATTCTCCTTCCTCTCTCCTTTTGGCTTCAACCTTACTTTGTTCTTTAGTTACCTTTGTACTTCCTTTGGAAGTGTTCAACTCGTTATTTTTGAGTTGCTTGAGCCCATCACGGACCATCAGGCGTTTATAGCCGTCTGTCAACTTTTCAGGCTTGGTAACTTTTTTTTAGATTTTACAAAGTAAGGTGAGCGTGAGGTATTTTTGAGGAAAATGGCATGCTCTATGAGATCACCGCATGCGTCACATCGTTTCCGGTGTACCTATGGCCATCTCGGTACATCGGTGATGAGATACATTTGGTTCTCTCACTTTTCCACGTCTGAAATACTATTGACTGTTGTATATATACTAGAATCCTGTATGAATGATGAAACCGAGAACTTACGACTTTAATAGTCTATTACTTGTTATTAGATTGTTTATTCCATCCAAGTATTTGTTTGTTATTTAGTTAATAGTTTTAAATTATCAGATTAATCTATTTTCATTAATTAATATTTAAGAAATTCTCGAAATCAGTCGAAAATTAACAAATAGAAAGGTTGTTAGTTGTTGGTAGTTCAAAAAATCAATACCAGACTGCAGCAGCAATCAAGCGAGTACACCCACCGGAACCTCCGCCCATATGTGATATCATTCAGATACCCCGCCCCACTTCGATAACAATGGTGGATTTATATAGAGCATTCTCAGTGTACGAAAATATAATTGTAATAAAGGTTTTTATAAAATTGATTAATTTTATTTGATAAATTTTATTTGTAATAAATGGAAGTATTAAAAAAGATCCAACGAGTTGGTCAATGTCAAAATACTCCAATAAAGAAACTAACAGAATTGGAATGTGGTCAATCTTATTCAATTAAAGAATTTAAAGAAACTATTACAAAATTTGGAAAACGTATAGTTGTTACGTTAAAAGATAAGGAAGATAAATTTCAAGTTTTTCTACCAGATAGATTTAATGACAAATTAAATAAAAAAGATATTCAACAATTAAATTCACAAAAACTATTATTCGTTTATGACGGTTTAAAAGAATTAAATGATGGGAAGAAAATTCATATTATTGACTTCCGAGAAAATAAAAATGAAAATAGATCTAAATCTAAGAAATCTGAAAGTGATATTGATGATTAAACGTGTATAACAAATGGAAATAATAATTAAATTAATTATATAATATTTTTACTTTTTGGGGGTGATCCCAATTTTTGTATCGTTTTAAAGAAATATGTTAAAAATATGTATTTTTTTTTTATTTGTTAGGTTTTAAAGAAATATGTTAGAAAATGTATATTTTTTAAAAAAATTAGATGTTTGAGATAAAAATGAAAAATCCTACAAAAATCGACGATCAGGTTTTTTCGGGGAAATAGGGAATTTTGAAGACTGCGCCAGAAACCCTACTTTACATCTACTCTTCTGCATCCAATTTTAATGACAAAATCCTCATTCTCTTATTGAATGAAGAATCTACCAAGCTAGAGAATCCGTAAAATCTATTTTGCGCCGAATCAACATACACAATAAGATGGAGATAGTTTGCCGATGAGCTGATGAGCAGTCAGGGAATAGCTGGAATTCGGCTTTATATATTTTCACCATGTTTACATATTTATTTTGGTATTCGTCCATCCCGGGGGCATTCATTGCCGAATAAGGCTGCAAAGACCATGCGGAAACGCTCGGAATATAAATTGTTATGAAAATGTTAATGTTATTCTTCTAATGTTTCATATCCAAAACCTAAATATTCCCTGACATTTATATGAGAACATGGCACTATGGCATCATTTCTAATGAATATCTATACCGTGAAGGAACTTGTGATTGTTATCAGGCTGTACCGTATGAAATGTCAGTTTTGGACTTTCCGATTTCCTTCAAATGTCTTGAAACTGTCGTGGCTCCTACTCCGAGTTCTTTGGCATATTCCCTAGTGTTTTTTGAGGGATAAGCTTCAATCCTTTCTTTTAGGTGGTCATTGTCAAACTTGGTTTCTGGCCTTCCTCGCTCCTCGTTGTCAAGGTCAAAATTTCCACTTCGAAACCTGGAAAACCACCGGTAAACAGTTCGTTCATTCACCGTTCCCTCCCTGAACGCCGTGTTAATGGACATACACGCCTCAGCAGCGCTATGACCGAGCTTAAATTCATAACGAAAAATAATACGCATTTCCGTTGAAGTCATAATTTAAGTTTTATTTTTTTCTCAGAGGATCGTTCTCACAACACAGTACGCAAGTTACTGATTAGATAATAGGAATAAAAGAGCTTTAATTCTATATGAATAACAATGATATTTGTAAATAATGAAATAAAAAAGGGAAAGGATTAAATCGCAAAGTAAACAAAACTGACATTTCATACGGTACAGCCTGATAATAAGGATAAAGTACTGCAAAGGACAAAATTTACATTTAAAAAGGGGGAAAACATTGAGCCCTGAATTAGACGCGAATCAAGGGCTAAAGACAGGCCTTGACATCTCAGCCTAAAACACAGGTTGACGTCTCTCAATTATGCTTTTATTTACGTTCAAGCTGTCAATAGCTCGTGAGCATTGCAAAACATTTAAGAGAATTTGATTTTATCATGAAATCTGATCAAGTTTAGAAAAAGCTCTAAATGGCCAGGAAAAAATCTAAATGAAAACAATTAGCTTAATGAAGGACAATCAACTGTTTGAACAGTGATATCGTCGGAACAAATGCAAAGTATCGAATGTGAAAAAATTCATCTTTCATTTTCAATCTTTACTCATTTCTGCTGGACATATGTACGGCAAATTCCACTATCAAAAGGTCAAATCTGCCGAATATTTGACTGTCCAAAAAAAAGTTGAATAAATGCTTTTCCACTCTGAAAATGTGTGATTTTCACATTCGATACTTTGCATTTGTAACGACGATATATGCATCCAAATATACAATTATACAAATCCGCCACTTGACAATTCATTATACATGCAATTATACCAGAACATAAATTTCATATCCATTCAAATATGCAATTAAAGGAAAATGTAAAACAATTCTGTAAACTAAGAAGATACCGAATTTTAACTTCGTTAGTTGGTGGGTATTTTCAAATTTTTAAATAAAATATAGGGTTCTGTTTAATTTTCATTTTGTCATGTGTCAGTCAGAATATTTTCATTACATAGGTATATACATATAAACACATAGAAACATATTTGTATATACATATACCCACATAGAAAATCATGTGTATTACCCCCTAGAGCAGAATGAGGCAACCTTGAATATCTTTTTGGTGTCGGACGGCTTATGAACAATGCTTTTAATTGTACGTTAAACCACACATTCCGTAAATTCAGGCTAGCTTTCATTCACGCAAATATTTAAGCATGACTTTTGATTTAATAAGCACAGATGAAAGTACTGAGTCTAATAATATGACTTATTTTCATAATTAGAATTATTCTTGTTCTCGAAAGTACCACTTCATCTTGTCTATTGATACTCAGTTAGTGGAGTTCATATTTCTTGGTAGGGCGCTGACGACCGCGAGGTTATTCTCCTCAAATATTCTAAACAAACTTCCTATCACTACTTTGAGAGGCTAAGCATCAAATGTGCTACAGCATCAAAATCGAGTTAAGATTAGTTTGTTTTTTTTCTGCTAAATCCGTTTTATCAGTACTTCTTTTATCATATTGCTTAGGAATACAGCAGGGAAAACTGGCGTCATCGCCTCAACATCTTAAGACAGTCTCCTTCCTTTGGGGGGAGGAAGAAAACACGCTTATGATCAGTACGACTTCGTCTCTACAACCGATTATTTCAGTTTTAGATAAGTAATGAAGACAAATAAAACTGGCTAAGTTCGAAACTCTTTCATTTTGAAAAATAAAGCTCGGGAGCAGAGTAAATAAAGTAAACTCTGACGAGAAATATAAAGTACGAGGAAAATTTACTTTTATTGTTGAAGTTTTCCACTTGAAGATATCAAGCCCCCGGCGTACTTGGATTTATGACTCTTCGGCTCTCTAGTAACTGCTATGAACCAAGAGTGGAGCTTTACCTCCGCAATATGGCTCTCAGGCTCTTTTATAGGAGTAAATTGTCTTTAATAATGTCATTAACATTAATTTAATTCAAGGAATTATTTTTACTAAATGTGAGGGATTCCGAATAATTGAGCTACTTATGAGGGCCGAAAGAATAAATACCAATTATAAATTTTATAATATACTAGCTGTTACCCAGTGTGCCATGCTACGCCAACTTTATATTATATAGTTGTAAGGAAGAAACATACAGCTGGTAGATTTTTTTCACCTTGCCTATGACACTTCCCGTATCAAGACCTACCTGTGTGCCAAGTTTAGTCAACATCGGACAAACGGCGTGGATTTGTATAAGGAAATAACAGATAGACAGAAAGCTGACAGATGATTTTGACCTAGCCTATGACACTCCCCGTATCAACCCCTACCTGTGTGCCAAGTTTGGTCAAAACCGCTAAAAAGCTGTGGATTTATATGAAGAACAAATTGAATGGCTTTTTCTTTTTATTGTTCCACAATATAGTATCCTTATACTGTGGGAGTTCATTTAGGTTCTGCAGGTTCCATCTTCTAATACTGCCTGCATTACAATCAAAGTAATATACATTTTTTTTTTTTTTTTTTTAAGTATAATAATAATAATAATATTAAAATAGAGAAATATGATAGCGTAATGATAACAACTATAATAATAATACAAATAAAAATAGTAACAATAATATTGAAAAAGAAACAAATTATCAAAATTATAAATTAATTGCAAGGAATACAAAAAAAAGAATGAATATAAATGAATCAAATAAAATAAAATAACTGATTAATGAAAAGAAAACGTCCGTTCTTGCAATGGCTTATTCTTGCGATTGTTAAAACAAAATTCAATCAGGATTGTGGTCATGAGAACTCTTCAATTATTTACAGCAGCATTATTTTTCAAAAACAAATGCACTACCTTTCTCATTTGTTCTGATACTAAACATAAAGGTATGAATTCTGTATACGCACTTTTGATAAGGTTATATGATATAATATTAAAAAATAATGATTTGTCAAAATGAAATTATTTACAGTGATAATCCATCGTCTCAGTTTAAAAATAAATATATGTCAAGATTGCTTTACATACATTCAGAAAAATTTCACAAAAAGTTTTAGCGGAAATATTTTACTACAGCTCATGACAAACGTGTGGTAGATAGGGTGGGAGAAAGAGTAAAATCCTTGGTCTCTAATGGAAGTTATGAGCAAATCTGAAACTAAAAATGTAAAAAAACTCAGTAGAGTTTGCTAATGTTGCATCTAGTTTAATGACAAACACTACAATTCTCCGTATGAGCCAAGTAGATATTGAGTCTCCAATAAGTTCGGACAGTCAAGATTCTATAAGTAGGGTATTTATTTATTTTTTCTCTTCAAGTAAAAAAAGTTCATAGTGTAAATATTTAGTATTTTGATTAGTTTTATTTTGCAATGCTTCTATATTTATTTCTTATTAGTATTTAATCTTAATCAAATGTGGTAGACTCCTTGCTGTAAAATTGTAAATTTTTAAGAAAATATTCATTCATTCATAAGTTCGGACAGCCCATGGATTACTGTTAAAGACATAGTTTTTATTAAGCAAATGCATGTGATAAAATGCAATACGCAAATCAAAAATTCAACTATGGAAAACAAACTGAAACCAGCAAGTTAACAGAACAAAAACTTAATATTTCATATTTTAATGTTAGTTACTGGTGTGCAGTTACATGTGATAAAAATTAAGTTGTATTTCATTTTATATTGCCCAGCAAACCCTTCACTGAAGTAATGAATGTTTTGTACATGTAGGTAGTTTTGGGTTATTTTTTATAGTTTTTTAAAATTAAATCGCTGTACTATAAAAAATAATATATTGTTAGCTAAAATTTTAATTGAACAATTTTTTGTAATTAACTGAAAAAAATTAAAGAGTGAAAAAACCATACATTTTATTTTTTCATGTGATAGTGTATACCTTATAGAATAATAATAAAAAAATATTTTAGTGATTTTCTTTTTATCGTTTGATGATATTCCACTTAGTGTGGAACGCCATATTTAATTTTTACAAAATGCATTTTAACACTTCAGGATTTTTTCAGAACATTTGTAATTACTTTATGCTTATATTTTTTTTTTCTGGCTTCCATATTTATTGAAGTATTGTCATAGAAAATGTCATCAACATTGGTCGATAGGTATGATTTATATTCTATAACTAAGTGCACTTCCTTTGTCCAATCGATGATAACTGCAAAATTTGAAATACTTTAGCAGGGTATAAAATTAAACTATTTGAGATTGACAAAAACTATTTTATATTCTTACTTATATCCATGAAAGGAATGAACATGCCAAGTTTCATTAAAATCTGAGATCATGGGTGTCAAATCCTATTTTTTTGGGTTGATTTGACATGGAATGACCCAAATGTTTAAATATCATGTCACACATAGATGATTTTAGGAGGTACGTTAAAGAACTATAGGTATTTAAATTATTAAAGTTCTGTACAGATCCCTGGGTTAATGTTGAAGACATAGTTGATGTTAAGCAAATGCATGAGATAAAATGCAATTCGCAAATACAAAAAAATTTACTATGGAAAACAAACGGGAAACTCCAAATCAACAGATCAAATACTTAATATTTCAAATTACTTACTAATATATGATATTAATTCAAAATCTGAGAATATAAGGTTATAATTTAGATAATCACAACATTTTTGTACGTTACATATACCTAGACGATTTTAGGTGGAACGGTAAAGAACTAAAAGTATTTAAATTATTAAAGTTCTGTACAGATCCCTGGGTTAATGTTGAAGACATAGTTGATGTTAAGCAAATGCATGAGATAAAATGCAATTCGCAAATACAAAAAAATTTACTATGGAAAACAAACGGGAAACTCCAAATCAACAGATCAAATACTTAATATTTCAAATTACTTACTAATATATGATATTAATTCAAAATCTGAGAATATAAGGTTATAATTTAGATAATCACAACATTTTTGTACGTTACATATACCTAGACGATTTTAGGTGGAACGGTAAAGAACTAAAAGTATTTAAATTATTAAAGTTCTGTACAGATCCATGGGTTAATGTTGAAGGCATAGTTTATGTTAAGCAAATGCATGAGATAAAATGCAATTTGCAAATAAAAAAAAATTAACTATGGAAAACAAACGGGAAACTCCAAATCAACAGATCAAATACTTAATATTTCAAATTACTTACTAATATATGATATTAATTCAAAATCTGAGAATATAAGGTTATAATTTAGATAATCACAACATTTTTGTACGTTACATATAGATGATTTTAGGTGGTACGGTAAAGAACTAAAAGTATTTAAATTATTAAAGTTCTGTACAGATCCATGGGTTAATGTTGGAGGCATAGTTTATGTTAAGCAAATTAATCCAAAATCTGAAAATATAAGGCTATAATTTAGATAAACAGAGCATTTTTGTACGTTCCATATAGATGGTTTTAGGTGGTATGGTAAAGAACTATAAGTATTTAAATTATTAAAGTTCTGTACAGATCCATGGGTTAATGTTGGAGGCATAGTTTATGTTAAGCAAACATAAAATGCAATTTGCAAATAAAAAAAATTAACTATGGAAAACAAACGGGAAACTGCAAATCAACAGATCAAATACTTAATATTTCAAATTACTTACTAATATATGATATTAAACCAAAATCTAAGAATATAAGGTTATAATTTAGATAATCACAACATTTTCCAACAGATCAAAAACTTAATATTTTAAATTACTTATTAATATATATTAGTCAAAATTCTAAGAATATAAGGCTATAATTTAGGTAAACACAAATATTTTACTAAAACTAAAAAATTTTGGAAATTAGATAAACAAACCAAACTTAAAAAAAAAGGATAATGGTTAATGGCTTCTAGGAGCTCAGTGTTGCTCTACATTTTCATCAGAAATTAATAAAATTGATCTGATATGATATTACTTGTCCAAATCTTGAGAATATACGGCTATAATTTAGATAAACATACAAAGCTTAAAACTGAAAAGGTTTGTTCGCAAAAGAAAAACTTTTCTCCAAAAAAGAAAAAAGTTTTTTTAGCTTGCTAATCTCCACCTAGGCAACACTGGAAAGAAAATTACTATTTCTGAACAATTCACTCTTCTTTAATTGACAATTTGGAACTCGTTACTTCCGAACTGTGAAGCCTAAAAGATTTTATATATATATGATTATATAATGATGTAAAGTCATCAATGAGTTCGAGTTATTCTAATTATCAAGAACATCAACAAATAAATTTGAGACATTATTCAAAATGGCTGTTAGAATATGAACGGTTCAGTGTAGCCAATTTTTCTTGAACAACACGTTTGACCTTTTGACCAAATTTCGAAATTTGACTATTTTGACTTAGCCTAGGAGATTTCCCATATCAAGAAGTACATGTGTGCCAAGTTTGGTCCAAATTGGTCAAACGGTGTGGATTTGTATAAAGAACAAACAGACAGACAAACTTACGGGTGATTTTTATATATATAGATCTAGACCCGATTTAAATAAAAAAGTCCTGGTTTTTCCCACTATTCTCAAAAATGGCTAAACCTTCAAAATGGTTTCAGTTGATCCTGCAAGTCAAATTATCTTTAAAATATGTACTTGAAAATATAATAGTGCGAAATTGTAAGCACTATGATCTTTTTACGCAAACTTTTACAAACAAGAGCTTGAGAATCGGATAATGGTGGTTGATGGAGTTGAACTATTTAAAAAAATTATTTGTGACAAAATACATAAAAATCAGAATATTTTTGTAGAAGCTAGACAGACGAAAAATAGAAGGGTTTCGTTAGCTCTAGCACATTTTGTGTGAGTAAAAATGGCAGCTATCCGAAGTCCCGGCAAATGTTCTTCGATAATTTTAAAAAATATAGTTCAGTTTCAGGGCAGAAGGTGACTCCTTTAATTCAAACTGAGCTTGAAACTTAAGTTTTCAATAAAGTAGAGTATGGCGTGAGAGTTGATATTAGGTACAATATATAAAAATCGGAAAGATTTTTTTTCTTTCTTAATTTGTGGTTCTCGCGGTATAGTCCAGTCACCTAAGACAAAAAAGGGGCAAACATCGCAAAAAAACGCGTAACGCTGATTTTTCGGGGAGTTATTCGGGGCCACCCCAGTAGTGTGTACCCAATTTGTCAGATTCGAAAGACCTGAGCTAACTGCGCAACAGTCGAAAAACATTAAAAGTTTTTTGTTTTAGCGCGGTTCCTCCCTCCCCCATAGGGAGGAACCCCGCTTATAGGGTTGATACAATGAAACAATCCGGAAGTGCCGACTAGAAAATTTCGCGTTTCAGAACCCCTAGAGACCGAAAATAACGGTGGTTCAAATTTGTATATGTATATATATATATATATATATATATATATATATATATATATATATATATTTATATATATATATATTTGTCTGTTCGCTCTCTAGATAGAAGACGAATGGTCCGATTTTGATGATATTTGGTACAAAAATCCTTCGTCCAATTTGAAAGGTCAAGTTCGTTAACCAGCAAAATCCGCCTACTGGAAGATGGCGTTTGGGGCGAAATTCGCGCAAAAAAATCGTAACGCTTACGTTTTTGAGTTCATAAGCTTCTAAGTACTCGTTTTATATGACTCCTGGGCTAGGAAAACGAATGAAACCATTTTCAAGGCGATAGCTTTAACCGTTTTCGAGAAAATTGGAAAAATATTTTTTGAATACCGTTTTTGGTTTGGGTACTTAGAATCATGGGATTCAGTTGAAACATTTTCTGCATGTTCTACTTTCATCAAAACTAATATGTTGAAATTTTGGTTACGTTTAGAGTTAAGGAAGGGTTAGAATAAAATATTTTATTAACAGACATAAAAAGTTTTAGTAACTTTGTTTACTTTCCTTAATATCTCGAAAAAGGTTGAGAATCTTGGTAAACGGAAGAATACCATTAGAAAGCTTATTAAATGATCTAAGAAAAAGGTTCTAATGAAAGTTTTGATTAGGCGATGTCAATCGGAGAAATAAGAGCTTAAAACTTTAAAGTAATTGATTTCGCTTATTCGAACTGTTCTTTTTGTCTGTTTTTTATTCCTTGTTATTTTTCAATTGCTTATTGTTGGATAATGTATTTGAAAATAAAACAGGTTAAGAAAAATAAGAAAAACAATTTAATGTTAGAGATGTGGATTTCCAAGATATATAGCTTTTCAACTGCCTAGCGTCCTTCCTAGGGAGGGTTCTTTGTCTTTGATTTTGGTACTTAGAATTATGGGATACAGTTGAAACATTTTCTGCATGCTCGAGTTTCATCAACACTAATATGTTGAAATTTTTGTTACGTTTAGAGTAAAGGAAGGGTTAGAATAAAATATTTTATTAACAGACAAAAAAAGTTTTGGTAACTTTGTATAATTTCGTTAATATCTCGAAATCCGTTGACAATCTTGTGAAGCGGAAGATTCATAAGATGTATATGAATCATTCTGAATCATATATCTCAAAATTTAATTCTGAAAATTGCAAGGATAACATGACAAATTGAAAAATATTAGGTTTTTAATAATGCACACAAGTTGGATAAGACAACCGCATTTTTATTTAAAACAATAATTTTTATAGAATCAAGGCATAATGTGAACAATATAAAAATACAAATATTGAATATTATGTTTTTCTAAGGGAGGATTTAGTAGCAGTCGGATATTTTTCCTGGTCCCCGGCAACGATCTGCAAAACAATATGAAAAAATCGATTTTTGTGAAGGATGAAAAATCATTTTGGTGGAGAAGGTACCTCTACAATTGATTTTATTTTTCTTCCTCTTCTTCAGCATTGTCTGCTTCCAGCATAACTTGAGCTATATTTGCCTTAACCGCTGTTGGAACGTTGTCATCAAATAGGGATGGAGAATCGGTTTAGGGAACTAAGTACCAGAGATGATTAGAAAACTTGTTTGGAGCAGCCTTACTAATTTCTGGACCAATATCCTGATATTGTATCAGTTGGTGCATGAATAGGAAGCATGAAATGGTGCTTCAATTGGGTCCGATGATATAAACCAGGCTCGAACGTACCCTCGCGCAAGAAAAATACATGTTCTTAAAGAATATTTCTCGCTATGAGATCCCTGAAATTGATTTTTGAACAGGTACATTTTGAATGGATAAATCGCCTTTGCCATCCACCGAGCATGACTTACAGCTCCTGGTACAAGAAACGATACTCCTTTCTTCCCATACAAACGAGTGCGTTTTCAGGAAGCAGGAACAGACTTGATTGTTTAGTTTTTTATCCAACATTAACAAGCACACGACTAATTTAACTGCCGTTACTAGTGCTTACCTGCTCAAAAATGATTAAGAAATAAAATAACAAAAAAAAAAATTATCTGGAAAAATTACTTTCGGACGGAAATGTCAATATTTCAAGGTCATTGCGGGTCGCCTCGGAGTTGTTCGATTTAGCTAAAATTTTGCACAGATCGTTATTTTGTTGATTGAAAAAAGGTAGGGGGGTGGGACGTAAACTTTTAAAAAGTTGAAAAATAAGGGCCACCCTACAAAAAGTTCGTTCCTTTGGTTTCAATCAAATGAAAATATTCTAGCATTATAAGTTGTTACCAATGTCGACCCCATTTTTATCTTTATCATCTATTTTTTTTAATATTTTTATTTTGGCGTTTTTTGTATGTAAGTTAGTACTGTGTGTGTTTCTAACAGAGCTATACCACAATACCTCCGGAATTTAGAATGCCTTTGGCTCTGTTGAAGATCTATTCGCGTAGAGTTTGTAGTGCTGGCGTTAGTGTTGCTATTATTTGGTGGAGCTGTACCTCGGCTACAATTAATGGTCCAATTAGAGCCAGCATCGGGTCCAACACTCGTAAACAGCGGGTCGGAATAGCCTGCTTCTAGGGGAGAAAAATTACCTCTCTCACCTCTCTGCCTTTTTACTCTCTCTCCGGCTTTTAGTGTTTGCGGTTTTTATTTTTTAATCTGAAATAGTGTTTATTTTACTCTCTGGGATTTTGTTAATATTTTTTATACATCAAAGTGTACATAAACTTTAGCATTTTAATCAGAATTTCTTTACTCAGTACTTCATTCCCAGTTGAGATTTACACTAATTTAAGCCTTTTAGTAAACAATTTGTTCATGTGAATATATGCCAGAAATTGAATTCACTTAGTAAACCCTTTCAGAACTTAAGCCAAGTAGATTTTTTAAACAATTAATTCCAGAAATTCAGTTAAGGACATAATTTCACAGTTTTAATGACGCAACTTAATAGATTTTGAGAATTCTTGTCATATTCTAGTACTTAATATATATATATATATATATATATATATATATATATATACATATATATATATATATATATATATATATTCTTGCCAACGTCTAATTTTAAAGCGTTTTTTTTTCTTTTCGTTTTACTGTTAAAGGACGTTTTATTAAATTTCAACAGCGAAAATATCCATCGAACAATATTTTTATATTTACATTATGGAATCAACTTGTAAAGTGACCAAAGCTAAACATGGGCCAAAGTACCACCACATTAGGAGAAATTAGAAACTCAATCAAAGTCTGTCATGACAATTAGTTGTCTTTAAATAAAATATACCAAGTTGTCCTGACGAGGCTAAGAATTGGGCACTCACTTATAACACATTCATACTTAATGGAAATACATGACAGACTAGTGTGCTCTCTGTGTAATGTTGCTCTGACGATAAAACACATACTGACAGACTGCAACAGACAAGACAATTTACCCATGCCACAAGACTTACACGCATGACTCGCAGAAGGCAGCCCTACACTATATTACATTATTTAAAGAACACTAATTTATACAAAAACATCTAACAATCTTCCTTCTTTTCCTTGTGCTTTCAATTTTAATTGTTTATTTTAATAACCTATAGATCTGATTTAATTACGCTAATGTACCTTATTTTAGTTATCTTTTGTTTTATATTTGTATTGTAATGCATTGCAAATGTAAATGAATGTGAGTGTGTATATTTTATAATCTGTATTAGGCCTCATCGCCATAGATGCGAATCCCGTATAATGAAATAAACAGAAAAAAAAAAAAAAAATAACAGAACGACACGTCGGTTGGCACAATAGGTCTTGTGGGCCACAGTGCGGTTTCTCGTTTATGCGGGCTAATTAATAACTCTTTCCATTTCTTGTAGGAATTTGCATATCAATATGGTTTTCATTTTTTTTTTTTTATTGTTTAACGGCATAGTTAGGCTATTAACGTCGGGCTATCTACACGTTCCAACCTTTTATAATGCCAACGGCACGTGGCCCGTCACCCATTCAGACACTGGCCAGGCCCGACGTTACCTAACATCGATGATGGAAACTGCTCTATTTAACGGAACTTGTTGTTTGGGGTTCAGTCATACGTTCGTATCAAGAATATTTAAAATATACCTTTATCTTGGCAAGTAGAGGTAATTATGACTGGCCTTGTTTTATGTTGTTATTTATTTTATTTTTTTAATTAGAAATTGTAAATTTAAATATTTCTACCAAGCGATTGTATCTTTTCTATTGTACTGGTTGGCATATTTTATGAGTTTTTTATAGCTATAATTTATTTTATTTTTGTTGAAAGTAACTGAATGATGTAACAAATTACAAATTACTTGAATGATTTACAAATGTACTATTCAATATACATAGTAATGGTTTAAATTCAAGTTTATATTTATTATTTAAATTGTTTAGAACTTATTGGATGTCCTGAATGTTAGTTGAGTTAATAATAAAACAATTTGAAACTCTGCCTAGAATAGATTTCAGAGACATAGTCATTTTATATATTGAAGGCATGTTTTAATATCTAGGCGCACGGTAGTGCGCCTGGCCAAGTTCCGGCCTAAGCATACTGTGTGTATATTACAGGCGGTCTTAGAACCGATTTTTACACTCTCATAACTAGCCAACCAGGTAAAGATAAAGTTATGAAATTTTACACAGGTGTTATACTACTAGATGTGAGTAAAACTGGAAATTTTCATAATTCTATATCGAATAGTTTCCGAGATATAAGCGATCGAAAATCGGGATTTATAGGACTCACTCACTCACTGACTCATCAAAATTATTAGGCACTTTCCATGATGCTAGAGACTTGAAATTTTGCATGAAGATAGATATGAAGACGTTATTAAAGGAAAAAATCGAAAAATCGCGAAAAGTTGTGTTTGACTCCGCTTCCGGGGCGGGGGCGTTCCAGTTTTCTACTTCCTTCGGAAACCCATCATTCCGTCCAAAACCCATGATGTGGGGTATCAAATGAATTGTCTCGGTATGAAGAACCTATATTTGATGTTTTAAGAAACAATTAGACGCATATAGGCTCGGTAAAAATCGTATACCAGCTGTCTGTCTGTATGTTTGTTCCTCTTACAAATCCGTACCGTTTGACCGATTTTGACCAAACTTGGGACACAGATGGGTCTTGATACGGGGAAAATCATAGGCTAGGTTAAATTGTCTATCAGCTGTCTGTCTGTTTGTTCCTTATACAAATCCACACCGTTTGACCGATTTTGACAAAATTTGACACACATGTCGGTCTTGATACGGGAGTGTCATATTACCTATGACGTTTTGTACTTTTTGTTCCATCGAAATGCCATCATTTCTTCTGAAACCTATCATGTGGGGTATCAAATGAATCGTCTTGGTAAGGAGAACCTATATTTGATGTTTTAAAAAACATTTCTACATATCTTAACAAAAACAGTTGTGACTTCTTTCTGAAATGTAGTAAATAAAGTCGTAGGGGTTCACTGCATAATATACTTCAGCAGATACTAAGTTTTTCAAAGTCGAGCCATCTAAATTACAAAGTTTAGGATCACAAACCCAAAATGTATCGTCTTTGTTCTTATATTTTTCTTCAAGGCCTTCTGCACTTTCCCTATTGTGATCTTTACCCTCGGGATAAAGTTCCTGTGTTTTACAGTGTAATAGATTAGTTAAGAGAGCAATCAATTTGCCCTCTAGAGTAATGTCATCTGGAAGAGCTTCTAACTTTTCTAGTCTAGTGATTAGATGTATGTAGGTTGATTATTAGTATCAAATATCAAGCAGTAAGGAGAACCTTATGTAGAATCCAAAGACCCTGGTTTTATATGAAGTACAAAATCCAGTAGGTATGCGGCAACTAAATTCTATTTAATTCTTAGAAAAAAGTAATGAGCTCCCCAAAAAAACATAAATGTGAAATAGAGGCCAAGTTCCTGCCCCCCCAAAGAAACACTCCCTTCCTCAAAAATATCCCCTCCTAAAACCCCCCAAAAACGCCTTAGCATTTTACACTCCAAAAAAGTAGTATGAGTTGGTGTATTAATTCAACCAAAAATATTTGCCAATACAAGAGATGATACACTCCTAGTCGAATGAGACCACTGCCAATTCGATAGAAAAATTATTTTGGAAGATAAACAGCAAGTATTCAACTTAAATAAGTCATATTTTACTCATGGTTGAGATCTGTATAATTCAAAATGTTTTTTCGACTACTGAGTTGAAGAAATTAATAAGCAATATAATACTGTTAACTGTTCTTGACGTTTTCCTCTTTATTACAATTATAACGAATAACTTTTACCAGTTTAACACGAGATATTAGGTGGATCTCAAAGTTAACGCTCAGTTACTTGCTATCATAAACATTTCAACAACTCTCTGATAAAAAAAAAAAGTCCCTTTCGCAGGACTGCATCATCTTAGCGCGGTTCCGTTCATATCCCTAGTCTAATTTGGAAAGATTAAAATAGAAGCAGTTATTATTTTGGTTCCACCAGTCTTTTTTTTAAATTAATTATTATAATGGCATGTCAACCCTTAAGGTCACTAACGCCATTCCTGTGAGTAGTAAAGTCTTGAAAGGTCATGATCAATCTTACCTGGAAGGGTCTGCTACACTAGAAACGGACCCGCTAGTGACAAGGTCTTGGAATCATGGAAATCTATATTTCTAACAATAAATTGTTTTTGTTATTTTACTTAACCAGTTTTATTGTCAAATACATTATCCAACTATAAGCAATTAAAAAATAACAAGAAATAAAACAGACAAAAAGAACCATTGGAATAAACCAAATCAATTAATTTAAAGCTTTAAGCACTTTTTTCTCCGATTGACATCGCCTAATTTAAACTTTCTTCAGAACCATTTTTGTAGAGCATTTAGTAAGCTTCCGAATGGTAATCTTCCGCTTCACAAGATTGTCAACGGTTTTCGAGATACTAACGAAATTATACAAAGTTACCAAAACTTTTTTTGTCTGTTAATAAAATATTTTATTCTAACCCTTCCTTTACTCTAAACGTAACAAAAATTTCAACATATTAGTGTTGATGAAACTCGAACATGCAGAAAATGTTTTAACTGTATCCCATAATTCTAAGTACCAAAATCAAAGACAAATAACCCTCCCTAGGAAGGACGCTAGGCAGTTGAAAAGCTATATCTTGGAAATCCATATCTCTAACATTAAATTGTTTTTCTTATTTTTCTTAACCTGTTTTATTTTCAAATACATTATCCAACAATAAGCAATTAAAAAATAACAAGGAATAAATAACAGACAAAAAGAACAGTTCGAATAAGCGAAATCAATTACTTTAAAGTTTTAAGTTCTTATTTCTCCGATTGACATCGCCTAATCAAAACTTTCATTAGAGCCTTTTTTTTAGAGCATTTAATAAGCTTTCTAATGGTATTCTTCCATTTACCAAGATTCTCAACCTTTTTCGAGATATTAAGGAAAGTATACAAAGTTACCAAAACTTTTTATGTCTGTTGATAAAATATTTTATTCTAACCCTTCCTAAACTCCTAACGTAACAAAAATTTCAACATTTTAGTTTTAATGAAAGTAGAACATGCAGAAAATGTTTTAACTGAATCCCATGATTCTAAGTACCCAAACCAAAAACTGTATTCAAAAACTATTTTTCCAATTTTCTCGAAAACTGTTAAAGCTATCGCCTTGAAAATCGTTTCATTCGCTTTCCTAGCCCAAGAAGCCTATAAAACGAGTACTTACAAGCTTATGAACTCAAATACGTAAGCGTTACGATTTTTTTTGCGCGAATTTCGCCCCAAACGCCATCTTCCAGTGGGCGGATTCTGCTGGTTAACGAACTTGACCTTTTAAATTGGACGACGGATTTTTGTACCAAATTTCATCACAATCGGACAATTAGGGAAGCCAGAAATGAGCGAACAGACAAATATTCCTGGTTAATACCAGGAATAAATTCCATTTAAAGGAATAAAATAAATGCTATAAAATAGTGGGTTACTTTTTGCTAAAAACTGTGAGAAAAACTGAAATATGCCGATAATTAGGTATCAAAAAGTGTTAATTCAAATGGGATTGAGCACCTTCGGTTTTGAAAGTTTTTTTCCCTCTCGGGGCCAAACGACATTTCGTGTGTCAAGAAAGGCTACAGCCTCTAAATGTTAACCGATTTAAATGCATTTTTAAAAAAAAAAAAAAAAAAAAAACGAAAGCTAATACAATTTAGTACATTTTTGTCTAGAGTTTAGTTTTTTGTTTTCCCTGTTTATTAAATTACGGGTAAATAGTTATACGATTGAACGTAAAATAATATTTTATTTCTCATCTAACATAATATCAGAACTGATATCGTTGAAATTAAACATTCTAATCCTCATTAGATTTGGAAAAAATCAGACTGACATATTCAAAACGTAAATTTATCTTAATTAAACAATGAGATTAATTGAAATAATACGATTTTTGAATAATTTTTAAATATATTTTGGTTTTTTCCAAGTCTAATCAGGATTAGAATGTTTGATTTTGGCGATATCTATTATGTTAGATGAATAATAAAATATTATTTTATGTTCAATTGTAAAAGTTCCTGAAATATTTATACTTAATTTAATAAACAGGGAAAACAAAAAACAAAAAGCTGGTAGACGAAGGTAGCTTTCGTTTAATATATATATATATATATATATATATATATATATATATATATATATATATGCATTGAAACCGATTCAGATTTGAAGGCTGTAGGTAGCCTTTTTTGAAACGCGAAATGTCGTTTGGCCCCACGGTGCGTCATGGTAATGAATCGTTTGCTGATCGCACAAACACTTCTCACGCATGGGCATCATCTGGTACAACGACGTCTACAATGTCAGTGCGAACTAGTGCGACGGCATATCTGAACTTGTGACAATAAAAATAGGTACGACTTTGGCTGCCTTTATATCGCTAAATACTAAGCAATACAAACAAAATACACGTGTTTTTTTTTATTTTTTTAGGAGTTCTCAAAAATGTTATAAAAATGTGGGGTAAAGAAAAATGCCGCGCACTTTATAGTTAAAACTAATTGTTTTGGGATGCAAGGCACATCTAAAAGGTCCTAATAAGAGCTATAACTTTGGTCCTACAAACGAAATACAAATAGCATTTGCGCCTTAATTACACCTGCCTTCAATATCATTGGAGGACAAGAGGACTTTGTAACAACGTTAACTAGAATATGTGTGTGTGTGTGTATATATATATATATATATATATATATATATATATATATATATATATGTGTGTGTGTGTGTGTGTGTAAATTGTGAGAGGAAGGGAAAGAGAGATATGTGTATATTAAATTCTGGTTCTATGTGGGAGGTTCGTATGTTGAACTGTCACACTTTAACTGTTCTTTAAAATTTCCTACTAAACCATTAGAGTAGATGTGGCATAAATAAATAATTTTCAATAAATAGTGATGGTAGAAATAAATGTTTTCTAATAAAAAAACCGTTGTTTTTTCAGGTAATGAAGCATTGATTTTACAAGACAATGAACATGTGAGTAAATGTACTTTATTTTTCTCTATATTCAGAAACTTCGTCGTGCCTTTTCAATGCTTAGAATAGGTTTTATGAAATAGAATATACACTAATTATTAAATCGACTATTTAATATTATTTGAACATTTTAAGCATTTCATGATGACAGTCATTGCTATTTTAAATATATGACAATATGGAATATCTTCAAAAGTTATAAGATTGTTTGAAAACATAAAATAAAATTCTACCAATAGTGAGAAGCTGATTATACTTTTTTGTTTTCGATGATTTTTTCAACATTAGAGTTTCTAGGGTTGTTGATTGTAAATCTGATATTATTTTGGGACTAAAAAAATTTATAATCCTCGTTTACTTGCAGTCGTAAGCATATGTTTGATTATATTTGCATCATATTTTATTTTATTTGTCAGCTCCTAAGGCGTATTTGACGGAACGCTCGGACATGTGTCGACAGTTTTACGATGCAGAATCACTAGGGGAAAAAATGGACCAAATCAGTGACCCCACCACTGTATACTACCCACGTTCAAGGAAAATCACCCAAAATAGTAATGCTGGTGGTTTACAAAGAAATATTACTTTAATATAAAACCTTAACAATTATTGTTTTCGTTATCTCGCCTTAATCAACTCTGATAATAAATTTTGCTCATCTATGCTACGAAAGAAAGAAAATAAACCAAAAGAAAAATAATGTAATTCAAAGAAAATAAGGATACAAATATTTGAGCTGATATATTCATATATTTGCTATATTTTTTTTATTATATGATTGCATAAAAACAGATCATCTTGGCAAATCATAATCAGGTTGTTTTTACCGTAGTAAAATCGATTATAACAACATCACTAGAGCACCTCAATACATGATGTGTCATGCGTTGAGCATTATTAATAACATTGTTGGTTCTTTTAATTTCTTCAATTACAGTTCTAGTTTCTAGTTCTGTCATCTTTCTCAATCAAAGAAACGATTATTTGGGAAGTTGTTTTTTTAGATCTCTTTAGGCTGTTCTTCACATGGGAGGGTTACTGATTTTTTTTCAAGCCTTGATGTCTTATTTTCTGTCAAAAATAAGATTTATAAAACGGTTTGGAATTGACCATAATAGATTAGAATTGCTGCTGAAAACCTAAACCTTAGTTTTGGATCACATCGTTCATACCCGTGATAAATAGTGATAAAGTAACTTAAACTTGTACACCTCTATTTGTAAGTGACAATAGCTGTCACCTATTATTCGTATATATTCAGTCAGCTATTTATAGGTCGAAATGTTTTAGATACATTCATAGTTGGGCGGAAACTGTCTTTAGTTGGCACTATCAGCTGGGAACTATGTGAAAGTTCGACAGCTCTATTGTAAAAGTCCCTGGAAATCATTGCTCGGTTCTGTTCGCATTTTAATTCCCGCGCAGGAAGACAGTAGAGCATACTCTTCATGAACCCATACACTATTTATATAGTTAGATCTTCTGGATCTATGTAAGAGCCTAAAAATTCATTGATTTTTGACACATAAATAGTACGTTTTATGCAAATGGCATTCAGAACATTTTCAAACTATGCATTGATATATCAAACTATTAATATATTTATTATTGGATTTCAGTGTTATAATTTTTATTTTGAGGCTCAAGTTTCGCAAATACCTCTTATAAAACGCTGATTCTTTGAGATCTCCTAGTTTCAATTACCAGGAATTTTAGTTAAGTTCGTTTGATATTTGCATAGCTGATACCTTTCTCTAGGTAGGTAGTATTCAGTTTTAACATTATTGAAAAAGTAAAAAGCAACAAAAAGTACGCCTTGGGATTTATTTTTTGAGTGTTGAGTAGATTTCTACTCATAAAAGTTGGGCAAAAGATCTGCGGTGAGAGAGACTTTTTTATTTAAACATTTCTTGAAATTCATCCATTTAGAAATACCCCATAAAAAAGTTGATTAATTTTAAAAGTTTTATAGCCCTATTCCGGAAAAAATGCCCTGAAGTAGTCTTTTTATTTAAGTTGAGGAAAGAATAACTTCTTGGAAGCTTTGTTATTTGTGTTTTAAAAGAATATAATTGCAAATTTAAATATTTTATAATCTTTCCCACTCTTTTCCCTGCCTATTTACATAAAAATTAATGTTATGAATTAGTTATACCAATTCATTTCCAATGTTTTGCAACCTTTTACAAAAATTGTACCAAGTGAACGACCGCATACTTTACGATTTAATTAATGCTTCTTATTTTCTAACTTTCCTAAGATGACGAGATTTAGGATTGGACATTCATTCCTACTTAATGGAAAGGAGGACATTAATGGAGGAATGGACGGTAACGTAAAGCAAACAGTTAAACATATACTGATGGACTGCAGGAAACATCATAACATAATCATGACTTCACTATCTACTCACTCAAGGAGATCAATACGTTCATCGTTATTCCAACGATACTTAAAAACATTTTCCAAAATATAATTATACCTAAAAAATGAAAACAATATCATTGATGTATGATCATCTGTATGGAGCGTTAACATCTGTTAAATCCGTTCACTGTAACATGGTTTTTCGAACGAAATTCGCGCGAAAAAAATCGTTACATTAATGTTAATAAAAGTGCTTATTTCTATTCTAAGCATGGATGAGAACGGATATGTCTTACGATGACGCAGTTCCAGCGAGTGCGAAGGTTTAGCTGCCTGCTGTAGGAGAATAAAAGCTAACAATGTAAACATTCTCCGTGTAAGGTCAGACATCTGCCCGGGAGGAGGTACTAGGTAGGCTTTTATTGCACTTCCTAAATCAAGATGCATCCTAGGGGAGCTGACAGTTATTTTACCTGTAGGAAGTCACGCTGCCAAATGCTATAGTAGAAATATAATTACATTTTTTTTGTTGCATGTGGCGTAGTTCATTAAAAAAATAACACTACTTTCTCTTTTTCTTCTACAATTTTTTTACTTTTATTTAGCAGTAATATGAGTATTTTTAATTGCATTTAACACTAAAATGGATATTTTAGTGAAGCAAGTTAAGTAAATTAGAAACATATTCGTAATAGTGTCTTCCTAGAGAGAACGTTAGGACGACGGAAGGAGTAATTTCCGCTTAGGATAGTTTCTAGTACCTTGACAATCTTGCTTTTCTTTGAGATTTTATGGGAATATGTGTTTACATCACGAATGATCTAAACAAAGTAATAACTATTTCTATTTTAAGTCTACAAAAATGACCCTAAGTTTCTGCGAGCCTGACTTTTGTACTACCTTTACACCTCTCCCCTAAATTATCTGCAATTTTCAAATGTTGTGTGGTTTTCTTAGCTGGCTCCTGAAAAGGTTTATTTTTCTATCGTACCACTATATATCACATTTCCTTACTTTTTTATCACTTTATGGGAAACAATCATGCAACCACTATATTTTCTGTATCTTTCTTTATCCTTATCCTTTAAAAATATGTTATTTGTAGTACTTTTTTTTATTTTTTGTATTAATGTATGTTTCTTTCTGAAAGAAAAAAAAGAATTATTCAGTGTTCATGAAAGAAGATTGCCAGAACGTGAACTGTTTTTGTGAAGTCCATAATGAGATTCGGGAAGGTAGGCCCATTATCCCCATAGTTAGGGATAAAGGAAAGCCCTAGCAAACATTTACAACTGCCCTTAGAGTTCATGGTTCTTTCATGAAGCCGCTATTCCAAGCCTCCAGTGGAGTGTTGTTCTTCTCCAGTCTCACATTAAAGTATTGGTCATTTTTTCTAGATATAAATCTGTTTAAAGAAAATGTTTGCTATGTTATTTTGTCCAATGTACATTTTAATGTAAAATTAATTTTATGATCTCCAGGATTAGAAATGTTTTTAATTTCAGTTCTCTTCCATTTTACTGATCGCCAAGAATGAAGCAAACTCAAAAATTGAGTTCTTTCATAACACATCCTATTGCCTTTGGCCTCATGAATGAATATTTTAACACTTCTTCAAGTCTTTACATATACTAACCGTTAGATAATATCTATGACTCCCGTTAAAATGAATATATAGTAAGTTTAAGATTCGTCTGAAAATCTATTTTATTTGACAATTATTGGAACCAATAAATTCGACATTGACCTTTGATAATAACCCAAATATTGTCAACTGGGACTATAGCTTTAATTTCCAATAAAAAGGGGTTACAGTGAAACCTCCCTTAACGGACACCTCCCTTCAGCGGACACCTCTATTAACGGACATTTTCTCAGAGTCCCGAATTTTTCTATAGGTAAAATAAACCTCTATATTGCGGACACCTCTGTACAAAGGACACGGACAGAAAAACCTGTTTTTTTACCTCCTTACTACGGACAATTACAGCTAACGTTATTTATAGAAGCGTTCCCATCGGTGTATGTTTCCAAAAAAATGCTTTAACAATAACAAACTCTTTATAAGAATAAGATATATATCTATATATATATATATATATATATATATATATATATATATATATAGAATAGTGACAAGTAATATCTTCCTAGGAATTTCACAACAGGAACCCCTTCCTTTTCAGCAGAAGCATATGATTTTTCCGCTGGCAGATTACTATTGTTTTGCCTACGCGGTATCACGGTTCCGGGAATATTCCAAAACTCTGTTGGGTTCATATTCCTTCCGCAGAACTTCCCTCTCTTCACTTTTCAGTCGGTTTTTAGCTCTTGTTGAGTAAGTATGGTGCTTTCTCTTCAATATGTCTAATCGGAAATCTCTGACACTTCAAAGTAAAAATTGACGTGATAACATTTTCCAATCGCGAAAAATATGGTGTGCGTAAAGTTGCCGAATTTTTTAAGATTGGGAAAACACAAGCAGCAGAAATATTGAAAAAGAAAGATGAAATTTTGAAGAAATGGACGGAAAATTGTGACAAAAATGTTGTTCAAGAACTAAAAACTTCTTTATGGTTTAAACTTTTTAGAATAAAAACTTTTTTTAAGTTTATGCTTATTGAATTTCATTCTATATACTTAAAAATAACTTGTTCTGGGTAATTATTAAATGGTTAATTAAAACATAAATTAAATGTACAAATTCGGTACGTATCCATCTCGACCAACCCCTCTGTATAGCGGACACCTTTCTATAGTGGACAACTTTGGTTCTCCCAGAGGTGTCCGCTATAGGGAGGTTTCACTGTATTTGGATAAAGAAAATTATCGATGGTGTATCGATGTGTTTAAAAACACATATTTTAATTCATGATTTCGCAAAATTAGGAAATTATTTTTTATTTTGTTTGGAGTTGAGAAAGTATTGAAAACCAAAATATTATTATACAATGTATAATCTATAATAATGTATAATTCTATCTATAATGTATAATTTCAAGTCATGAAATATTTTGAAATTTTCATATATGTTTCTAAATATCACGATAACGGTTAGAAAAACGTGGTAAGTGTAAATAAACCGTTCTGAAGCTTTTCAAAATGCTATCAAAAATGTTTCGCTTGCATTTGTCGATAGGGTGATCTGTATAGGAAAAACTGTATGGTTACTATTTAAAAAGTGGCGGTTTATTTTATTTGAACTGTTATTTTATGTTTTTTCCAAAGTATTTTTTAAAACAAGGTACTTAAATCTGAAACTCTCTTGTATTGCTTGTCGTTTTTAAGAGAGCCTTCCAAGTTGAGTCAAAGACACCTAAAATTTCATTTTTCTCCCCGCTATAAGTTCTGAAGGAGTGGTTAAATGTTTCAGAAAATATTAAATGTTTACACAGAAATCTTTCTGCATGGCACAGGAAATCAGAAGATTATGTACGTCGCTAAGATGATGCACTACCTGCGTGTCGGGTTTTTTGTTTGGTTTTCAATTCCTGTGGGGCATAATTTTTTCCTGTTTCTTGGAGGGAGGGGGAGGGTCTTGTCAATGGATTGAAGTTGTTATTTGATCCATTCCCAGAGGACAGGAAGCATTTAATGGCTACCTTCGCTGTAGAATAGTACTTAAGAAATTCCCTAGTGTGCCGTTTCTCTGCACGTTATATGCTTCTCAAGAGTTTACTGGCCTGTCACGGATCAATTTAGTATTGTTATTGTGTTGCGACATCCTCGCACGTGGAATCAATGTTGCAACGCCACATTTTGAAGCTTATTTTTTTCGTACCAATCTTAAAGTGATCATTTCTTTCATTGATTTCTAGTGATGTTTAGCCATTATCGTTGCATTATGACAAAAATTAAGACCCATATTTTCATACTAATATTTCGGATAAGTATAGAACCCTTACTCCGAATGAGTTTCGTAGTTAAAGAACAAAAATTGTTTAAAAGGGGTCTGTTTTTTGCTACTTAGAATATAGGAACCGTGTGGGATTCAATAAATTGATCAACAAATTCTTATTTAGCGCGTTTTCTCCATCTATCCATAGGGCGGAAACTCGTTTATCATGTCGACCTAACGACGCAGTCTGGTGCGAACTAGAAGAGTCCACGCGTAGAACCTACAGATCACGAAAATGACGTTGGTTTAAATTTATATATATATATATATATATATATATATATATATATATATATATATATATATATATATATATATATATACACTCACATACATATATATAGAACGGTTTTTGTGCTTGTATTCCTCAGTTTACAATTGTTGGTTTTTAGTAATATAGCTTTCGGAGCGGAAGTCGGAAAGCCGAGTCAGTATTTTCCGCTACTTTAAGGTGGCCAAACATGTTCCGTTCAAATCTCAAGGCCCGATCTGCACAGTTTGGACTGTGCGAGTCGAACTCATTCACGATAATTTGATAAACCTCAAGGCATTGACTGAACATGGCAGTTATAATAGACCCGCCGGCACAGTTCCGGCCTCATTGGACAGTACAGTAAATCTATTGTAGTTTTATTTCTACTTCGATGAAATGTGCAGTTCAACTCTGGCGTCAAGGATTATATCATCTATTAATGATTGGGGTGGTAGGGGCGTCCGTGCTCCGGTATGGTGCCGGTCTGGTGGGGGTGAGTCTTCCGGTGTCGTCAGGACCAAAGGGTCCATGCTGGCTTGGAGGGTCTGGTCAGCCTGGTTCCACCGAGCCGACCCTCGGCCACAAGCTCGTGCCATGTGATATCTGCAGTTAAATGTAAACCCTCATCGAGTGGGGGGGGGGGCTGCGATATCGGTGGGCGTGTCCTCGCCTGGTCGGGTCCGGTCGATGGTGGTGGCGCTATCTGTCACGCAAATGAAGGCATAAATGGCCAATGTGGCTGACAAGCCTTAAAAAAAAAGGGCTACCCAGTCAAAATCTTGAGATTTTCCTCGGCGTGTATCACCGTCTGTGCATCTTTGCACATTTTCTTCAAGATATCATTAGGAGAAAGTGTTACATTTGTCACTATATCTACTGAAATATTTATAAATGACACTTGGGATGAGAAGTTGTGGAAACGCGCTAAGCTGACGCAGCTCTTGCGAGCCGGCGTTTTTTAAATTAGTTTTTAAAACACCATCATGATATGAAGCTGTTAAATTAATCTGCCTTAGAACCATCGAATGTTCTGCTTCGACATTAATACACCACCTCTCTAAGAAGGTTTTACACCATTGATTTTTTTCTCCTATTGTAGTCCTCGTAGAAGCTAACTTTATATTCTAAAGGCGTCCCGTTGAAATGGGGCGCCGCTTACTTCATCTTCTTAATTAATTGACTAGTCCTAACTTATAAATGAAAAAGTTTCTGGTACCACCCGTCATTATAGCTATTAGGCAGGACTTACACACCGGCTCGTCTATTTTTGCCCCGTGTCTTTTTTTCTTTTCATTTCCAGCATTAATATTCATGAATATGCAAATTAATTTCCGTCTACAAAATCATAGTTCTTTTCCGAGGTTGGAGGACCTTTCGCGGGGTAAAATACGATGATGAATAGTTGAATTTATATAACTATTAAATGTATTCCTACGCTGTGGCTTTTATTAGAATAGGATTGTCTGGAATCAGAGAAATATTACATAGTTATCGCTCTCAAGTATGACAAGTGTCTGTAATAAGCTGGCAGACAATCCATTAAATCGTTTTCAGATTATTTTGCGCCATTCGATCAAGTATACTGGAATTTATTAAGATGTAAAACATTGCATAAACCTTTTTTTTAAATTTCCTATTTTCTCAGTGTATTTGTAATATAAATTATAGTGATTTAAAGGTTTTATCTCATCTTTTGTGTGGACAAGCAATTGTTAAATTTTGTGGTCTAATTTCCGATTTATTTTACAAAACATCTTAGAATATTAAAAACAATATGCGGGTAATATTTGAAAATAATGTATAATAATTCTGCCCCAGTATTCTGTTTTACAGTTTTATTTCCGTCATTTTTTAAGCAATGAGTATGTATTAAAATATTTTCCTTTATTTGTCTAAATATCCTAAAAATGTTTTAGTTTTAATGTGCAGTAGAACCATGTAGATTCCTGTTTTTGTTATGAATTATTTTGCCTAAGTACAAGTAAAGTCAATTGGCCAAAATCAACTGAAAATATTTTGCCACGTTCGATTACCAATGAAGAAGTAAGGTTCTCGATGTAGGTGTTCTCTTCTAATAGAATATTTAGATATTTTTACTAATAATATTGTTGTTTGTAGTTGTGTAGCTGGCCGTTTTCTGAAATGGTTCTATGAAATAGACAAGAAGCGAACTCTTTCCGCATGAAAATAATCTTTTGACCTGAACCAATTTGATGGAATTATGCTAGAAATAAGAAAATATTTGGTTAAACGCATCTATATGAAAAGAAGTGCGAGAAGAAATCTAGCATACTGGTCTAGAATTCTGAGAAATGTTCCTTCGTCGACACTGATACTAATGGATCCTTGAAATCGATACTAAGTTACCCGAAGGGTCCCTAATGAGGAGGAAGTCCTTAATGAGAGAAACTTGTAGAATGTTGTACAACTGTGGTTTCATTTCAGCACAAATCTTACATGAAGAGGTTATATTTCTTTCTTCCTAAATATAAGGAACATTTTGCACTTTACTCAATTTGATATTCGTGTCACACCGGAAAAATATAAGAAGACATTTTTTTATATAGGAGGACAGATGATTGGCGGCCTACTCCGTTTTTACAACATATATTTCTGATATATATATTACTGGGGCGTCCACTTGGACTTGACATGTGAAGCTGAGTCCCAAAAAGAAATGTATGGCAATAATCATGGCCAGGTCAGCTGCACGAAATGATTTGTTAAAGTTTTATTGGAAAATTAGCCCAGGTTTCGTGTGAATGTGAAAGGTAGTTCATATCATAGTAGTGGGGAGATGAGGGCAGTCAGGAAATAGTATAGTTTCATGTTTATAAATTAGCCCAGGTTTCGTGTGAATGTGAAAGGTAGTTCATATCATAGTCGTGGGGAGGTGAGGGCAGTCAGGAAATAGTATAGTTTCATGTTTATAAATTAGCCCAGGTTTCGTGTGAATGTGAAAGGTAGTTCATATCATAGTCGTGGGGAGGTGAGGGCAGTCAGGAAATAGTATAGTTTCATGTTTATAAATTAGCCCAGGTTTCGTGTGAATGTGAAAGGTAGTTCATATCATAGTCGTGGGGAGGTGAGGGCAGTCAGGAAATAGTATAGTTTCATGTTTATAAATTAGCCCAGGTTTCGTGTGAATGTGAAAGGTAGTTCATATCATAGTCGTGGGGGGATGAGGGCAGTCAGGAAATAGTATAGTTTCATGTTTATAAATTAGCCCAGGTTTCGTGTGAATGTGAAAGGTAGTTCATATCATAGTCGTGGGGAGATGAGGGCAGTCAGGAAATAGTATAGTTTCATGTTTATAAATTAGCCCAGGTTTCGTGTGAATGTGAAAGGTAGTTCATATCATAGTCGTGGGGAGGTGAGGGCAGTCAGGAAATAGTATAGTTTCATGTTTATAAATTAGCCCAGGTTTCGTGTGAATGTGAAAGGTAGTTCATATCATAGTCGTGGGGGGATGAGGGCAGTCAGGAAATAGTATAGTTTCATGTTTATAAATTAGCCCAGGTTTCGTGTGAATGTGAAAGGTAGTTCATATCATAGTCGTGGGGAGATGAGGGCAGTCAGGAAATAGTATAGTTTCATGTTTATAAATTAGCCCAGGTTTCGTGTGAATGTGAAAGGTAGTTCATATCATAGTCGTGGGGAGGTGAGGGCAGTCAGGAAATAGTATAGTTTCATGTTTATAAATTAGCCCAGGTTTCGTGTGAATGTGAAAGGTAGTTCATATCATAGTCGTGGGGAGGTGAGGGCAGTCAGGAAATAGTATAGTTTCATGTTTATAAATTAGCCCAGGTTTCGTGTGAATGTGAAAGGTAGTTCATATCATAGTCGTGGGGGGATGAGGGCAGTCAGGAAATAGTATAGTTTCATGTTTATAAATTAGCCCAGGTTTCGTGTGAATGTGAAAGGTAGTTCATATCATAGTCGTGGGGAGATGAGGGCAGTCAGGAAATAGTATAGTTTCATGTTTATAAATTAGCCCAGGTTTCGTGTGAATGTGAAAGGTAGTTCATATCATAGTCGTGGGGAGGTGAGGGCAGTCAGGAAATAGTATAGTTTCATGTTTATAAATTAGCCCAGGTTTCGTGTGAATGTGAAAGGTAGTTCATATCATAGTCGTGGGGGGATGAGGGCAGTCAGGAAATAGTATAGTTTCATGTTTATAAATTAGCCCAGGTTTCGTGTGAATGTGAAAGGTAGTTCATATCATAGTCGTGGGGAGATGAGGGCAGTCAGGAAATAGTATAGTTTCATGTTTATAAATTAGCCCAGGTTTCGTGTGAATGTGAAAGGTAGTTCATATCATAGTCGTGGGGAGGTGAGGGCAGTCAGGAAATAGTATAGTTTCATGTTTATAAATTAGCCCAGGTTTCGTGTGAATGTGAAAGGTAGTTCATATCATAGTCGTGGGGGGATGAGGGCAGTCAGGAAATAGTATAGTTTCATGTTTATAAATTAGCCCAGGTTTCGTGTGAATGTGAAAGGTAGTTCATATCATAGTCGTGGGGAGATGAGGGCAGTCAGGAAATAGTATAGTTTCATGTTTATAAATTAGCCCAGGTTTCGTGTGAATGTGAAAGGTAGTTCATATCATAGTCGTGGGGGGATGAGGGCAGTCAGGAAATAGTATAGTTTCATGTTTATAAATTAGCCCAGGTTTCGTGTGAATGTGAAAGGTAGTTCATATCATAGTCGTGGGGAGATGAGGGCAGTCAGGAAATAGTATAGTTTCATGTTTATAAATTAGCCCAGGTTTCGTGTGAATGTGAAAGGTAGTTCATATCATAGTAGTGGGGAGATGAGGGCAGTCAGGAAATAGTATAGTTTCATGTTTATAAATTAGCCCAGGTTTCGTGTGAATGTGAAAGGTAGTTCATATCATAGTCGTGGGGAGATGAGGGCAGTCAGGAAATAGTATAGTTTCATGTTTATAAATTAGCCCAGGTTTCGTGTGAATGTGAAAGGTAGTTCATATCATAGTCGTGGGGAGATGAGGGCAGTCAGGAAATAGTATAGTTTCATGTTTATAAATTAGCCCAGGTTTCGTGTGAATGTGAAAGGTAGTTCATATCATAGTAGTGGGGAGATGAGGGCAGTCAGGAAATAGTATAGTTTCATGTTTATAAATTAGCCCAGGTTTCGTGTGAATGTGAAAGGTAGTTCATATCATAGTCGTGGGGAGATGAGGGCAGTCAGGAAATAGTATAGTTTCATGTTTATAAATTAGCCCAGGTTTCGTGTGAATATGAACGGTAGTTCATATCATAGTCGTGGGCAGATGATGGCAGTCAGGAAATAGTATAGTTTCATGTTTATAAATTAGCCCAGGTTTCGTGTGAATGTGAAAGGTAGTTCATATCATAGTCGTGGGGAGATGAGGGCAGTCAGGAAATAGTATAGTTTCATGTTTATAAATTAGCCCAGGTTTCGTGTGAATATGAACGGTAGTTCATATCATAGTAGTGGGCAGATGATGGCAGTCAGGAAATAGTATAGTTTCATGTTTATAAATTAGCCCAGGTTTCGTGTGAATGTGAAAGGTAGTTCATATCATAGTCGTGGGGAGATGAGGGCAGTCAGGAAATAGTATAGTTTCATGTTTATAAATTAGCCCAGGTTTCGTGTGAATATGAACGGTAGTTCTTATCATAGTAGTGGGCAGATGATGGCAGTCAGGAAATAGTATAGTTTCATGTTTATAAATTAGCCCAGGTTTCGTGTGAATGTGAAAGGTAGTTCATATCATAGTAGTGGGCAGATGATGGCAGTCAGGAAATAGTATAGTTTCATGTTTATAAATTAGCCCAGGTTTCGTGTGAATATGAACGGTAGTTCATATCATAGTAGTGGGCAGATGAGGGCAGTCAGGAAATAGTATAGTTTCATGTTTATAAATTAGCCCAGGTTTCGTGTGAATATGAACGGTAGTTCTTATCATAGTAGTGGGCAGATGATGGCAGTCAGGAAATAGTATAGTTTCATGTTTATAAATTAGCCCAGGTTTCGTGTGAATGTGAAAGGTAGTTCATATCATAGTAGTGGGCAGATGATGGCAGTCAGGAAATAGTATAGTTTCATGTTTATAAATTAGCCCAGGTTTCGTGTGAATATGAACGGTAGTTCATATCATAGTAGTGGGCAGATGAGGGCAGTCAGGAAATAGTATAGTTTCATGTTTATAAATTAGCCCAGGTTTCGTGTGAATGTGAAAGGTAGTTCATATCATAGTCGTGGGGAGATGAGGGCAGTCAGGAAATAGTATAGTTTCAGGTTTATAAATTAGCCCAGGTTTCGTTTGAATGTGAAAGGTAGTTCATATCATAGTAGTGGGCAGATGAGGGCAGTCAGGAAATAGTATAGTTTCATGTTTATAAATTAGCCCAGGTTTCGTGTGAATGTGAAAGGTAGTTCATATCATAGTCGTGGGGAGATGAGGGCAGTCAGGAAATAGTATAGTTTCATGTTTATAAATTAGCCCAGGTTTCGTGTGAATGTGAAAGGTAGTTCATATCATAGTAGTGGGCAGATGAGGGCAGTCAGGAAATAGTATAGTTTCATGTTTATAAATTAGCCCAGGTTTCGTGTGAATATGAACGGTAGTTCATATCATAGTCGTGGGGAGATGAGGGCAGTCAGGAAATAGTATAGTTTCATGTTTATAAATTAGCCCAGGTTTCGTGTGAATATGAACGGTAGTTCTTATCATAGTAGTGGGCAGATGAGGGCAGTCAGGAAATAGTATAGTTTCATGTTTATAAATTAGCCCAGGTTTCGTGTGAATGTGAAAGGTAGTTCATATCATAGTCGTGGGGGGATGAGGGCAGTCAGGAAATAGTATAGTTTCATGTTTATAAATTAGCCCAGGTTTCGTGTGAATATGAACGGTAGCTCTTATCATAGTAGTGGGCAGATGAGGGCAGTCAGGAAATAGTATAGTTTCATGTTTATAAATTAGCCCAGGTTTCGTGTGAATATGAACGGTAGTTCATATCATAGTAGTGGGGAGATGAGGGCAGTCAGGAAATAGTATAGTTTCATGTTTATAAATTAGCCCAGGTTTCGTGTGAATATGAACGGTAGTTCATATCACATAGTAGTGGGGAGATGAGGGCAGTCAGGAAATAGTATAGTTTCATGTTTATAAATTAGCCCAGGTTTCGTGTGAATATGAACGGTAGTTCATATCATAGTAGTGGGGAGATGAGGGCAGTCAGGAAATAGTATAGTTTCATGTTTATAAATTCTTTAATGTGAATAATCTGATTTGATCGCCGGGTTTGTATATCGTAGAGAGCGGTTTGGGGGAGTAAATATAAATTTAAGTTTCGATTAATTTAATTTATCTTGTAAATAAATCAGCAAATCGAATACATTAAATCAATATTTTAAGTCGAAATTAAATAGGTACGGAATAAGATAATAGACGCATGAAATCTAAATTGGTTTCATTTCGGTATATCTCGATAGAGGATCGATATTTTGGGGGAGGAATTTCAAAATACTGTTTTTTTTTTCCAATTGTAATTTTATGAAAAACAACTAAATGTGAGTAATTTGTATATTTATCCGGTGTAGTGGTTAAGATTGATAGGTCGATTGACAGGTTGGGGAGATGTCCAAAACGGTTTTATTCAATTGTAATTTTTCGGAAAATAACTGAAATGTGAGTCATTTGTACATATTTCCGGTGTAGCGGTTAAGAGAAGCTATAAAATGATTCCTCATTTATGAAAATTAATGAAGAAGAAAAAAAAAGACCTTGAGAAATAATAATATATATAAATATAGATATTTGAAGAAATATAATCTGTCTATTATGTCTTAATCAGGGATCGAAACAGTTAATTTTGTATTGAAACAGTTAAAAAATTCTTTAAAAGTTTTAAGAGTAAAAGTTATTTAGAAACTTCTAAAATTAAGTACATGAAACTAAAAGTTAGAGTAATACTTTAATTTTTTTTTAATGTGAAATAACAATTTTAAGTATTTTAATCAAGAATTTTAGGGTCGAATAATATAAAAATAATTGAAATGTTCATTGTTTTAAAAATTTATTTTTGTTTATTTGATAATTACAACAATATGTAAACATTTTTCCAGTAATTTTGATTGTTTTGGAAAATTAACAGTGTAAGGCATGATGTGGGAATATGTACAATTACAAAACCCACAATAAATTTTAAGCATTGCAATGGCATGATATGGCATGTTAAAACAAATTGTCTCTAGGCCGCTTCAGCCTTCTATGAGGATTTTGTGGATTATGGAAGGAGGATAGAGAGTTTATTAACGGATTTGGATGGCCTGGGAGATTGGAATGGGACTTCTGATAGACTGATTTGGCCAGGGATTGGATAAAGGGATATTGAAGTCATTATGGAGGGTTAGGTTTGAGTCATAGTAAGGAGCATTGGATATTTTTCGAAGGATTTTGGATTGCATTGTTTGTATTCAGTAGGAATTGGAAGGTTTAGTGGAACCCCATAGTTCTAGTCCATAAGTCCATATTGTTCGGAGTATGGTATTGTATATAAGTCGTTTGTTAGTCAATGAAAGTTTCGAGCGTTTGTCCAGTAAGCGTGATAAAAGTCTAAAGCGTCTGTTTAGTTCCTGTCTTTTCTGTGTTATGTGTGGCTTCCAAGTTAAACGTTTGTCTAGTATCAGTCCTAAGTATCTTACTTGCGATTTTTGTGGAATTTGAATGTTTTGGAGGGTTATTGGTGGGCAGCTTGATTTACGAAGTGTGAATGTTGCATGGCTAGATTGTTCTGCATTTACTTTAATTTTCCATTTAGTTAGCCATGGTTGAAGTAGGTACAGGTGTTCTTGAAGGGAATTGGAAGCAAGAATTGGGTTTTGGTTAACAGTGAGAATAGCAGTGTCGTCAGCAAACATGTGGATGGAAGTTTGGGGATGGGAAGGGATGTCAGCCGTATAAGCCAGGAACAAAACGGGACTGAGAATTCCACCTTGTGGGACACCGGCACGTTGGGGGAAAATTGGAGATAATGAGGTACCATAGGATGTCTGGAAAAAACGGTCAGAGAGGTAGGATTTTATTAGTAGGTAATATGTTGAAGGTAGGGATTCTTTGGGTTTGAACAGCAAGCCTTGGTGCCACACTCGATCGAAAGCCTGAGCTACGTCAAGGAAAACGCCAGAGCAATACTGCTTATTCTCGAAGGATGAGGATATGCTGTCGACGATACGGTGGCATTGGTGAATAGTGGAGTGGGAGTGGCGAAAACCAAACTGGGAAGATGGGGTAATGGGATCCAGGAGTGGATAAAGGCGTTTGAGAAGGAGTTTTTCAAGGATTTTACCCATTACTGGAAGGAGTGATATAGGACGATAGGACGAAGGTTGATGAATAGGCTTACCAGGCTTTGGGATCATCCGTATAACTGAAAATTTCCAGAGGATGGGATATTTCTTCGTCAGTTTTGGCCCAGGAACCATCTTCTCTACGAAGGGGATGACGGGAGGATTTATAGGACAGAATGTTTCTCGTAGCTTGCCAAAGTGATTTGTCAGATGTAGTAAGTTTTTTAGTTTACGATTCAAATTGGTGGTTTCTGTGTTTTCTGAGTTCATTTTTCAATTCCCTTGTAAGGTGGTTTAGTCGAGTTTTGTGTGAGAGATTCCTCGTGTTTTGCCATATCCTTCTTGCTCTTCTCTTCTCATTCAGTAAGTTTTGTATGTTTGTAGGTAAGTAATCATTCGTTTTAGGTCGTCGAGGTGTTTTGAAGAGAGTTGCCCTATGTAAGCTTTGTTAAATTTCATGTGTGAAGTTTTGTACAGCGTCGTCTATTTCTGTATTTGTTATTAGAGGAATATTGAGGTTGAGGGTTTCTTCTAGAGAATCTTGAAAGTATTTCCAGTCAACTGGTCCAGGAGTGAGCGCAGGATAGGAGGGCATAGAATAAAGTTCAACATTAGAATTGAGGGAAAGTATAACAGGGCTGTGATCAGAGGAGAGGTCATCTAATGTTTGGACATTGGAAGGAATTTGGGAGATACCGGAAGTTATAAAGAAGTCGATGATATCTAAGTTTAGAACGGGATGTTGGCCAGTAAGTAGGGGATGAAGGAGCAATGACTTTCGATGGAATGAAGGAAAGGGTTTGAAGAAGAGCTCTTCCCCGAGGGTTTGCTGTTCTACAACCAAACGCAGGGTGTTTGGAATTGAAATCGCCACCGGAAAGAAAATGTGGACCAAGGAATTGGAAGAATGAGTGGAAAGTGGAAGAGGAAACAGATTTACTAGGAGGGCAGTATACGGCTGAAGTTGTGATGGGGAATTTGGAAGATTGGACAGAGATAGTTGTACTTTGGAAAGGATCAGAGGGAAATTGGTTTGGAAATGGGAAATGAGAAAGTGTTGCACGAATAATTATTGAAGATCCACCGTGGGCAGTCGCGTCAGGGTGATCATTCCTGTACGTTTTGTATCCAGAAATGTAAAATGTGTTACGTGGAGTTATGTGTGTTTGGGTTAGTAAAGCTACGTCAATGTTTTTGTTTTTAAGAAACATAGCCAGTTCGTCGGTGTGGTTAAGTAATCCGTTTGAGTTCCACAGGAGGACAGTGAGTGGCCTAAATTGGGGATGAGTCATATTTGAGCAAAATGGAGGTGGAGGTGAGTGAGTTTTTCTAGTAGAAGACTCAAGGGCATTAGGAGTAATCTTATTTCAACGAGGAATACATTAAGGGAGGAAGGTAAAGATTGCAATTCGTCTAGGGATGAGGAATGAGAAGATGATGAAATATCAGGAGAAGAGGATGAAGGTTTGGTAGCTGAAGCATAAGTATGTAAAGGAAGACCCGAAGCAGCTGGGCCGTCTGGTGTTTCGGGCTGTTGAGTAGTTTCTGATTGTTGGCTGGTTCTAATTGGTGGTGGAACGCTGGAAACCTTTGCTACTGGTTGAAGTGGAACCTGCAGAACTTGGCTGAGAGGGATTTCTTGATATGCGCTGTTCTAAATATTTATAGATGAAATATTTATAGCCAGAAATATATTGGTTGATAAAAAACAAAAAATAAATATTAGTAGCTTTAATTTATTCCTTTAACTCTTTCCTATTAAGTATTTTATTAAAAATTACTTTAAAACGTTTATTTTTTGTTAAGGTGAAAAGTAACAGTTAAAAAAAAAAATGTAAAAAAGTTTAAACCCAAAAAGTTATTTAATAACTTTTACTTTTTCAAAATTAAAATAAAAGTGAAAGTTTAATTAATACTTTTTTAAAATAAAAATCAACAATTATTTTTGACCCCTGGTATAATTATATATGTTACAAATGTATTCATGCATATGTATAACTTTCATTTCATTATGTGAGATCATAAATAAGATCCTGTATATACTAATCATACTTAACCAATGTACTTAAATATTGTACAGATGTTAAATAAACATATTAAAAATAAATAAATGTATAATTTTTAGGTATTCTAAAGATGAGAATAATAGCTCACGCCTAATTAAATATAACCATTTTAAGGTATTAGGAAATTTGAGATGCTTAATTAAGATCGTAATAATTATCAGTCCACTAATTTATAAGTAAGATTCTTTCAGGGATCTTGGATTTTCATTTAGAATGACGCTGACGTTTAGGGGGAGTAATTGACAACCTTTAGAAAAGCAATTTCAAATTCCTTAAAGAGAGCCGTGGAATCTTTAATAAAATAAAAGATCTCCAGAAAATGACACCTCTGAAAAAGCAGAGAATAATGAGATCTAGGAAATATTAAATAATATTTTCATCGGGAAATTCCGAATTCATTCATTTCTTATGGTTGGATTATAAATCTAATATTCTTGCTTAAATAATTAATTACGTAATTAATATTAATATTCCTATATGCCGACATTCCAGCAGTTCTAGAACTGAGAATTTATATATTTACATTTCATTACAATTCGCATATTTTATGGTTTCTCATAAATCATAATTATACTGGTTTGTGTTGATTTCGAAATTCATCTATAGGTAATATACCTTCTTTTTTAATAGCTTATCAACCTTTAGTGTACATATTTACATATAAAGTCAGCCACATCATTTTAGAAATGTACTATTTTAAATAACTGTTATTACACTTTAATGTGAGTTTTTAATTGAAGGTTTCACATAAAATGAGTTTGTCGCCAATGTTGCGAAGCTCAACAATCAAATGAATAAATGTATAAATAAGTAATTGAAGGTTTAAAACATAATACTGCTAGTTCATTTATGTAATACTAATATAATACTATATACTACTAATATTTTATTGCGTTAAAATAGTGCATCTTCAAAATTAATGCTACTATATAATTTTCTGCAGTTAGCACGGTTCTCGTCGTACTATATGTTATTCATCACTTGATAAGTGATCAAATTATAATGTTTCTTGACTCTGGGGCGCTACCGACGAAAATCAGCCCTAGAGAAATAATATATAGGTACGGTGATACTTAATAAATTTCACTAAATATTAAGACGCCTTTATGATAAAAACGTTCTATGGAAAATAGTTTTATGCTAGGATTAAGAAGAGGTGCTGCCTTTGAGTAGTAGTCTGAAGGAAGAAGGGTAAATCATTGAAAGGCCATGAATGAATGGATGTTGGAAGGTTGGGGTCAGTGGATTGTTCGGTCGATTCTCTCTTTGTCGGTTGGGGCAGTACTATCTATTGATATCTGGTCTCACATATCCGTCTATGTCCGATACAGGTCTCTTTCATGTCTTAGGGCTCTTAGATCATATCAAGCCACTATTCACAAGGTGTTCATATTTTATATTAATTTCTATTCTTTCTTCTACTTGAACTATAAATGTTACAATATATTTGAATGTAACAACAACACTAAACGCCAGAGTAATAGTAAATCACCCTTTTCGGAGGCTCAATTTACTTCCAGGGATTTATATCCAACCGAAATAAATAATTTATATATGTACAATATTCGAGCCGATTCTCGCTCCATGCAGATGGACAGCGTGGTGTTTTCTGGTCCGCACTTGGTGGCCAGGTAATAAATACACTTGCATGACTGTATTATACATCTGTCCAGTATATTTCATGCGTTTTCGAGAGATTTTTGGACACTGTCTGACAGTAGTGGCAGAATCAGTCTTCCCCAAGCTGAAATCTGTGCTTGATTGTATACTTCTTAAAACTACTTAATCTTACAGACTAGTATGGGATCGGAACACCGCTTGCACTGCTTCCTATGTCAAGGTCTGGCAAATGATTCCGTCTGCAGAAGACCTCAAGCCAGAATCACGCAAGCATGGAGTTTCATTCACGGCTAAAGGGGGTGATGCATGTAAACCCAGTCCCAGGTCTATGACGCAGGGAAGGGGATCCAGAGGTGTGTACTGTACAATACCCCATGTCACATGTGTTCAGTGTACTGTGTGTGCGGTGTACTGTTACTCGGGTAGGCAGGGCCGTAAAGCCCCCAGCAACTGGGCAGATTAGTCTTCCCCCGGCTTATTTTTAGTCATATAATAGATTATTCTTCGGTTCGTAATCGAAGTCACCAATATAATGAACAAGCAATGGATACCCAATATATCGACCAATAGGCTCTTTCAAAAGACCCCTAGGAATCATTACTTTCCAATGCTCTAAGAATACATAGAAAAATCATGAACTAACGCCCTTGATAAAGAAAAATAAACAAATAAAACAACAGCAATTCTTTAGGTTGGCAATATACAGCATAAATACTTATGCTGTTCCAGTGATCATCTATTCATTTGACATTGTGAAATGGTCATACACTGATCTGCAATATACTGAAGACAAGGAATTTAAATGACACTTCCACATTATAGGCAAAAACTTGGATTTACAATGCGCAGTAGGCGCAAGAAGTGGGATATGGACAAATTGATCTAAAAGAACTTTGACTTAAACTGCATCAAAATGATCGGAAATAAATGTACAGAAAGGAAACAGAGCAACGAGTGAAGGTAGATACTAAAGCAGATGTCAATTTAAAGTCAATAAAACAGCATTAAATTATAATTACAACAAACATATAATTATAATTATAACAATTCAGTTAAGGTAGTCTAAAATACTTGGCTTGCATGGCATGAAGTAAATTTTCATTGAAATATTGTGGTACTTGTAATGTGTGACGTGAAAATACTGGAACAAGTTTAGGTAGGCTGATATATTGTTGATTACTACTGAAGTAATTAATTTGAAAAGGCACCGTTTACTAATTTTATTATTAATCTATTGATTGAGAGGAAAGTCAAATCCACTTAATCAAATTTCGTGCCTCAAGCTTAATCAATATCACACTGGAAGCTGACATTATAATTTATACAGATTGATTCTTTACATTATATGAAATACATATACAGCAGTCATCGTATAATCCCACTGGTAATCACGAAAATAAACAGTTTGAAAAAGCGCATTATTATAATAACATATTATTTTATTTATTTATTTTAGTTCTTCGCAGCTATACTTAATTATAATAACATATTATAATTATATTATATCGTTTGTTCAAATCACTGTGAAAAGGGGAGAAACAATTCGAAATAGTTAGATACACGCTTACATAAATCCTTTGAAGTAACTGTTTTCGTTTCCAATTACGCTTCAAAAGTTCATAGTTTAGGCTGTTGTTAATAATTCAACGGAATGCTCGGAAAATCACTCAAAGCAAAACTCGTCTCTAATTTAACAATAACTAAGGAACCTGAAACTTCCTTGTAATCATAGAGAGGCAGTTTATAAGCGTGGAAATACGTCAAATACATATTTCAAAGGGATATGGGATTTATTAGTTTCGTGAGCTGAGAGAGATATTACGAGACGGAAGAAAACGTATGTTATGAGTAGGGACCGGATTTTTAGGATAAAATAAGCACCCAATTAGGTTTTTGCAACAGGCATAATAGGTCTTTTTAGGTTTTTATTTAAAAATCCATTTTAGGTTTTTTAGGTGATAAAAATGCATTGAATAGGTTCAAAAAATAGGTATTTTTAGGTTTTTATTTAAAAATCCATTTTAGGTTTTTTTAGGTGAGAAAAATAGGTCTTTTTAGGTTTTTATTAAAAAAAAAAAAAAAAAACAATTTCGTTTTTTTTTAGGTGATAAAAATGTTTCAATAGGTTAAAAAAATAAGTTCAACCTATTATAATTTATCATTAATAATTTTTCATTAATTTATAATTGATAAATTAATATGTATATAAATAGTGATATAAAAATAAACAACAAATAACATTATTTTATAGAATAGTATATTGAGAAGGAAAAAAAAGATGGGCCAAATAAAAACCAAACGCAAATATGAGTTATTACTTTAAAAAAAGAATAAGTAGTCCAAATATTCAACAAAATATTTATTTAAAAAACAAAGTGAATGCAATTTATTTAAATAAAGTACATTTCAGAAATAAAGCAATGTTTAAAAAAAAAGAAAGAAAAAAATTAAATTATTTAATAAAACATACATTAATAATAAAAAAAAAAATAAAACATTTAACACAAATATGTAAAGTACATTTTTAAGTTTCTCTACTAAAGAGTTCCAAATTCTAAGGAACATCAGGAAGAATTTCACTGCCTCTGGAAAAGTACTTAACTATGTTAAAACCAAAATAATTAAATCTTGGAAAAATTTTAAATGGAAAATATGAAACTAAAATAGGTATTACCCCTTGTTACAGTAAACTACCATATAGGTGCCCAGGTTTCCGACGGTGAAATACTTCCTGTTGTCTCTGAGGACTTGAAAGCGTAGAAAGATACAGATGCGCCTGTTTTCATCCCAATACGTCATATGGGAGCGTTTCATTGCATCTTTTTGCTCCAGAGTTGACGATTCCAATTTTCCAATGAGATTTGGATGATCTGAGAAATGTGCTCTTAGAAATGCGAATCTCCTTGGTCTGGAGGTACATCGAATCCTTAGAAATGGCAGCTGCATCATTCATATCCAAAGCGTCCGGCTAACCGAGGAACCGCACCGAGGCCTACAAGACCTATTGTGCCATATCCAAAGCGTCAACAAATGTTTTTATTTTTCCCCAGTGTGTTAAAATGGGAGTTCATTGAATTGTATTTTCAATTTCATAGATTAGGTATGTCTAGGTCGTTCCATCGTTATTTAGGTGATAACCTCCTGAATATTTTTTTTTTAGTTTCTTCCAAATTTGCATGAATGATACTACAAGACGCGAATCATATAAAAAACCGATCGTTTTCAAGTTTAGCAGAAAGGAAAAAAAATAGGTGAAAACCTATATATGCAAAGTGGGTACAGTAAGGGCTGGCTCGTTCTTTCTGCTAAGGGTTTAGATTGCTGGATCTGGATCGTTTCTCCTGGATATCTTTACAGGGGTTCGCCACTTACGACTTGAGAACCGGAGTCGGTGTATTTGACCGTTCCAGGCCTTAAATGGATACATGATATATATATATATATATATATATATATATATATATATAATATTACTAAGTACACTGATGCTCAAAATATATATGTGTCGTAATAATTGACTTAGTAGCCGCATTCCCTGTGTTGGAACTTGAGTTCTTAGCGGCAGCCTGGCGGTCTTTTCGATTTCATCATAATCACACATAAAATATATTAAAGGATACACATAAATACTTTTATTTTTTTATGGGCACCCGCTCCAAAGGCGACTAGCCCAATGCATCCATTAAATATCCATACAATTAAAAAATTGAAATTACAACATATAATTCTGTAACATTACATATACATCTTATCGTACAGTTAATTGATCCCTACTCTATCTTAATATAAAAATTAAATTCATAAAAGTAATTTAAATATAATTCATAATTCAAACAAGAATATTATGATATCAAAGGCAAACTGTTTTTGGGAGTGACCACCAACATGGCCTCTTTTTTACAACGTTCGTTTTTTGGGGGTTAATTTAACTTTAGAAGGCGTAGAGTTTATTTCATTGCAATGAAACTCGCTAACATTCTCCCACCATCGTGTTGATTATTTCTGCTTAAGGGAAATTGTCAATATTAAAATGAAAAGAAAAGAATATATTGACGTTTGTTCATGGAAAATTTAATAAATGCTTTGTATAAGTTCTAGAAATTATCCAAACTGAAATTTACAGAAAGATAACACTAATTTACTTCTCAAAGAGCTATTTTTAATCAATGTCCTAATTAATAGAATTTATTTCCTTCATTTAGACCTTTAAGGAACTTAAAAAATAAATTGCCGTTTAAAATAAATTACTTCAGTGGAGAGAAATATGTTATGCCAAATTCTGAAATGTATGAAAACTGTTGTCAATGTAATCCAATATAACATTACAATATATTAAAGAGTGTATTCAGCTGCGCAGTACGGGAAGAGTGGTGAGGAGGATCCCTTTCTCACTCTAATTCAACTAAACAAGTTAACAGCTCTAGCACAATCACATAACAACATGTAATTTGCCACACTAAAACTAGTTCTATTTGTATCAGAGCTTCTATTATCATCAGAGGTCTTCCTTTCTAGGTGACAATGGAGTGGCCTGCTTACGACCCAGTGCTCCAGTGGGCGAATCCCGTGGGGAAATGTCAACTAATTCGAAAGTTATAAATTTTCATTTCATATATATATATGTATATATATATATATATATATATATATATATGTATATATATATATATATATATATATATATATATATATATGTATATATTATTTTTGAGGTTTCTTCGCTGGGGAGAATTATTTGTGTTCTTTATGCGGCATTCTCCAGCGGTCTGTTTTTTAATGTGATATTTCGCAGAAATCCTATTCTGCTTCTTCAGACGGTTGTCCATTTTTCACTTTTTAAGTATGTTATTTTTAAAATAACCTACAATAGATTGAGCTGATTTTAACATATGGCGCTTTCAGATATGCATTCTTGAATCGTCGCCTGTTGACAATGTTTAGAGCCTTTGTAACAGTTTTGAAGCTTTTCTTCGTCTTGCTGCGAAGTATCTGCTTGTCTTTTCTCTGTCAATCTTCCTTTTACAGTTTTAAGTACGGGCTTCCAGGTAGGGTGTAGGATAACACCTTCATCCCGGTTGAGAGTCTTAGTTTGCTTGAATATCTCTTTCTCTAGCCTTCTTTGACGATTATCTTCTTTCGCTAGGAGTCTGGCTTCGTCAAAAAGCATTTGTCCGGGACATTCTTCGACGTGTCTGGCTACAGAAGACGTTTTGGTGCGTTTTAGACTGTAGTCAGCACAGTGTTACCTTATCCTTGTGGCTACTTTCTTTCCAATCTGTCCGGCTTAGACTGTTCCACAGTTACACGGAAGAACGTTAACACCATATATATATATATATATATATATATATATATATATATATATATATACATATAAACATGAAAAGTTAGCAAATATGGATTTTTCGAAAAAATAAAATTCCTACTTCTTTTTTTTCTATAAAAATGTTGCAATATTTTGACTAAACGTGGTATAATGGTAGGACTTTATACGGAGAGTATCATAGGCTAAGTCAAATCGTCTATCAGCTGTTTTCTCTCTGCTCTGTAACAGGCCGTAAGAGCCACGAGAGGTAGATACTGTAAAGGTATCTGATTCTTGACCGTACAGCACTTTAGGGAGATAGTGTGGTCCGGCCGCCTCATTTTCCCCTTTGCTGTTACCCACGAATAAATTAATTAAACGCTGGGTGGTACTATGGACGGTCTGAGACAAAAAAGAAGAAATGTTTTATCTGAAAAATGTAGGTTTATTAACCACGATACGTTAGTAGAAAAAACATTCCTTTAAATCTTTGAAATTATATTAGGTTTTTTTTTTTTTGTTTTTTGTTTTTTTCAAAAAGGTGTTATTTACCATGTACGGGGCTAAGCTTAAAAAAATGTTGTTTAAAAGAAAACATCAGTGGAAATTGGGCGATTACTCTTTATTGCGAATTTATTCGACGCTTAAAACAAACTTAATTTAGCCAATACAAATTAATTTACATGGCTCCTTTGGGACGGTCTTTTTGGATACCGAACGCTTAATCTTTATTAAATAGATTAATGGATGCATTTAAAACTGAAATTTCTGTATTTTTCAAATAATAACAATCTATGCGCATATGTTTTTTGTCATAAAACATCCGAAATAATAAGTTTTGTACTTACACGAATTCTCTGTGTTTTTACTATTCATCGGTGGACAAACTGTCAAATAAAGCTCATCAAACTGCTAAAACTATATATTATTCATATTGACTATGATGAAATAGAAATATAAGTGAAGGATTTAGTTGAAAACCTAAATTCCGACTAACAATCAACAATTCTTGGCAAAATACCAGGAAATTGGGCAACTTGTTTCCTACGATGTTAGTGATATGCTTGTTAATATCATGTGTTCTAAGAGATAAAAGTGAATTTAAGCATTAAATGAGTTTTTAATAGTTTAATTTTTTGTATTTTCTTATTAAAAAATTTATGAATGGGTTTCAAATTAATATTTACATGTTTATTTCATAATAGTTTATCGCAACTCTGTAAATTAAACAGCGACAGTAAATAATTAAGAAAAAGGCCAATTCAGTGTTTTAATGTTAAAACAAACAAGAAACAAATACATGGTATGACTCGGAAGTAACGTACTGAGTAATAAGTGTGTGAAAGGTATTAAATTCTGTGTAGATATTTCATTGGCTCACTCACAAGGGGAGCATACAGCGATGGGGTCACCGATTTGGACCAAATTGTTTCTGGTGATTCTACATCGAAAAATAGTCGACACGTGTCCGAGCGTTCCGTCCAATGCGCCTTAGGAGCCGAGAAATAAAATAAAATAGGTTTCAAGTGCTTTATTTTTTATATTGAGTTTAGAATATGATATCGAGATGATTCTTTAACCAATTCATTTGTTTTATAGAGTAGATTAAAAGAAAAATTTAATCGTTAAACAATAATTTATATTTCGTCAAATATATTCAAAAATATGTTTACGTTTTCAGGTAAACTAGTATCATAAATTTTTTCACACCAAAAATAATAGCAGATTTAAAATCAGCACCGCAAAAAACCCTAATATAGTGAATATCATTGAAAACAAAAAATAATGATTTTTCCCAGTCTGGAAGAGGCTAAATATTTGTAAGCGAAGAAGTAATGTGACGTTTTGAAATTCAATATCTCCCCTTGAGATAATCCGATTTTTACGTCATTGAAATTTTTCTAAAGAAGAAAGACTCCTTTTTCTAACCATATAAATGACTATTGTATTATCTCAAAAGGTACTTGCGAAAAATGGTTCTCAAAATAAAAATAAAAAATAAACTTTTTTGCATATAACGTCAATTCCAGAACTCGTAGAAACACCCCGATTGGACGGGAATGTGTCACATTATGACCTTTATCCACCCTCCAAGTTTGGTTTGAATCGGGTAAATATTCTTTGAAATATGGCCGGATTCTTGATTCTTTAACAAAATCTTAAGGGTCCCCCCTTATCGAAATTTAAAATACATTTTTTTTTTATTTTTGTAATGTTCTCAAAATTTGAATTTAGGGGTTTTTCAATGTGCTAAAAACGAATCTGACATCCGTTTTTAAATCAATACTTGTTTTACATACTCGACTCTATAGAAGTCATTATTCTGCCAAAATACTCCATATACCTACATTTAAAAAGTTATCGATTATAAAAAAAATTTTGATTTAAAAACGGATGTCAGATTCGTATATATATACATATATATATATATATATATATATATATATATATATATATATATATATATATATATATATGTATATATACATATAAACATGAAACATGAATAACGTTTTTATAAAATCTAGCACAATAATTTCACAAAATGAAAAAAGCGGTCTGTTCCGAAGACACTATACATGTATTCTTATGCTATTTTTCAAGCTACTTCGCTGGGAATTAAATGTGTTGTTCATTCGGCATCTGTCTCCAGCGGTCTTGCTCCTCCTGTCATCGCAATATTTCGCCGGATTCCTCTCCGGCTTCTTCAGGCACTCATTCATCCTTGCTGGTTGGTAAGGGAATGATTCCCTTACCAACTAGCAAGGATGAATGATTGCCTGAAGAAGCCGGAGAGGAATCCGGCGAAATATTGCGATGACAGGAGGAGCAAGACCGCTGGAGACAGATGCCGAATGAACAACACATGTATTCTTATGTGCTTCGAGACGCTGAATCGGAATACGGCGCCCATTTGATCCCAGCATTAAGGGCATTAGAAGGTCAAATTTCGAATGAAGTTGTTTAAGAAGAAATAACTAGAGCTTCCATCGATTTGAGGGCCATAGCTCTAAGATCTTGAGGTTGTATAAAGTGGTTATAAACCTACATTTGAGGCGTCGATAAAAAGAAACACCGCGCTAAAAAAAAATATATATTTTTAAGGCGATAGCATTAACCGTTTTCGAGAAAATTGGAAAAATAGTTGATGAATAACGATTTTGGTTTTGGTCATGGGATTCAGTGGAAACATTTTTTGTATGTTTGAATTTAATCAAAACTAACATGTTAAACTTTTGGTTACGTTTGGAGTTAAGGAAGGGTTAGAATAAAATATTTTATAAACAGACATGAAAAGGTTTGGGAACTTCGTATACTTTCATTAATATCTCGAGTACGGTTGGAAATTTTTGATAAGTGGATAGAAACTATTTGAAAGCTTTCTAAATCCTCTACAAAAAAGATTCTGAAACAATTTTTGATTAGGTGATGTCAATCGAAGAAATAAGTCCTTAAAACTTCAAATACGTACGTTTAGTTCTTACGAACGGGTTTTTGTCGTTCTTTTTGTATTTTTTGTTTCTTTCCCTTAGTTTTTTATTGCTTTTAGCGCGGTTCCTCCCTCCCCCATAGGGAGGAACCCCACTTATAAGGTTGATACAATGAAACAATCCGGAAGTGCCGACTAGAAAATTTCGCGTTTCAGAACCCCTAAAGACTGAAAATAACGGTGGTCCAAATTTGTATGTATATATATATATATATATATATATATATATATATATATTTGTCTGTTCGCTCATTTCTGGCTTCCCTGATGGTCCGATTGTGATGAAATTTGGTACAAAAATCTTTCGTCCAATTTGAAAGGTCAAGTTCGTTAACCAGCAGAATCCGCCCACTGGAAGATGGCGTTTGGGGCGAAATTCGCGCAAAACAAATCGTAACGCTTACGTTTTTCAGTTAATAAGCTTGTAAGTACTCGTTTTATAGGCTTTTTGGGCTAGGAAAACGAATGAAACCATTTTCAAGGCGATAGCTTTAACCGTTTTCGAGAAAATTGGAAAAATTGTTTTTGAATACCGTTTTTGGTTTGGGTACTTAGAATCATGGGATTCAGTTGAAACATTTTCTGCATGTTCTACTTTCATTAAAACTAATATGTTGAAATTTTTGTTACGTTTGGAGTTAAGGAAGGGTTAGAATAAAATATTTTATTAACAGATATAAATAATTTTGGTAACTTTGTATACTTTCCTTAATATTTCGAAAAAGGTTGAGAATCATGCGAAACGTAAGATTACCATTAGAAAGCTTACTAAATGCTCTACAAAAATGGTTCTGATGAAAGTTTTGATTAGGCGATGTCAATCGGAGAAATAAGTGCTTAAACCTTTAAAGTAATTGATTTGGCTCATTCGAACTGTTCTTTTTGTCTTTGATTTTGGTAGTTAGAATTATGGGATTCAGTTGAAACATTTCTGCATGTTCGAATTTTATCAACAGTAATATGTTGAATTTTTGGTTACGTTTGGAGTAAAGGAAGGGTTAGGATAAAATATTTTATTAACAGACAAGAAAAGTTTTGGTAACTTTGTATACTTTCGTTAGTATCTCGAAAACGGTTGGAAATTTTTAATTAGGCGATGTCAATCGGAGAAATAAGTGCTTAAATCTTTAAAGTAATTGATTTCGTTTATTCGAATGGTTCTTTTTGTCTGTTTTATTCCTTTTTATTTTTAAATTGCTTATAGTCGGATAATGTATTTGACAATAAAACAGATTAATTAAAATAAGAAAAACAGATCATTGCTAGAAATATATCAGGCTGTACCGTATGAAATGTCAGTTTTGGATTTGCCGATTTCCTCAAATGTCTTGAAACTGTCGAGGCTCCTACTCCGAGTTCTTTGGCATATTCCCTTGTGTTTGTAATTGCTTATAGTAGTCAAATGTATTTGTCAATAATACAGGATACGTATAATTAGAAACAATATTTTATTTTTACGGGGATTCTCAGATGCCGTATGTCTATGTGAATATCTATTAGGCCCTCTTCGTATATTTTTTTTTTTTTTTTTTTTTTTTTTTTTTTTTTTTTTTTTTTTTTTTTTTTTTTTTTTTTTTTTTTTTTTTTTTTAAGGCGTATCTACATCTAGGTCATTAGCGCCGACATCCAGGGTGCAGCGAGGAATTTTACCAGCGAGCCATGGGATGATAAAATTCCTGCCGGAGGTTGGGAATCGAACCCACCATCTCCCGCTTATGAATCCAAGGCGCTAGCTATTAGACTACGGGAGACCCCATTTTACTTAATATCTCGAAAACGGTTGAGAATCTAGGTAAGTGGAAGGTTACCATTAGAAAGCTTACTAAATGCTCCACAAAAAAGATTCTGAAGAAATTTTTGATTAAGTGATGTCAATCGGAGAAATACGTGCATGAAATTTTCGTTTATTTGAACGGTTCTTTTTGTCTGTTTTTATTTCTTGTTATTTTATTATTGCTTCTAGTTGGAGTAAAACAAGATAAGAAAATGGAAAAGATATTTATAATTTTTCACGAAGACGAAGTACGTCTCCTTCCTCACATCCCTTTAGCTGTGACAATGCGTAACCGTACCTGGTATTCCGGACTTCGAAATGACAGGATAATGCAGAGGAAGTTTTGCCATGATGAAAAACATTTTTTCTGAGAAGGTCTATAACAGTTGATACTTTGAAAAAGCATCTTGTTGTTGCTTGTAACAAGGGAAGTAATTCCCTTGAGAGTAAGTAGACTAATTCTAGATGAATCTATTTATATATATATATATATATATATATATATATATATATATATATATATATATATATATATATAAAAATCACGTGTCTGACTGTTTGTCCGTTTGTTCCTTATACAGATCCACATATTTTGACCAAACTTGGAATACTTGTAGGTCTTGATCCGGGAAGTCTCGTAGGCTAAGTCAAAAACGTCTACCAGCTGTCTGTCTGTATGTTTGTTCCTTATCCAAATCCATACCGTTTGACCGACTTTAACCAAACTTGGGACACAAGTAGATCTTAATCCGAGAAGTGTCGTAGGCTAAGTCAAAAACGTCTACCAGCTGACTGTCTGTATGATTGTTCTTAATACAAATCCACACCTTTTGACCAAACATGGCACACAGGTAGGTCTTGATACGGTGAATATCACAGGCTAGATCAAAAACGTCTACCAGCAGTATATCTGTATGTTTGTTCCTTATACAAATCCACACATTTCGACCGATTTTGATCAAACTTGGCACACATGTAGGTCTTGATTCGCGGAGAGCCATAGGCTATATTAAAATCGTTTATGACTCACAGTTCGGAGGTCACGGGTTCGAAACAATGAACGGGGTTCCTAATTTATTTTTGATTTTATGGAAGCAGAAAGTAGGCGTAGCATGACACGCTGGGTAACAGCTAGTTGGTAATAAAGAAATGAATGAGTATTTAAAATACATTTTTTCATCATTAATGAGTAAGGTTCCTCTTTGCCTTCACTCCTAATAAATGCCTATTTTAATTACAGTACTGACTCTTTGAGTTCACTCCAGTGCTTACAGAACATGTACACAACACATCCTACATGCATAGAAATTATAGAGCAAATTCACAATTTACATACATTTGGAAAGCACATCACACTATGGTGGCTGCCAGGACACAAAGACTTAGGACAAAGCACGACTGCTGACTTACAAGCAAAACTTGTGACGGAGGAACCAACTTATGGCCAACTTAAATTGTACCACAAAGAAGTTACACGGCAAAATAAAAACGACATAAAAGACAAATGGCAACTGAACTGGTCGAGCATAACAGAAAACAAACTTCGACAAATTAAACAGACCGTAAGCGACTGGGCTTCGTCATACAGGGATTCAAGGCGAGGAGAAGTAGTGTTAGCCAGACTAAGGATAGGCCACACACGTATAACTCATGAATACCTTATGACAAAGTCTGATAAACCACTGTGCCAAATCTGTAACAAAGACCTCACAGTTCAACATATACTGACAGACCGTAATTTGAGACAAGACTTGGAAATTCCACGAGACATGAACGAACTACTCCACCATATCAACGCTATACTTACCTTTCTTAAAGACAACAATATTTTTAACAAAATTTAACAAACCCCAGACCAAACTCCTCAAATAGTCAACATGTGGGTGTTTCAGTATTTTAAGTGCCTTTTTGCCTGCCTATTTCATCCAAAAATAAATGCCTAACTTCCGGGCTCTAGTAATAACTGTTTGTATTCTACGTATTGAAAATGACTCTAGGGATATGAATGGAACCGCGCTAAGATGATGCAGTTCCTGCGAGTCGGACTTTTTTTTTCTTTTTCGTTCCATTGATGAAAAAAAAAACAATCTGTTTTGGCCCAAACTAAAAAAATGTTTCTTCTTCTTTTTTTTCGAATGTCTTAGATTAGGATGCTGTTTATAGCATTTAACACTCCGTGCCAAAGGTCGTGGGTTCGATTCCCACTATGGGTGGTGGGTTTTCTTTCGAAAAAAAGAAAAGGCATCACCCCTATCCTGGCTAGAAAAGGGTGGTAACCTATAGATAACCCGTCCTAAAATTAGTAGTTAATAATAAATGGACGTTAAAATTTAAAATATAAAAATATAGCATTTGGCAGGTTATATCGCAAGCTTATCTTTAGACACTGGATTGGAGGAAAATAGAGAGTTTATGCTAATTAATACTGGGTTATTTATATGTATTTCTACAAGTTGTGTTTGAGCTGTACTCCTCAAATACCAGGAACGTCATTTACACAACAGGAAGATGAGCCTAGCCAAGAAATCTTACCAAGAAATCCCAACGCTGCTTTTCAACATGTATTTAGTGTGTTTATCGAATATAAAGGAAGAGTCCCTAACAACTAAATATTCCTCTTTAGAAAACCATTTTCAAAATATAGCCTATCCTGAAGACTTCATCAATTAAATATGGACCAGAGAAAGAGAGACTTTATTTAAAATAAATAAAATGGGCTGTCCAATTACATTGGGTTGGTTGATACACAGCGTGCTTATCATCCATTCGGATATAGTGTTAATTTGCTTGCCGACGATGTAAAGAATTCGAAACAAGGATTAGAGAATAAAGAAGATGAAGACGAAAGCAGGCTATAGTGATGGAACAGGAACACCACGCAGGGGCGCATAGTTAACACTGAGTTTTAACGCATTCATCCATACGTAACTGGAAAGGATCATTTTTTTCTCGCAGGTGAATCAGATGGCGTTGGGAAACCCCTTAGAGTGTTCAGCTCTGATCCCTTGCCATTTGGACTTCTAATTTTCTTTGTGCTGTGATTTACTCCGAGGTCTTAGATGTTGATTTTTAGTCGTTTACAGCATTCTGTGATTCGCTTTCTTAGTCAAATAAAGGTGCAAATAACCGAGTCACTTGTTCGCTCTTCTTTGCTTTTGACTTATTTTGATTTCTTGTTATAAGTAAATGCGTTTTTGTTGTAGTAAATTTTTTTGCATAGAATAGTTTTCATTTACAACTAATTTTTGTTTTTATGAATATGCTCTATAATGACTGATGAAAAAACTAAATAAATAAATCCAAAATCCTGTAATCCAATTTATGGAGATTAAGACCCGAACATCCACCGGTTCTTTTTTCTTCTTTTTTATTTGATTTTTCTTTCATTGATCTACAGTTTTGAATTCAGACATCCTAAGAATAGACTGTAATGAAACACTGATTAAACTTCTACCCGTACCTTTTATCTGATCATTTTACAAATAAATCTTTTGTATTGGACTTCTTCTATCTTTATATAAGGAAGTCTTCATCCCAGCCAAAGAACGGTCGAAGGAGTTAATAAGAAACAATCATTGGGAAACGACTGGACCGGGCAGAAATAATCAGAGCAGACGGACGAGCTGTATATTTGTGGAGGGAGCCCGGATGGACCTCTTCAAGCAATTCAGGATGTCATTTGTGCCCCGGAGCAATTTCACTCCGACAGTCCCCCGCTCCTCGTTAGATGTTTGATCTTGCCGCGGGCAACTTCCAATTCCAGACCTCATACTTCCCAATCCATACCAGTCCAATGGATCCTCCGAATAACTATATCCACGTGAATTTTGTTCCTTTTTTTTACAAGCAGAGATTTTTAATAAGAAATTTGAAAATTACGGATAAATATATGGTTTACCTTTTATTATGCAATATTATTTGTTATTTCCTTTCCAAAATACCATTCCCGATAACTGCTACTTTATTTAATATATGTCTACTAACGAATCCAGTGCCCCTCACAAGGCAACATCCCCAAGCGTCCGGAGCCGATTTAAATGAAACTTTATGTATATATTAAAACCGTGAAAATAATCGGTACATAGTTTTTCATATCTGCCCAATCACAGGCTTAATCAGTGAAACCACCCCACTAAATTACACCTCAAATATTTTAACTTTTAAACTATCGTAGGTTGAAAAAAAATTATAAGGATACATACATGGTATTTTACGTGGAAAACTAATATGTAAATATATTTTGTAAAAAATAATTTATTACAAAAGACATTTTGTTCACTTTTTTTTTACTCGATATCAGCATTTTTGTTATGAAATAAAAAAATAGGAATACGTTGCTGAAGTCAACGGTATATGATATTATTAATTTCCATCTCGGAATTTGGTGTATATCAGTATTATAATTACGCAAACTGCACAATCAGCGATGTGGCGTGCGTATATGGCGAGCAACGCAGTGATCTTAATTTTATAAAAAGTCCGATTCGCAGGAACTGCATCATCTTAGCGCGGTTCCGTTCTTATCCGAAGTGCGATTAGTAAAGGAATAGTAGCAGCTATCGGTAGGTTTTGATCTTTCGTTAAAAATATAAAATAATATCTCAAAAAGAAGGAAGCTAAAAGCGCCACATATGGAAACTGACAGTTTTCTAAGCGGATGGGACTCTCCCGTCATCGCGACGCTCACTCTAGGAAAGCTCTATTACCAATATGATTCTTATTTTCTCAGCTTCAATGAAATACTCATTCCACCGTTAAATAAACTTAAAAAACAAAAGTGAGGTAAACAGTGACAAAAACCCGTTTAAAATAACAAAACTAAAACTTTCGTATTTTTAAGCACTTACTTCTCCGACTGATATTGCCCCATCGAAATTTTCTTCAGAATCTTTTTTGTAGAGAATTTAGTAAGCTTTTGAATGGTTATATCGTACTTCCCACTGTTTTGAAGATATTAAGGGGGAAAAATGGTGCTAATACCTACCGATAGCTGCTATATTCCTTCACTAATCGCACTCGAGATAAGAACGGAACTGCGCTAAGATGATGCAGTTCCTGCGGGTTGGACTTTTTTTCAGACAAATTAATGTATTATGTTTATATTATAATATAACTATTATATTTGTAAGGAGAGCAAGTCACTTTAATTGCGGTGTAAAATATTGTCGCTAGCTAAATCTAAGTATTATATAAGCTCATTAGGAAAAAATGGTGCTAATGGCTCATTTTCGATGCACCATAAAAGAAATAAAAAAAAAGAAAAAAAAAAGGACAGTATACGAAGATTCCGAACCATTTCATGTCTGTTAATAAAATATTTTATTCTAATCCCAATAACGCTACACTTATACACAAATAAATTTATTTTAGGTATCTATTTAATACGAATAAAATAAGGTTGTAATGAGCGATCCGCTGTGGCATACACCAAGTACTACCACCGTGTGGAGTGCAACTAGTATAGACCGGTACGTCAGTACCACTGTGGTATGTAAAGAGCGGCTGTTCTGATACTGGCAAAAATTATAAATCCTACATTCCTAAAGTTGTTTGGAGGCTTATCTTTATGACTCTAGAAAGGGACTTACAGATGACGAGGGTACACTGGGCACCGCTACCTGGGGACAGGGTAAATGCCCCCCACCGTACGCCTCCTAGCTCATCACCTTCGAATTCCTATGATTTTGTTCAATGAATTTAAACAAAAAAATTAATAAATAGATAAAAACTGCTGAAAATAGGGAATACCAAAAACAATTCTAAAGAACGAAATCAACACCAGTACTAAGATATTCATAGGGCATCTTCGAATTCCAAGATGCCGTTGAAACAAAATATTGTTTCTATTTATACGTATCCTGTTTTATTGAATAATACGTTTGACTACTATAAGCAATCACAAAAATAACGAGCAGTGAAAAAAACTGTAGGAAACACACAAAAAGATTCGTTCAAATGAACGAAATTACCTATGTTTTAAGCACTTATTTCTCCAAATATGACCATCCCATCGCAAATGTCTTCAGAACATTTTTTGTAGAGAATTTAGTAACCTTTCGAAGGGTAATCTTTTGCTTGCCAAGATTCTGAACCGTTTACGTGATATTAATGAAAATATACGAAGTTCCCAAAACTTTTCATGACTAAAAATGAAATATTTTATTTTAATCCTTACTTTACTCCAAACGTAACCAAATTTTCAATATATTAGTTTTGATAAAATTCAAACATGCAGAAAATGTTTCACCTGAATCCCATGATTCTAAGTACCAAAATCAAAGACAAAAAGAACAGTTCGAATAAGGGAAATCAATTACTTTAAAGTTTTAAGCACTTATTTCTCCGATTGACATCGCCTAATCAAAACATTCATTAGAACCTTTTTTTTAGAGCACTTAGTAAGCTTTCTAATGGTATTCTTTCGTTTACCAAGATTCTCAACCTTTCTCGAGATATTAAGGAAAGTAAACAAAGTTACTAAAACTTTTCATGTCTGTTAATAAAATATTTTATTCTAACCCTTCCTTAACCGTGATTCTAAGTACCCAAACCAAAAACGGTATTCAAAAAATAGTTTTCCAATTTTCTCGAAAACGGTTAAAGCTATCGCCTTGAAAATGGTTTCATTTGTTTTCCTAGCCCAGTAATCATATAAAACGAGTACTTAGAAGCGTATGAACTCAAAAACGTAAGCGTTACGATTTTTTTTGCGCGAATTTCGCCCCAAACGCCATCTCCCAGGAGGCGGATTTTGCTGGTTAACGAACTTGACCTTTCAAATTGGACGAAGGATTTTTGTACTAAATTTCATCAAAATCGGACCATTCGTCTTCTATCTAGAGAGCGAACAGACAAATATATATATATATAAATAAATATATACATATATATATATATATATATATACAAATTTGAACCACCGTTATTTTCGGTCTCTAGGGGTTCTGAAACGCGAAATTTTCTAGTCGGCAATTCCGGATTGTTTCATTGTATCAACCCTATAAGCGGGGTTCCTCCCTATGGGGGAGGGAGGAACCGCGCTAAAAAACAAATACCTCAAACTGTGTGACAGAAGGTCAAATTCAAACACAAACACTTCCTTTCTACGCTACTCATTTATTATGCTCTACATGTTTCGCGTTCCTATGACGTCTCTTCAGGCTCCCTTAAAGTAATATAAGGTGTTAAGTCTATAACACCGACAACCTTCCGCAGGTAGGGCCACGTCTAGGCTGATAAGATCAATCATGTCCACAGCGCATCGGATGTTTAAAATTGGTCTATTTCCCAAAAGAAGTATTTGTCATTCCAGAAGTAAGGAATTTTAAATATGTAAATTTTATATATTTCTAACCTTTAATTTGTATACCGTACGCTGGAATAGAAAAAGCCGCAAGAACTACTATTTCTGTTACTTGCAAATTAAAAATCCGAAAACTCTGGAAGAAATTTCATTTTTAAAAATTAAATAAATAAATTAATAAATTTTCTACTTTAGCTTATATATATATATATATATATATATATATATATATATATATATATATATATATATATACTGCATCTTTGCTGTATACGTAAATATCTATATCAGTAAAAATAAGAAATTCTACTGAAACACTTGAAGAGGAGAAAATTATAAAAACCATCCTCAAAGTGAAAAAGCTACTTCATGAATAAGCTCTCTTCATAACTAATCAAAGCTTCACCTTTTCTACACATTTTCAACGCCTTAATATTAATAGAATTTATAACTAAGATTCTTTTTGACGTGGGAAGTCAAATATTCAAGAGGTCTATCTTTTTTTTGTAAATATATTGTGCTCATTTTTTTTTCAGCACACAAGTTTTTTTTCGAGCTTTACTATTTACAAAAATAAAGATTTCGATGTAAATTTGTCCATAAATGTTGCCTCTGACACGAAATCTCAGATCGATATACAGGGGGAATCGGTAGTGCTCATTGTTTATAGGACCTTATGGAACAGGTTTAGACGCATTGTTTGTATTGTTGTGTATCACAGCGTACTTTACACCATCCTATAATGATGTTACATACATCTTTACTGTAATTATGTAACATAAATCTATCTTCATCTGCCTCATTACATGTTATTAGGAGAAAGGCACTCGAGGAATATGTTCTTTCAACATGTGAGTATTTAATTCTGTCTAAGCTAAGTATTGGCTACCTTCAATTCATTTGAAGTGCATGATTTGATCTGGTGACGTTGTCTGATGCATCTGTAAGCAGATATTATTTCATGACAGTTTTATTACATATTTTACATTCTGTTAGGACTCTTTTTGCCATGGAGTTATTATTTGTATGACGAGAATAGTCAATCTTTGAACGGACCAAAATAACTTCATTTGTTTAATTGACTTGGAGACTAATGTCCTTTCTTTCATAATTATTCATGATGAAGTAAACTCGTCCTCGAATGAACATTTATGTAAGTATTTAATTATCTTAAAATGTTTTAAATTTTATTTATAGTACTCTTACACTCGAAGAGCCTTCCAAATTGTCTAATTATAACATAAAATAGTGTAAAAATTGCTTTTCGCTTAAAGGAATTCAGCGGGTAAAAATATTAACCTAGAATCTTTATTTACAAGATTCTACTAATTTAAAGAAAGGACGAACTTGTGTTTTAGCGCGGTTCCTCCCTCCCTTCACAGGGAGGAACCCCGCTTATAAGGTTGATGTCATAAAACAATCCGGAAGTGACGACTAAAATTTTGCGTTTCAGAACCCCTAGAGACCGAAAATGACGGTGGTTCAAATTTGTGTGTATATATATATATATATATATATATATATATATATATATATATACATATATATATATATACATATATATATATATATATATATATATATATATATATATATATAAAAAATCAGTCCCGTAACAGGCCACTAGGGCCCTGAGGGGCAGATACTATAGAGGTATCTGATTCATGACCATACGGCACACTAGGGAGATAGTGTGGTCAGTACTATGGTCCGGCCGCCTGATTTTCCCCTTGGCTGCTTCGACTGCTGGAATCATTAGCACCCATGGTACCCATTATTAAATTAATTAAAGGCTGGGTCGGCCTAGGGACGGTCAGGGAGGCGATGAACGAAGAGTATATATATATATATATATATATATATATATATATATACATACATATATATATATACACACACACACACAAATTTGAACCACCGACATTTTCGGTCTCTAGGGGTTCTGAAACGCAAAATTCTAGTCGGCACTTCCGGATTGTTTCATGAGATCAACCTTATAAGCGGGCATATATATATATATATATATATTTGTCTGTTCGCGGCATTGCTCAGAGAGTAATGGTCTGATTTTGATGAAATTTGTTTAAAAAAACTTTCGTCTAATTTGAAAGGTCAAGTTCGTTAACCAGCCGAATCCGCCCACTGGATGATAACGTTTGGGGCGAAATTCGCGCAAACAAAATCGTAACGCTTACGTTTTTTAGTTCATACGCTTGTAAGTACTCTTTTTATAGGCTTCTTGGGCTAGGAAAACGAATGAAACCATTTTCAAGGCGATAGCTTTAACCGTTTTCGAGAAACTTGGAAACATAGTTTTTGAATACCGTTTTTGGTTTGGATACTTAGAATCATGGGATTCAGTTGAAACATTTTCTGCATGTTCTAATTTCATTAAAACTAATATGTTGAAATTGTTGTTACGTTTGGAGTTAAGGAAGGGTTAGAATAAAATATTTTATTAACAGACAAGAAAAGTGTTGGTAATTTTGTATACTTTCGTTAGTATCTCGAAAACCGTTGACAATCTTGGGAAGCGGAAGTTTACCATTCGGAAGCTTACTAAATGCTCTACAAAAAAGGTTCTGATGAAAGTTTTGATTGGGCGATGTCAATCGGAGAAATAAGTGCTTAAAACTTTAAAGTAATTGATTTCGCTTATTCGAACTGTTCTTTTTGTCTTTGATTTTGGTACTTATAATTATGGGATTCAGTTGAAACATTTTCTGCTTGTTTGAATTTCATCAACACTAATATGTTGAAATTTTGGTTACGTTTGGAGTAAAGGAAGGGTTAGAAATATATATTTTAATAACAGACAAGAAAAGTTTTGGTAACTTTGTATACTTTCGTTAGTATCTCGAAAACCGTTGACAATCTTGGGAAGCCGAAGTTTACCATTCGGAAGCTTACTAAATGCTCTACAAAAAAGTCCGACTCGGAGGAACTGCATCATCTTAGCGCGGTTCCGTTCTTATCTCTAGACTCATTTAAAATGACTAAAATAGAAGATGTTATTATTTTGGGTCCACATTATTAGAAAGCATAAAGATTAGATAGTTAGCCGTCGAGGTGATAAGTAAAGATGGAATGGTTGGGATTCGGCTAAAGAAACCTCAAAAATATAGATTTTTGTTAAAAAATCTATATTTAGGACGTTTTGGCTAGTCATTGGTAGCCTTCGTCAGCAATGAAAGTGCCGGGAGGCAGAGGAGGACCAAGCACTTATTTCTCCGATTGACATCGTCTAATCAAAACTTTCATTAGAACCTTTTTTGTAGAGCATTTAGTAAGCTTTCTAATGGTATTCTTCCGTTTACCAAGATTCTCAACATTTTTCGAGATATTAAGGAAGGTATACAAAGTTACCAAAACTTTTTATGTCTGTTAATAAAATATTTTATTCTAACCCTTCCTTAAATCCAAACGTAACACAAATTTCAACATATTAGTTTTAATGAAAGTAGAACATGCAGAAAATGTTTCGACTGAATCCCATGATTCTAAGTACCCAAACCAAAAACGGTATTCAAAAACTAATTTTCCAATTTTCTCGAAAACAGTTAAAGCTATCTACTTGAAAATGGTCTCATGCGTTTTCCTAGCCCAAGAAGCCTATAAAACGAATGCTTACAAGCTTATGAACTCAAAAACGTAAGCGTTACGATTTTTTTTGCGCGAATTTCGCCCCAAACGCCATCTTCCAGTGGACGGATTTTGCTGGTTAACGAACTTGGCCTTTCAAATTGGACGACGGATTTTTGTACCAAATTTCATCAAAATCGGACCTTTCGTCTTCTACCTAGAGAGCGAACAGACAAATATATATATATATATATATATATATATATATATATATATAGTATTTAAACACCGTTTAAATATTTATCTCATTTTATTGAGTAACTAAAGGTTCAATCGAACATAACCAACCCAAAAACATAAGTCAAATTCAAACAACTGTTAATATAAATTAAGCCATTTCCTAATACTACAATTCTCCCTCCTTTAAGAGGATGGTTCTGGATTGTCTTCGACAGCCCCGACCCTTCGCCTCAACTGGTCCGCGTGTTTCCTCTTCTTCAGGCCTTCGACGAGTACTTCATAGGATAGGTCTGATGTTCTCTTTAGAATGATCCCTGCAGTCCAACCGTCTTTCTTCTCTGATTGAATCCAGACTTCTTCCCCTGCTTGGAACTCTCTAGGTCGTGCAGATCTGTCATGATAGGCCTTCTGTTTCCACATTCTATCTTCTACCCCATCTCGAAAGTTTGGAGACACCCGATCCAATAAGCTCGGAAGTCGCCTGCCAAGAAATAAGGCGGCAGGTGACATACCAGTTGTTTTGTGAGGGGTATTCCTGCAAGACAACAGGAAGCGTTGCAGAGCTAATTGGGAATCGCCAACTTCTTTCTTACAAGCCAACCATCTTCTCTTAAAAGTTCGAATGAACCGCTCCACTAACCCATTCGTTTTGGGGTGGTAAGGAGTAGATGTCACATGTCGAATGCCATTATCTGAGCAGAACTTCCTAAATTCTTGTGAAGTAAATTGCGGCCCGTTATCTGTCACTAATGTCTTGGGTACTCCCCATCTGGAAAACCACGACGTTAGCTTTTCTACAAGAATCTGAGAGGTTATTTTCTGAACTTCGGGCCACTTCGTCAGTCCGTCTACACCTACCAACCACTGACTTCCAGCAAAAGGACCAGCCAAATCCAAATGAACTCTTTCCCAAGGGGCGTCCGGGAGATTCCAAGGATACAGAGGTACTTCTGGTTCTTGGTCTCTTCCTTCCTGGCAACTTTGGCACCGGTTCACATACTACTCGAGATCCATATCCATCCCCGGCCACCAGGTGTAGTATCGTACGAAGGATCTCATTCCCTCGATTCCAGGATGTCCTGCGTGTAGGATTTTTAAAACCGCCTTTCTTAACGAATTTGGTGGAATAAACCGACCTAACCGGGTTATGACACCTTCTTCTATGGCCAGTTCCTCCTTTTTCAGCCAATATGGTCGAAGAGCTTGATCTTCTGCTACCTTTCTTGGCCAACCGTGCTGAATAAATTCCCTAACTCTCCTCAGTAGTGGGTCGTCCCTAGTTTCCTTTTGTAGTAAATGTCGGTCCGTCAATGTGTCAATCTTCTCATTTCGCAGTACTCTGAGAGATTTAATTTCCAACTGTTCTTCCTCCGATAAGTCCAATGTGTTTTGCGGTAATCTTGACAATGAATCAGCTAACGTGTTGTCCTGCCCTTTACAATAAACTACTTCATAGTCATACCCCATGAGCAGTATAGCCCATCGGATCAAACGATTATTTGTTACTTTTGGTAAATCCCTTTTCTCACCAAATATACGTAGTAGAGGCCTGTGGTCACTAATTAGCTGGAATTTTCTTCCCCAGACAAATTGATGAAACTTCTTCACCCCGAACACTAACGCCAGTGCCTCACGATCAATGGATGCATAGTGTTCCTCGGTTTTACTCAATTTTCTTGAAGCAAAAGCGATCGGTCGCTCCGACCCGCAATCCATTCGATGTAAAAGCACCGCTCCTAATCCTGCTTCCGAGGCATCGCAACGCAAAATCAGCTGATTATTTATGTCATAAGGAACAATATTGTCACTGGTTGTGAGCATATCTTTTATTCGCTGGAAGACACCTTCCTCCTTTTCAGTCCATCTCCATCGCATTTTATTGCTGGTCAACTTATGGAGATCCGTGCATATTGCATGGAGGTGGGGGATAAATTTTTCGTAAAAGTTTACCAAACCAAGGAAAGCCCGAAGCTCCTTGACCGTTTTCGGAGAGGGGGTGTCCTTAATTGCTTGAACTTTGTTTGGTGTCGGGTGAATGCCCTCTCTGTCGAGCTGATGGCCAAGGTATTGCACCGAATCTTGTACAAACTGACATTTTTCCAACTTTAACCGTAGTCCCGCTGCTCTTATTCGTGCAAAAACCTCTTTAAGAAGACGCAGATGTTCCGTCATATTTTCTCCCCCCACCACTACATCGTCCAGTAAGACAGCCACTTTGGACACTCCCGCCAGCATATCGTCCATAAATCTCTGAAATCTAGCAGGGGCGTTCGCTAACCCGAAACACATGCGGCGATATCGATAATATCCTACGTGGGTCGCAATGGTTAGTAGTTTCCGGGATTCGTCTGCCACCTCCAACTGTAGGTACGCATCCCGTAAATCGACAACCGTGAAAACAGTTGACCCCACCAGTTTGGATACTAGGTCGTCAAAAGTCGGCATCATACAAAACTCATCAGCTAACACAGGGTTCAGAGTCCCTCGAAAGTCCCCACAGATTCTCACTGCTCTATTTCCCTAATCAATATTTACCGTTGGAGTCGCCCATTCTATCGGAGTCATCGCTGGATCCACCTTTTCAATAATCCCCTGAGACTCGAGTCGACGTAGTTCCTGCTCCACCAGCTTTCTCAATGAAAAGGGGACGCGTCTAGCTTTAAAAGCTTTCGGGACAGCAGACTCGTTAAGATGCAACTGCACTTTTACTCCACGTACCATGCCCAACTCAGGTCTAAAAATATCTTGAAATTCGTTCAATAGATTAGTAATATTTTTCCCTAAAGGTGTCTCTTTCTGAGGTCTATTGTTTGGAGAGGTGGAATTAGCTGAACCTACTTTTCTGACTGTCACATGCTTTGGTAAACTAAGTTCAAATGCCAGAGACCATGGTAACCCAAATAGAGGCCCATCATTCTCATCCATTACTACTACAGGAAGACTTAACGTCCGCTGATCCAGCTCAACCTTCAAGTTTGTCGTGCCTAATGATTTTAAAATATTTTTTCCGTACCCTGTTAGCGAGCCTCTGTACTTGGATAGTTTTGGGCACCCTAATTTCTCCCACCAATATCTGTTGATTGTCGAAACACGTGCCCCTGAATCATACTCCATTCTGCACCACTGTCCATTAAGCCTAACATCGATTGTGGCCATTGGTGCTTTTGTCTCAATTGCCCGAACGACTGTGGGCTCCACCTCATCTTCGCTTCCACTACTTCTACTTCCTGTCGCCACAGCTCTCACTACTTTGGCAGAATGCTTGCAACACCTAGCATAATGACCACGTCTATAACAGCGCCTACACACAACCTTCTCGGCTGGACAGCTCCCAACTCTGTGCTTTTCAAACCCGCAGGCCTGGCTTGGCGAGGATTTGGAAAATGAACCAACCTTCTCAATAGAAAAAGTTCACTTCTCTTTCTCAGTTTCACTCTCTGACTTCTCTAAGACTAATCCTAACTGTAAGACCTGTTGAAATGACACGTGCTTTTTGGCAGTGTCGACCCCATCCGGCCATCTTTGTTTCACCTCGGCTTCAAATTTAAGGTGGCCAACACCAGCCACAAAACGGTCTCGGAGTCTTTCATCCAGGCTAGCCTCGTACGAACAGAACGAGCTAAGCTCCTTCAATCGATTTGCATATTCCATAAAAGACTCTCCAACAGACCTATTTGCTTGCTCAAAGTTTATACGACTAGTAAAAATCGTAGTTGAAGGCATATATATTGCTGTGAATCCATTCACTACTTCTGAGTAGCTACACTCTTCCAAGCTTTTAGGAAAATATAGTTCTGAATCGCAGCTAAACTAGTAGTCCCTACATACGCAAGTAGAAGATCTTCTCTTATTTCACTCTGATCTGGTGATCCAAAACCTTTTAGTCTGCAAATACGTTCAAAATGATTTACATAACATTTCAAACTTACAGAATTATCGAAAGCCTGGAAACTGAAGGCAGCAATCCGCCGTGCCAAACTAAACTCCTCCCTACCTTCTTCTTCCATCCTCAGTGGGAATGATTGTTTTCTCGGCATCCTCGTCGCCAATATAGTATTTAAACACCGTTTAAATATTTATCTCATTTTATTGAATAACTAAAGGTTCAATCGAACATAACCAACCCAAAAACATAAGTCAAATTCAAACAACTCTTAATATAAATTAATCCATTTCCTAATACTACAATATATATATATATATATATATATATATATATATATATATATATATATATATATATAAATATATATATATATATATATAAATATATATATAAATATATATATATATATATATATATATATATATATATATAAATATATATATATATATATATATATATATATATATATATACAAATTTGAACCACCATCATTTTCGGTCTCTAGGGGTTCTGAAACGCAAAATTTTCTAGTCGGCACTTCCGGATTGTTTCATTGTATCAACCTTATAAGCGGGGTTCCTCCCTATGGGGGAGGGAGGAACCGCACTAAAAGGTTCTAAAGAAAGTTTTAATTAGGCGATGTCAATCGGAGAAATAAGTTCTTAAATCTTTAAAGTACCTAATTGATTTCGTTTATTCGAACGGTTCTTTTTGTTTGTTTTATTCCTTGTTATTTTTGAATTGCTTATAGTCGGATAATGTATTTGACAATAAAACAGATTAAGTAAAATAAGAAGATCAATTTATTGTTAGAAATGTAGCGTTCGAAGAGAGAGATCCCAAGGCTTTCCAAATGCCTCTGAGCGGAGACCTTTCTGGCCGACTTATGGGTTGGCCAACCCATACAGGTAAGATCGTAAATCAAGACCTTTCAAGACTGGTGGAACCAAAATAATAACTGATTCTATTTTAATCTTTCCAAATTAGACTAGGGATAAGAACGGAATTGCGCTAAGATGCTGCAGTTCCTGCGAGTCGGACTTTTTTTACGATGAGACTCTGGCTGTTTACACATTCTTACAAACCGCAGACAATTACTTTAATATGCACCACGACTTACTGTCAGAAGGTAGCCAGCACATCCATACACTATTTGTTTAAAAAGCTCATATTTATAAACCAAACTTTAATTTTAACCTGCAACTCATATTCTCAATTTTAGTCTTTTTTTTTTTACTTCTTAAATTATCTTTTATGTAATATTTCTGTTGTAATTTGTTTTGAGTCCTTAAACTATGTATTTCTATTTTTTAACTTAAGCTAAGCATAAGCCGAGGAATAGCGCTAACTTTATGGAAGTAACTAATAAGTAGTAATTTACCTACTTTGTTAGGGGGGGGGGGGGTTGACGAATAAAATTACAGGTGTTATGATGAAAACTTTATTTGTAAACAAATATAAAATGCAGTGGAATAAGCACGACGCTTTTCAAAATAGCTATAGATACCGTCCGTGAGCATATTGCTCCGCCAGTTAAGTATTGTCTGTATGTGGATGATTTTCTTATCTACATTCGAACAAAAGATCTAGAAGTTCCCGCAGAGTCTATCCAAAGGACGATATATAGGCTACAGAATTGGAGCGCTACTTACGCACTACAGTTCTCTACACGAAAGACTCAAAGCATAATTCTTACAAAAAAGCGACGTACACCACAAATACACACGACATACCACAACGAAAGATAACGATATTTACGGACTCAATCAGCGCAATACATGGACTACAAAACATGTACAACGATAATCCCATCATTATGAATATACTAGAACTGATAAACCGAACAAGTTACAATTTATTTGCTCCCAGAACATGAGGACATAGGACAAAGCACTCAAGCTAACGTACTGGCTCGGACGATGGCAAAACCAACAGGACATACACAGAGTTACATTACTGGATATGCAAACTGAAGCCAGAAGATTTGTTACAGAAAATTGACGGTAAATGACGACAGATAACAAACTTCGAGAAATAAAACAGACATTAGACGAATGGCCTTCAAGCAAGAGGAGAATCTGAAACAAATTATTGTTGGTGACAGAAATTATTTTAATCGAACCAATTACAGTCATTTTTGTCACCAACACTATATTTTCAGATTCTTTCTAATTATAAAACCGATTTTCTCAGTTATTCTAATTGTGGGTTAGTCACCCTTAGCACCGAGCCCTTCAATTATGATTACATAAGGATTTGTTCTTTTTAAATAATAAACTCAAATCAGTTCTAAGGAGGTGAGTAGAGTCAAGAGAGGTTTCCCGATATACATCGAGCTCCCGGCTCACGGACTCGGTTGCCGAGATGAAGACGAAGGAAGTGGAAGGAGAGTGAAGTAAAAGAAAATAACTCAATAAAGGATCGGGAGAGAAAAGTAAAGGTTGGAGTTAGGGTTGGCGGGAGGCAATACCTATTACCTCTCTCTCTCCTTGGAAAACATCTCCCTCCAATACCTCCTACCTATAGAATCAAACCAAAACACCGGCCTGTAAACATACTCCAGTGGAATCTCAATTAAATCATCGAGAAGAAAAAAATTAATTGCTCTTTTTCCCTTACCAAAATCATTATATGAAATTCTATAGTAACATCTATATCAAATGTTTATTTATTTAAATGCCTTCGCAACTTGGGGATTCGCTCCTTCAAATTATACATAAATCTATCAGATTCATTATACAGATATGTAACCAAAACTCAAAAATCGAAGTATGTAAAAAAAAGTCCGACTCCCAGGAACTGCGTCATCTTAGCGCGGTTCCGTTCTTATCCCTAGTCTCATTTGGAAAGATTAAAATACAAACCGGTTCGACCTTTCTTGAAAAGCTTTTATGGCCTTACCTGGATGGGTCAGCCACCCCTCACTATCCACTTCTAGAGATACTTATCTCACTGTTCAATGCATTGTAAAAAATGAAAATGCTTCATATTTTCTTGTATTTTTCTACTATAGTACTAATTATACAAATAAATCCAATTTAAATAAATAAATCCAATTTAAAACAAAAAAAACAAACGCATTAAAAAGTGTGCTAAATAACTACAAAAACCCAAAAGCAGCTAATGTTTCATTTTTGTTTTGTATTAACAAATGTTATTCATTTATTATATAATAAGTTGTAGCGGCTAGGCGATTCAACTTTTTAAAAAACATTAAATGAACATGTATAAAATAATATAAAAATGTTAAATTCGTTTCATGTAGACTTGTCTAGAATGTATGGTATTAGTATTGGTTTTGTTACAATGGTTTGTGTGTCTGTCAATAAGGTTTTAGTATTTGGCCGTAAGTTGGTAGTGGATGCAAATTTTTATTTTAATGGAATACGTAACATCTTATTTCTTCTCTCTTATTTTTTTTTTCAATTGATGTGTTGTTGCTAATTAAGTCTTAGAGGTCATGTTATAATTTGTCAAGTACGTCTTCTGAAGGTAGTTAAATATTTTTCCTATATATTGGCTCCTATCACCTAGTAGGTCTGTCATATTTACGGTAAGTCATAGTTTTATCTAAGTATACATTCTGTCAGTAGGTGTTTTATGGTGAGTGTTGAGTTACAATGTTCACATTTTGGTATTTCCTGTCTCGTCATGAGGTGTAAGTGTGTCAGCCGTGAATGGCCGATTCGTAAGCGACATAATACAACTTCTTCTCTCCTATTGTTTCTTTTGCTTGAAGGCCATTCACCAACTGTTTGTTTTATTTCTCGGAGTAACAAATATATTTAAGTAAATAAAGAAAAATAGCACCGTGAAATTTAGACAATATCTATAACAATTTAATATATATTTTATGGTTGAAAAGGCTCTTTCAACACTTACTGAGTGGCTAGGCTGAGGGGTGTAGCATAAGTGCTAGGTGATATAGGTATGGAAGTGTGTATTTTCTTTCTTCCCAGTATTCCAGGAATTGTAAATCAACGAAACCCTAAACTTCTTGATTGAAATACTGAAAACTTTTATTTCACATTGAAAAGAGAAGAAGTATGACATTAAACTTTATTTTCATGTTCTTAATTTTACGAGTTCTTAAATAACTTTTGCTCCTAAAACTTTTAAATACAAGTTTTTTATGTTGTTTTTAACTTATAAAATAAAAAAAATGTTAACAGTTAAATTTTAATTTTTTGATAAAAAAAATAACTGTTTCAATCCCTGCTTTAGACGTTTTAAGCACTTGTTTCTCCGATTCAAATCGGTCAAATTACGTCTGAGAAACCCCTACGTTCTCAGACGTAACCCTGAGGAAGCCAGCTGTATGACTGGCGAAACGTTGGTGAGGAAACTGAAGACACGGTCAAAAACCGAAGACCATAATGTTTGTAATGACTCGGAACGTAGAAGCCTACGAGGTAAATTTTAGAAAATTATTTTTTAAATATTTAGTTTGCATTTGAATGATAACTTTTCACATATCATGATTTCCCAACCGTTTTCATTGAAGATGCTAAAGAAAATCCCAAAAATGCTCATGTCGGATTATATTTTTTTGTTTTTTCTAAAACTTCCTTAACTTCAAACGCAAGCGAATGTAAAACATTTAATTTAGATGAATGTCAAACGTCTGAAATAATTTTCAATTGACTCAATCGTTTTTGTATCAGCGAAAACTATTTGTATCAACGTTTCTCGTAATCGGTTTCAAATATCGCTTTAAAATTGGTTTTCTTCGTTGACCGTCGTTCGTAAACCTGTAGACTGATATAACCGTGAAAGCTCTAGCGCTAAAATTTTCTCACCCCGGAAACCATGTTGAAAGTGGACGGATTCTGCTGATTAACGAACTTGACAGTTTTCATAAAAATCGGTGAAATACTAATCCAAACTCAGAAGCATACCCACTTCAAAGTTTTTGTGAGGTGGGGTGGAGGTGGCTGGTGATTGGAGTGGATGTGTGAACACATATATTTTTAATATAGGCCTTGCGAAAAAATGTTATATTCGTTTTTTAAATTGTTGTGTTTTTCTCGGGAACGAAGCAAAATAAAGATTTATGCCAAAATACATTTTTTCTTTGCTATTCTATCCTGCATCAATTCCCGAAGTTACGCAGTTTTTTTATGGACATCTTGTATATTTGTTTAAGCTAAACACTATTATCAATAAGTTCCTCATTTTCTTGCATTCTTTCACGAAAATACTAATATAAGGGTGCGTTTACACTAGGATAGTTATTGCAGGATATTTATATCAGAGAGAAATTGCGACTAATGTAAACCATGTAAAATTTATGTCAGACATAAATTCTACATGGTTTACATTAGTCAGAATTTCTCTCTGAAATAAATATCCTGCAATAACTATCCTAGTGTAAACCCACCCTAACAGATAAACAGAATTTGAAACAAAAAACAACCAATTACAAAGTGAGTTAAATAAAGTCAAAACCCTGTTCAACAGAACAAAACTAACACTTTTGAACTTTTATGCACTTATTTTTACGATTGACTCCGCCCAATCAATAATTACTTTACAACCATTTTTATAGGAAATTTTGTAATATTTTGGAAATAATTAATGTCTACGTAACACGATTTACGAGCCTTTTTGAGATATTTACGAAAATATACGAGGATCGCGAAACTTTGCATGTCTAAAAATAAAATATTTTTGACGAATACTTGTTAAACCCTTTAGCACCGGAGTTTTTTTTTTTTTTTTTTTTTTTCTAAAATTCTTAATACAAATGAATCAATTTTACGAACTTAGTATATAATTTAATTTTTCTATCATCGCTTAGATATTGGCGTTAACATATGGTAAAGCACGGTGCTAATGGGTTAATTCAAAATTTAAACATCTTAGTAGTTAGATGAATTTCAAGCATCTACAAAATATTTCAAATGAATCCCACGGTTCTAAGTACCCAAACCGAAAAAATGTTAGAAAAACATTTCTCAAAAACGGTTGCAGATTACGCTTAAACGTATATATGTATCTATCTATCTATATAATGTACTGTCAGACAATAATAAATTAATCATTTTGGAATTACAATATAATAATTGTTATCTAAATAGTAAACCGATAAAATGCGGAAGGTGGCGGGAGAAAACGCCAACTTTTTCCCGCTAACAGCACTCAGTCTAAGTCTAGCCCAGAACGGAGTAAGGAGTCTCTGAAGTCTATGTCCATCCTCAGCAGAGTAAGGAGTCACAGCGTACGGAGTGTAAGCCATCTTATATGATGTTTTATATGATGGTGAAGACGTGTCATGCTGAAGAAGCAATTATCTGAGAACTTATTCAAGTGCTATTTGGAATTTTGTTTGAAGACTCTATTTATTCAAAGGTAATAATTATAATTTGTGATTGTATTGATTTTTTTGTTATTACTTGTTTGATAATACATTTGTATTGGTAATTAGTGCTGATGTTCGTGAATGTGATAGACTCAAAGTGTTAACTAACTTTATTTCTCCTTCAGTCTATGAATATGTGAGTGAATGTGGAACATATAATGATGCTGTTGCAATTTTAAAAAGTCTATATATTAAACCAATCAATGAAATATTTGTTCGACATAAGCTCAAGACTCGACGCCAGGAACCTGGGGAAACTATTGACAGGTACGTCGAATCTCTTAAACGTTTGGCTAAAGATTGTAATTTTAAAGCTGTTAGTGCTGAAATTAACAGAGATGAATCTGTTAGAGATGCATTTATAGATGGGTTGCGGTCATCCCATATTCGTCAGAGATTATTGGAAAATCACACTTTAACCCTAGAAGAAACAGTTACTCAAGCAAGATCGTTGGAGCTCGCGGAACATCAATCCCAGGAATATTTGACTCCATCGACCATCAATACAGTCTCAATGAAGAAGGAATCGGATCCAAGCCACAGCGAAGAAGACTCTCGACCAGCTCCTCAATCAATCTCATCAGTCAGTCCAAAGTGCTACTTTTGCGGTTTCCAGAAACACAGTAGATCCATCTGCCCAGCCAGGGAGGCTATCTGTAGAAGCTGTGGGATCAAGGGTCACTACCAGAAGGTATGTAGAAATAAGGATAAATATTCAGTATCACCCCGGCGTCCAACAAATTCCACTAATTGTTTAGCATCTCTACCTTCAAATCTAAGAAAAGCTGTTGTTACTGTCAAGATTAATGGCTCAAATGCTCATGGTTTGATAGACACAGGTAGCACTGGTACTTTCATTAGTCATTCCACTGTCTCAAAACTTAAAATTCCTGTGATTCCCTGTAAAGTAGAAGATGTTGCTATGGCGTCAACCTCCTTGAAATCCCAAATTAAGGGTCAATGTAGGATAAACCTTCAGTTACAGGATCATGAATACAATGGTGTAACAGTTAGCATCCTTAGAGATCTTTGTACGGACATCATAATAGGTCATGACATCCTAAATAGACATTCTTCAATTCAGGTAACATTTGGAGGAACTGAAGCTCCCTTGAATATTTGTAGTGTTGCAGTTGCTAATGTAGAACCTGCTCAACTGTTTACTAATTTATCTCCTAACTGCAAGCCAATACCAATAAGATCGCGTAGACATTCTGCCCCGGATACGAAATTCATTGAAAATGAAATAAAGAAATTGCTAGAAGATGGCATCATTGAAGAGAGCATTTCACCATGGCGAGCTCAAGTATTGGTTGTGGAATCCCCTAATCACCGGCGTAGGATGGTTGTCGACTACTCCCAGACAATCAACAGGTTCACTGAATTAGATGCATTCCCACTCCCAAGGATAGATGACATTATTAATAGAGTTGCTTCATATAGAGTTTTCAGTTCGATTGACCTCCGCAGTGCGTATCACCAAATTCCTATCACACCTGAGGACAGACCTTATACAGCCTTTGAAGCCTGTGGACGACTATATCAATTCACTCGTATTCCGTTTGGTGTTAGGAATGGAGTTCCGGCTTTTCAAAGAGCTATAATGAACATAGTTGCCGCAGAAAATCTTCAAGGAATTGAGGTATATTTGGACGATGTGACAATCTGTGGTCGTGATCAACAAGAACATGATCAAAATTTAGAAAAATTTCTAAAGGCTGTTGCTAAGTACAATTTAACAATAAATCTACAGAAAAGTGCATTCTCATTAAGCACAATAAAGCTTTTGGGATTTATCATTCGCCACAAAACAATTAGTCCAGATCCTGAACGGTTGCAACCTCTCCGTGAATTGCCAATCCCAGGTACCTCATCTTCTCTCCGTCGAGCTATAGGTATGTTCTCCCATTTTGCCCCATTCATACCAAAGTTTGCTGAGAAAATCCAAGTATTAGTCAGAAGTTCTATACCTCTCAGTTTAGAAGCTGTGAAAACATTTGAGTCCATTAAGCTAGACATTCAAAATGCTGTGGTATCTTCAATCGACAACAACACTCCACTAACTGTTGAAACGGACGCATCTGATTATGCCATTGGAGCCACAATATCTCAAGACAAGAAACCGGTTGCCTTTTTCTCAAGATCTCTCACCAAGGCCGAACAGCTTCATTCGTCTATTGAGAAAGAAGCTTATGCGATAGTAGAAGCATTACGGAAGTGGAGACAATATCTTCTCAGTAGGAATTTTCGTCTTATTACTGATCAACGTTCAGTGTCATTCATGTTTGACAGTAATAAACAAGGAAAAATAAAGAATGAAAAAATAATGAGGTGGAGACTGGAACTTTCAAATTATAAATATGAAATAATATACAGACCAGGCAATGAGAACAAAACTGCGGATACATTATCACGAATTTGTTCTTCCATAGAAACTTCTTTCCCAAAGTTGAGAAATCTGCATGAAGTTTTGTGCCATCCAGGAGAAACAAGACTATATCATTGGGTTCGTTGTAAAAATCTCCCTTACTCATTGGAAGAAATACGAAAAGTCATATCAGGATGTCGTATTTGTTCTGAAGTAAAATCAAGATTCCGCAAATTCGAAGGAACTCTTATCAAAGCTACACAACCGTTCGAAAGGATCGTGATGGATTTTAAAGGCCCTTTGCCGTCATCTACAAGAAATCGTTACCTCCTAATAATTGTCGATGAGTATTCACGTTTTCCTTTTGCTTTTCCATGTCATGATATGTCATCCAATACAGTAATCTCGAAGCTTAAAGAACTTTTCTCAATTTTTGGCACACCTGCTTACGTGCACACTGACAGAGGTTCAAGTTTTCTTTCTCAAGAACTCAAATCATTTTTAACTGACATTGGTGTTGCTACAAGTCGAACGACTGCATACAATCCTCAAGGAAATGGACAATGTGAACGCTATGTTGGGATAGTTTGGAAAACTATTGAGCTGGCAGCAAGAAATCAAAATAGTGATATTTCTAGATGGGAGGAGGTTTGTAATCAGGCATTACATTCAATTCGTTCACTCCTCTGCACATCAACAAATACAACACCCCATGAACGTATGTTTAATTTCTCTCGCCAGTCCAGTGTGGGAGTCGGGATGCCAACGTGGCTCATGACCCCTGGTCCAGTCCTTATGAGAAGACATATTCGCTCAAAATATGACCCTCATGTCGATGAAGTATATTTATTGGAAGGGAACCCAGAATATTCATATGTTAGATTGCCTGACGGAAGGGAGACTACTGTGTCTACTAGACACCTTGCACCAATAGGCGAGACAGAAAGTATTCCCGAAAATCACTGCAACCATGAACAAATTGAAACATCAATTCGTGACATGGATGTCACAGGTCACCCAAAACCTTCCCCACAAAAAGACGCTCTTAAAGAAAATAAAAGTGTCTCTGAGAGAGTACCAGACGTGCCAAACACAACTGAATTCAATCCTCAACATCAACCAAATCCAGCAGTTCATCAATCATTAAGAAGAAGTACCCGTGAACGGCATCCCCCGCATACTTGAAAGACTTAACTACCTAGGAGGGATGAATGTTATAATATTTGTAACAGCTGTTTTATATTTCATTGTTTACAGCTGTTTTCTATTTCATTGTTTACTTTTGTTTATTCTATTCATTCAGTCTAATATGTAGTATTATTCTAAGTTCAATAAAGCCTAGTTTCAGGTTATTCTTTTCTCTTCTATAACAAATTGTATTTCAGTATTGTTTGGAAATACGTATTTGTTTAATATTCATTCACTCGGAACTTTTTATCCCTGAGATTAAGTTCTCATTGTAATATAATTATCCTAAAAATTACTTTTTCCAACTACAAATTTTATCTAAATAATTTATTTCCTTATAAATATAAAATTGTCATTACATTTAATGGCGACCAAACGTGGCGCATCCCTTTAATAAAAATAACCTTACAATATATATATATACACACTAGTTTTCTAAATAACAGCAGATTTCTAATAAAAAAAAAGAAGAAAAGCTTAATTAGTATCAAACAGAATCTTTATAGAGACATTTTCCACAAAGAAAATGTGTACCTAATGTGTTCCCTTAGGTTTCGAGGAAATCCCTCGAATAGGATAGAAGAAGGAAAATCGTGACACGAGAGTGAGGAAAAGGCAAAGGAACTTCCCTAAGAGATTGTAGGAGCGGCTCTAAGTGAATGATGGGGAAATTGGCTCCGAGCTTAGAGCTCCACTAACTCTTAGTGATTATCTGGCTTATCTTGTGTTAACCCTTATCCATTCTTCTAGAAGCTTTATATTCCTAAACCCTATACCGCTCTGAATAGATACTCTCATTCAAAGGAGACTTATATGACAGGAAACGTTATAGAATACGGCACAGGTATGGACAAAAGGGCCTCACCTACCTAAAAAGCTTTGTAGTTGTTATGTGTCCATGGTGAAAAACATGTCCATATTCTCAACATGGTCACTTACTGATATCTTTCGTCTTTCTCCACCACCGACATTTTTTGCTGGATATTGATGTTTTCCTAGCCGAATACTAATCATTCCTGACTGCTTATCATCAACTTCTATGGTGTTGGCCAAGTCCATATACACACCTATTGACAGCAGTGATCCTTCTCCGTATCTCTTGAGTTACCTCATTCTTGCTGTTCACTTCAGATCCAAGGTATATGAAGCTTCTAACTCTCTGGAATTTAAAAGGTCCTACTTCAAATTGGGAGATCAACCAGAAAATATCATAGAATACATATTTTTTGTTGTGGTGCATCAACTGCTGGGCAAGTTAGCAGAGGCTAACTATCTGTTGGCTGCCCAACAATATGAAAGGATATAGGAGGCGGTTATCCACTCAAACCTTTCCAAACCTCGGAGTTTCATCATTATATGATGAGTATGGATACCAGTCTATTAAAAGTGATAAGACCGTTATTTACACATTTCTAACTATTCCTAAACCTGTTTTGGTTGTCTCGGTTTCTCTCTTAATATGTTCATTATGAGCAAATAGAAAGACCAATAGTCCAAATTTGAAGAAACGCTCCTTAAATTCTTTAGCAGAAGAAGACTCCAAAAAACGTTTTATTTCTTTAAAAATGAAATGTTTTCCCTAGAATCACCTAAATGACATTAGTCCCAGTATTTCCCAAATTGTATAGCAAATTTCATTAAAATCCACATCTTGTATGATTCAACCTCTGTCAATGTAACATGGATTAATAAAGGAAATGTTGAAATCAGTAGTCTGATAATATCAATAGAATTAGTCACTTTACAAACGGAAAAATAATTCATCTTTCTCTTCTTTTAGCGCGGTTCCTCGCTCCCTTCATAGGGAGGAACCCCGACTAGAAAATTTTGCGTTTCAGAACCCCTAGAGACCGAAAGTAACGGTGGTTCAAATTTGTGTATATATATTTATTTATTTATTTATTTGTCTGTTCGCTCAATAATGGTCCGATTTTAATGAAATTTGGTACAAAAATCTTTCGTCTAATTTGAAAGGTCAAGTTTCATTCAACCAGCAGAATCCGCCAACCGGAACATGGTTTTTGGAGCGAATGTCGCGCGAAAAAAATCGTTCCGCTTACTTCATATCCATGCAAGTAGTCATTTTATAAGCTCTTGGCCTAGGAAAACGAATGAAACCATTGTTAAGGCGATAGCTTTAACCGTTTTCGAGAAAATTGGAAAAATAGTTGCTGAATAACGTTTTTGGTTTTGGTACTTAAAATCATGGGATTCAGTTGAAACATTTTCTGCATGTTCGGATTTCATCAAAACTAATATATTGAAAATATGGCTACGTTTGGTGTAGTTAAGGAAGTGTTAGAATAAAATATTTTATTAACAGACATAAAAAGCTTTGGGAACTTCGTATACTTTCCTTAATATCTCGGAAGGTTACCATTCGAAAGCATACTAAATACTCTACAAAAAAGGGTCTGAAGAAAGTTTTGATTAGGCTATGTCAATCGGAGAAATAAGTGCATAAAACTTTCGTTTATTTGAACGGTTCTTTTTGTCTGTTTTTATTTCTTGTTATTTTATTATTGCTTCTAGTAGGAGTAAAACATGATAAGAAAATGGAAAAGATATTTATAATTTTTTACGAAAGATCATAACAAACTAATAATTGCATCTACTCCTCTTTTTTTTTGTCTCTGTTTACCCTCGTTGTTATTTTTTCCCCCGATTTGCCTTAGTTTCTAATTGCTTGCTGTTATTTTGATTGAATTTTTTTTCAATAAAACATGACAAGTAATTGAGAGGCGTGTTTTTATTCTGAATTGACTTTGAGAGTCTTGCTTTAGATTGAGGAATCTAAAAAAAAAAAATGTTTAGTGCTATTTTAAGCTATCAAAATGACACTATGTATGAGAACGGAAACGCCTTAAGATGACGCAGTTCCTGCTGAAAGAGAACGTTTACACTTTATTGTAGGGTCAGACACCTGCCCGGGTCGAGCTACTAGGCAGGCTTCAGGTAGGCTTTCATTGCACTTCATAAATCAAGATGCATCCTAGGAGAGCTGACGGATATATATGCAGGAAGTCATGCAGCCAAATGCTATAGTATAAATATAATTATATTTTGTGGTTGTATGTGGCGTAGTACATTAAAATATAACACTACTTTCTCATTTTCTTGTACAATTTTATTTTGTTTAATTGCATTTAACAGTAAAATGAGTAGTTTAGTGTTTTTAATTGCATTCAACACTAAAATGGATATGTTAGTAAAGCAAGTTAATTAAATTAGAAACATATTCGTAGATGAGTCTTCGTAGAGCGAAACTTGGGACGGCGGAAAGAGTAATTTCCGCTTAGAATAGTTTCTTGTGCCTTGCCGACAATCTTGCTTTTCTTTGGAATATGTGTTTACATTAAAAATGATCTAAATAAAGTAATAACTGTTTGTATTCTACGTATACAAAATGACACTAGGGATATGAATGGAACCGCGCTAAGATGATGCAGTTCCTGCGGGTTGAACTTTTCATTATGAAGGAGTGGATAAGGATTTTATGTCAGAGTCTTTTAAAGACTATTTCCTTTTCACTCACTGAGTCAGTAGGTGAAGTTAGTTTCATGATTTCATAACCGGCTTTATCTCCACAAGCGTGTCAGTAAAAATACATTTATTGAGTAGCTGAGTTTATTTATTTATTTATGGGTGTTATAAATTTATTTATGAGTATACACAACAAAGACGATTTGCAAAATACATTTATTACATTTACTTCCAGTTACACAATCAAAACTGTATAACGTTTCAATGATGCCTTTAGAGTACCTTCTTTTGCTGGCATTTCTACTCCATCTCTTCTCAGTAAGTTAGTAGTATGAAATTAAATGACTGGCAGACTGATTGGACTAATTCCGAAAACCAACTATGGCAAATTAAAAATTAAATATGACGATAGCGTGTCATTTTGACCAGACTTGGATTAGGACACAGTTTTTTAACGGACTCTTATCTAATAGAACGACAAGACAGACACAATTCTTCGGGAATTTCATGGAAAACCTATCCTCCGGTGTTACATAAAAACCGTGAATCAATATTTGATGAAGGTGCTGGCGGCACCGAGCCAGGCTGGACTATCTCTCCTGGCAGATTTTCAGTTCAGCCTCATGTCACGGTGAATCCACCTTTTTTCTTCACTGCCATAAAGTGCCCTGTAGATAACTCTTATCTCTCGGATGTCTGTATGAAGTATTTATTCGGCATGGTAGGGCAGAGGAGGGGGGCTCTTTCTGATTAGATCTACTACACACTTTTTTATATTTTCTGACGCGGCAAGAAGAGTATGATTTAGGCTACAAATTCAATGCTAGGCGAATATGAGTTAAATACTATGATTGGAGGCCCGGTGACCGTGAGTGCTAAGGCGTATGCACTCGGTGCCTAAGGTCGTGGGATCGATTACCATTAGGGGTGTTAGCTTTTTTTTTCCAATAAAGAAAAGGCTTCAGCACTATCCTATTATATCATCATATTATTAACAATTTTTATTTATTTATAAGCACCGTTACAAGTCCTTCGAATAAAATATACAATTAAACTAAGGTGGTGACTTAGTAGTTAGATGTCTTCGTTATTGTTATTATATAAAAAATAAATTAATAAATTAAGTGCTTATAACACTTGTAATGAATGCTTAATATACAAAATTTATAAAATTAGAATAATTTTTCAAACAGATGCCTAGGGTTAATTTTTTTAATTTAAATTGTGCGATAGATTTTAATGCGTTAAAAAAATATAACGATTTACAGAAATTTTCAAACCTTAGAAAAGTGGAGAGGTTCCGCTGCTCCGTGTGGAAGCGGAAAGAGTATGAAGTGTAATACCATTTCCTTAAATGTTAGTTCTTTCCTATAAGAACTAAAATAATTCAGACTCAGGTATTGAAGTAAGTGTCATCTTTTAGTAAGGAAGAATTAGTAAAATAATCGAACGGGTATAATTTTAGTCTCTTCAAGTAGAATAGAATAATATTTATTGGCTTATAATACCGTATAGCCATGGAATCTGGCCCATTTGGTGTTTGTGGTTGTTAATGGACGCGAAATAGATCACTAATAATAATAATACTCTACATAAGAAAATAACAGACATATATATACATATATATATACATACATATATATATACATACATACATATATATATATATGGTATATATATATATATATATATATATATATATATATATATATATATATATATATATACCCTGATAAATCAAGTCAAAACTACGGAAATAAAAAGTCATTTTTATATTAAAACGTAGTTTTATGACCTATCTTGATCTAACCCCAAAAAATTAACCATCGCCAGGTTCATATATCAAGTGTATGTTTGTTCCTTATACAAATCCACAACGTTTGGCCGATTTTGGCACACAAGGAGGTCTTGACATGGGAAATCTCGTAGGCTAAGTCAAAAACGTCTACCAGCTGTTTGTCTGTATGTTCGTTCCTTATACAAATCCACACAGTTTGACAGATATTGACCAAACTTGGCACACTGTTTTTTTTTTTTTTTTTTTTTTTTTTTTTTTTTTTTTTTTTTTTTTTTTTTTTTTTTTTCCAAACGGCAAATCTGGGCCATTAACTAAGTTAAAATCGTCTAGGCCTCACAGTTTGGAGGTCATGGGATCGATACTTACAGATTTGTGGTACTAGATATTAATATGACTTATTTGGTTTCCAAGTTATTTTGGCTTTTCTAGACGCAGAAAATAGGTGTAGCATGGCACGCCGGGTACCAGCCAGTTTCTAATAAAAGATCACTTTTTCTTGTGTCTTATGTAATATATTATAGAAATCACATAAGGGCCTTTCCATGTCAATTCAACCAATGAAAGCACTGTTTACAACCTGACCCTATTAGATTTTTTTGACATCTTGAATCCTAATAACTCAAACAACCCCTTGAATGGTACAATTTTTTAAAAAAATTTATCTCTTTCCGTTTTTTTAGTATTAATTTTCAAAGTATTGAAAAACCGCCTTTTTTTGGTCAACTGGAAAATGTTTAGTGCTAGGTAGATTAAGTTCTATTCTAGCTAGAACATACTCTCATTGTTTAGCTTATTAAATGGACTTTAATTTGATATACAACAAGACCAACTTATTACAAATTTTACGTTCAAACATTTTTTCGAAATCTTGTACGTAACGGTTTTCGAAAAACTGTACTTTTAAAATTCTGAAATAAAAAAGCTATTATTGATATTATAATACGCTTAATATGCTCAAAAATACAGTCCAATCGATAAACGTTTAAACTGTCAAGCAGATCCACTAGCTATAGGAGGGTATGAAAGTTTAGCCACAATGTCTTCTTAAAATACTTAAAAATACACAATATTAAAATATGAATAAATACAGTTTATGCATATAAAACGTCAAGTTCATGATTTTACATAAAGCAGAACAATAACAATACACTTATCTCTTCTAATAGTGATTTATTACTAAGTAATTATTACAATATTAACAATAGATTCCCGGGGTCTCCCGTGGTCTAGTGGCTAGCGCGCCACTAGAAGATTCCCTTTTTGAATAAAAATAATAAAGAAGTAATAAAATAAACACTATATACTTATAACGAGCTATCATAAAATGAATACTCTCCTAAATAGAAATTTAATGAAAATAAATATTCTAAATTTAATCTTGGGTCGTAGCTCGAATATATCTTAAATCGCACAAACTTTTAATAGAAAGAAGAAAATTGAATTTAATTGATCTAAGCTATTGATAACAAGGATATTCTCTAATGATATGTAATCGCTGTTTTGTGTTATATATTTCCTCAAATGTGTTGTTCTAAATGAAATCAACGCCGGGCAGTGCAATAATAAGTGGTTTAAGCTGTGATTTATGATTTGATGACACCATCTACATATTTCTCCTGTTTTTAAATGGACAACAATGGAAAAGTTTAATATTTTCATTACCCGAATCTCTTAGTTGCCTAATAAGTTTTACTTTATATATATATATATATATATATATATATATATATATATATATATATATTTGTATGGCAGGTTAAATTGTGCTGAGGCTGAGTGCTATTGAAACTACAAATAGTTCTGTAAAGAGGGCTGTAATTTGAGTTGAGGGCCTTTTCAATGTCTAAGGAATAGAGGAGGTTCTTTAGTTTTTCAATAACAATATTTTTCTTAATCTATGAATTTGTTGGCACCGAAAAATCAAAGAAATTGTCTTCTGTATAATTTTTTGATGTTATTTGTTTAATTTGAGATACCCAATTAAAGCCAATATCACTCTTTTTGGAATCTAACTCTATGAGCCTAACAAGACATTTCCGTGGCAATCGGTTTTCAGGCATTGAAAGTATTTTAATACAAAAATTAATTATTTTCTTCAAAACAACTTCCTTCAATGGATTTCTCCCAGATTCCAGACGGACAATAAAATTAGGGGTACATTTGGGCCAAGAATACAAATACTTTAGAAATTTAAGCTGCACCGTCTCTATAGCCTCGAGGTATTTCAGGCTCCAAATCTCGGATCCATAAAGAAGAGTTGATGAAACCATGGAATCGAATAAAATCATTTTGGTTTGCCAGGAATCGCTCTTACCTCTGTTGAGTATTTCTCTCACCTTAGCACCTGCGACTTGTGATCTCTGGATGAAGTAATTTAAAGTTTTGGAAAATTTTGCGGAGGATGATATCTCTTCAAGTAACTGGGCTCAATTTTCAAATAAAAACAAGCTTGTCAGTTGTCACCTCATAAGAAAGAGAGCAGAAACGAGGTTGAATAATTAGAACTGAAATGAAAATTAATGTTCTAACTATGAAAATATTATACTTATATTTCTATAACAGTATAATATCTTCCTGTATGAAGCTTGACAGGTATTGAATTTTCTTTCTTGTATAAGAAAATCTACCCTTGAATCATTAGGCGAAGACTCTTCTCGAATTTCCTGTTGTGGTCATTAACCAAAATATTTTATCTTATTATCCTGTTCATAGCCATTCTATAATTGGGAGAGGACTTAAGTGACATAAATAAATTAGATTGTTATAAAGTTATAACAAGCAAATGTCAATATCTGTCTGTTTATTTATTTTTTGATTCGAAGTTTTTGTTTTTTTTGGAAGAGTTAATTTTGTTGCATCTTGGCAAATATTTAACCTTTAAAGTTATAATTATAAAACTATTTTTTTATTTATTTTAAATATAACCTTTTTCTAACCATATAAATGACTGTTGAATTATCTCTAAAGGTACTTGCAAAAAATCCTTCTCAAACTAAAAATAAAATGTAAACGTTTTTGCATATAACTTCAATCCCAGAACTCGTAGAAACACCCCGATTGGAGGGAAATCGACCCTCCAAGTTTGATTTGAATCGAATAAATATTCTTTGAAATATGGCCAGATTGTTGAATCTTTAACAAAATTTTAAGGGTCCCCCCTTAGCGAAATTTAAAATATGTTTTTTATTATTTATGTAATATTCCCAAAATTTGAATTTAGAGGTTATCCAATGTGCTAAAAACGAATCTGACATCCGTTTTCAAATCAAAAATTGTTTTACATACTCGACCTTATAGAACTCATTATTCTGCCAAAATTTTGGTAAGGGGGTCCCTTAAAATTTTGTTAAAGATTCAACAATCTGGCCATATTTCAAATAATATTTACTCGATTCAAACCAAACTTGGATGGGCGATTTCCCTCCAATCGGGGTGTTTCTACGTGTTCTCGAATTGACGTTATATGCAAAAACGTTTACGTTTTATTTGTACTGTGAGAACGAATTTTTGCAAGTACCTTTAGAGATAATACAGCAGTCATTTATATGGTTAGAAAAAGGAGTCTTTCTTCTTTTGAAAGATTTCAATGACGTAAAAATCGGATATTCTCAAGGGGAGATATTGAATTTCAAAACGTCTGGTTACTTTTTCGCTTACTTTTTAGTCTCTTCTAGACTGGGGAAAATCATTATTTTTTGTTTTCAATGATATTCACCACATTAGGGTTTCTTAGGGTGCTGAGTTTAAATCTGCTATTATTTTTGGTGTAAAAAAAATTATAATACTAGTTTACTTGAAAACATCAGCATATTTCTGAATTTATTTGACGATATATAAATTATTGTTTAACGATTATATTTTTCCTTTAATCAACTCAGTAAAACGAATGAATTGGTGAAAGAATCATGTCGATATCATCTTCTAAACTCCATATAAAGGTTTCTAAGGCGCATTGAACGGAACGCTCGGATACGTGTCGACTACTTTTCGATGTAGAATCACCAGAAAAAAATGGTCCAAATCGATGACCCCATCGCTGTATACTCCCCTTGTAAGTGTCAAAGTATGTATTAGTTGGCCTCCGTATTTGTGGTAGTCAATCCCCAAGTATAACTTTGCTGATTTACATCAATCAGTATAATAATAGACTTGGATGTTGGGTGATGAGATTTTGGGTTGTAAAATTTGTAATATAATATTTAATATCTGCTTTATTTAGTAATTTTCTAAAATGCTTAAACATTTCTACAATGATTTTTCATATGAAATAAACGAAAGAAAGAAAAAGCTTCTGTAATAATAGAAACACAAAGTAGAGTTTATTTTACACGTTAATTTGACGATTATGTAAAGGATGATAAGCAGAAATAATATACAATTGGCTATTTTTGAATAAAAAGGTCGTTCTGTAAATTATTTCCAATTCAGAAGAACTTTTTTTAGCATTCCATATATTCAATATGATATAAATAAATACCGAGGAGAATGATGAGCATGTCCTTTACCGAGAGTCAAATAATGATTGGCTTTATTATTTTATTTAAAAATGTTTACTTCTTGTTATTATATCCAAATATAATTTATTACTCATTCAGTCATATTACTAATGAAAGAGGAAATCTGTCATTAGTAATGAAAGAGGGATCTTTTTCGCACTATTTATTTGTTCTTTACGGCGCTCCGACATCTTGGCCATTAGCGCCGGGTTATCTACTGGTTACCACCCTTCCTAAGCAGCCATTGTACGCAGAGAATTCCCTACTCGGGCCCTGATAGGGGAAAATCCCTGCTTGAGGAGGGACTCCAACCTCTCTCGCCTGCATGGAAATCCCGAGTGTTAGACACTCTTTCACGGGGGAGACCCCCCCCCCCACCATTTTTCGCACAAAAATGTACATGCATACGCAAATAAAAGAAAACTAATTAAAAAAAGATGTGGCCTTCCAGTATATGTTTAAATTGAAGGACAACGTCTATATAAGGCCTACTAATCACTGACATCTCATGTGTGTCATTTGACTCATTCAAGTTTCTTTTCGGTTAGTTTCAGCAGTCCATGTAAAAAATACTGTTTCATGTAAGTTTTTTTAGTGATTTCGAAAATGTCGATACTTCTCGTACATTGTTTTCCATATAAGAAATATAATTTATACGAAACAAAGCAGATTCTCAGAAACGCCTATAAAAATTGTAACACAAAGTTGAGTTTTTTTAAGAATTACATTTAATGATTTTGATGAGAGTTCTTTAAAGAGATGGGAATTTACACTCTTGAAGAATAATAAATTCCTTAAGCTCGCTACTTACTTTTGACAAAAATACCAAATTTTTAAACAAGAAACTTGTAAATATTTAAGGCTTCAAAATGTGATGGTCTATGAGTTCGTTTTATTTTTAAATACATCAAATTTTATCAAGCAGAAAAAGGAATATTGGAAGACAGAAGGACTGCATGGTGGCAAGAAAATGAAAGAAATAATTATTTTTTTTTTTGGGAGGGGATTAAACATTAAGTAAATAAAGTGAACAGGTATAACACACATGAATTAACATGTAAAAACTTCAATAAAGTATATATTGGAATATCTAAAAAAGTAGTTAAGATAAGAATAATGCAGCTCATAGAATGTAGATAAACATGAGGATAGAACAGCACTTATAAACCATGCTATAATAAATAAACTTGTATTCGAGGTTAACCTTGTGTTCGATAAAGGTTAGAGTTAAAAAAAAAAAAAAAAAAAAAAAAAAAAAAAAAAACACAACTAAAGGAAAATGTGCATATTTTTTGAAATAATAAAAATGTAGTTAACAAAAAACTTATATTATATTTTTATATAACTTTGTTTAATTTATTGGTCATAGCTCAAACGAATTTTACAATTCCATGTTTCATTTGATACGTCTATTATGATATTATTTATTTAATTTTCAAACCTGACATTAAAATGGTGATTCTTTCTTTGCTGATGATGTCAGATCAGACTTGGCTCTTATAGCAGACATGTCGCCATACTTAGAGCGCATCTGTAAAAACTTAGACATACATATTTGGTTGTTGAGTGGGTCTCACTGCTATTTTGCAAAACTGCGAAATAATTTTAACGTTTCTAAGCAACAGACCAGGAAATTCATTACAAATCTTTTGACGCCTTGAAAAAGTCTTTAGCATGTACACTTTCGCACCTATGAGCGAAACAAGTACCCCGAATTCGAATATTTAAAATTTAAAAAATACATTTCAGGCATTTTTCGATTTACGCATACCTTAATTATTGTTACTTGTGTTATTCTGAAAATTTCCTCGCTTGCTTGCCCTCTCTCAATGTCCAACTAAAAACGGATTTGCCCTGTACTAGTATCAGAGGATGTGAAATTTTAATAAATGACTATAACGTGAAAGCGTTTTTAATATACTGACCTGTAGCTTATTTTGTAAATAAAATAAGTCTCTTTTTTTTTTCTTTTTCACTTTTTTTTTTTTATATTTAGTCACAGTTTTTTAATTATGTTTCTTATCAAAGGAAGCCAACTCGTAACAAAAAATGATCCAATGCTTTCCAGGAATAGCCTTTGTTTGCTATTAGCCAAATTTTTTACCATATTAGCATGCTCTCGTAGCCTTCCTATAATAGGGAGAGAATTTACAAGAGCAGAAATGAAGTGGCTGTGGCTTCAAAGGACCCCCCGCCACTTCACCCTCAAAACCCCTCAGAAATTTAATAACCTTTGAAAGATAGGCCTAAATTAATAAACTCTCCCTCTTCTACCTTGGGCATTGAAGAACATTTATAACGTATAAACTTATTAGCCTCAATAATTAATTTACAAGATAGATACATATATCCCTCCAGGAAAATGAATCTCTGTATGTATATTAGGTAATAGCATATTTTAAAATAGCTCTTTTGTGGCTTAAACTGAGGTACTGAATGTCTACAATTACTAAAACAGAAAGAAAAAATGAGCGAACGCCTTCATTAAATAATTTATTCTTTGTTAAATTAAATTATTATTAAATTGTATGATTTATTAAAATTCCCCTCTCTCTCTACGCAACCTGTAAAAGCTGAGCAAGACTGATGCTACCATACTTTCATTTTTAATTTAATCAAAATTGGTATTCATATTAGACAGCATATGTAATTTTGGATTATTGATTATTTATGAATTTACACATATACCAGCATATATATATATATATATATATATATATATATATATATATATATATATACCCTGATAAATCAAGTCAAAACTACGGAAATAAAAAGTCATTTTTATATTAAAACGTAGTTTTATGACCTATCTTGATCTAACCCCAAAAAATTAACCATCGCCAGGTTCATATATCAAGTGTCTGTTTGTTCCTTATACAAATCCACAACGTTTGGCCGATTTTGGCACACAAGGAGGTCTTGACATGGGAAGTCTCGTAGGCTAAGTCAAAAACGTCTACCAGCTGTTTGTCTGTATGTTCGTTCCTTATACAAATCCACACAGTTTGACAGATATTGACCAAACTTGGCACACTGTTTTTTTTGTTTTTTTTTTTTTTTTCAAACGGCAAATCTGGGCCATTAACTAAGTTAAAATCGTCTAGGCCTCACAGTTTGGAGGTCATGGGATCGATACAGATTTGTGGTACTAGATATTAATATGACTTATTTGGTTTCCAAGTTATTTTGGCTTTTCTAGACGCAGAAAGTAGGTGTAGCATGGCACGCCGGGTACCAGTCAGTTTCTAATAAAAGATCACTTTTTCTTGTGTCTTATGTAATATATTATAGAAATCACATAAGGGCCATTCCATGTCAATTCAACCAATGAAAGCACTGTTTACAACCTGACCCTATTAGATTTTTTTGACATCTTGAATCCTAATAACTCAAACAACCCCTTGAATGGTACAATTTTTTAAAAAAATTTATCTCTTTCCGTTTTTTTTAGTATTAATTTTCAAAGTATTGAAAAACCGCCTTTTTTTGGTCAACTGGAAAATGTTTAGTGCTAGATAGATTAAGTTCTATTCTAGCTAGAACATACTCTCATTGTTTAGCTTATTAAATGGACTTTAATTTGATATACAACAAGACGAACTTATTACAAATTTTACGTTTAAACATTTTTTTCGAAATCTTGTACGTAACGGATTTCGAAAAACTGTACTTTTAAAATTCTGAAATAAATAAACTATTATTGATATTATGATACGCTTAATATGCTCAAAAATACAGTCCAATCGATAAACGTTTTAACTGTCAAGCAGATCCACTAGCAATAGTAGGGTATGGAAGTTTAGCCACAATGTCTTCAACATCAATATCATACAAATTTTCATCTTCTCTTGTAAACTTGTCACTTAAAGTTTGTTTTTTAAAATATTGCATCTTACACATTGGACATTTAATACCACAGACCTCTTCGACTAAATATATAATAGTATTTTAGCGCGGTTCCTCCCTCCCCCAAAGGGAGGAACCCCGCTTATAAGGTTCATCTCATGACGCAATCCGGAAGTGCCAACTAGAAAATTTTGCGTTTCAGAGCCCCTAGAGACCGAAAATGATAGTGGTTAAACTTTGTATATATATATATATATATATATATATATATATATCTTGACATTGATTTGGCTGGACGGTGGTGGTACTGCATCATAATAGGAAAACCAACAAACTCCAAGGTCTCCACCACAAATGATTTATTTTTATTCACTCAAAGCAAGCTTTCGGAGTCTACAGCTCCATCCTCAGTGCTTCTACAGCATAGAAAAACAAAACATATATAATCTTTAACACCTGAGAATAAGCTTATCAAATAAATTTGAATTGTCAGGAACCATTTAAAACCAATCAATGCAATCATAAAAACCAATTAAATCCTAAAACAAAAAACACGTAATCAACCACACAAGCATTCATACTCAAATATACATTAAAAAAAGCAAAATACACACTTTCTGTCCAAGCACACGTACGAAAAAATAAATAAATAAGTACATAAATAAAAAAAAAAAAAACACTAGTGAATCACAAGTTAAAAATAAAAATAAAAACCTAATGCTGAGACACCCACCCAGTTCTTCACTGCAGGCGGTTCACCCGTAGACTGAGGTCTCTTCTTGGGAACTCTCCGAGCCGGGATAATCCTTCTTCAGTCCCGTATTTCAAACGCCAAGTATCCGTCCTCGTATTGAGATTTTTACCTTTATTTATTAGTTTATCTAATTTAATCTCAATCCCTTCTATCACGTTCATCTTATACCCCTTTTTAACATTGTGCAACAAAGTTACATCGAGGGCCTCTTTATTGTGGTCTTCTTTTTGCAAATGAGTGAACATTTCCGACGAGTTATACGTCATATGCTCATAACACCTTTTCTTCAATTTACGACCACACTGTCCAATATAAGACGCCTCACACGATGTACATTTCATCTTGTAAATCCCAGACTTCTCCACTAAGGGTACTTTTTCCTTGGCATTACACAGTAGAGACTTAAAAGAGCCAAGGTTTTTGAAAGCCACATTAATTCCTTGGCTACCTAACTGTTGCCCCAACTTGTCTGAAAGACCTTCTATATATGGCATAGAACACCATTTGATCGATGTTTTATGCGACTCTTCTTTGTCCCCATCTTTCCCATATATTTTTTTGAGACGTCTCTTCACTAGTTTATCCACTAACGTTTTTCCATAACCATTCACCTGTGCTAGGTGTTTTATGGTATTTAGTTCATTTAGATAGTCTCCTTTACTAAGTGGGATCCTCAGCATTCGGTCAACTAAATATATAAAACTAGACAATTTGTGCCTATAACTATGACTCGAGTCAGATGGAATCAAGGTATCTGTGAAAGTGGGCTTCCTATATATGCCAAATGAGTGAGCCTTCTTCTCTCTCGTTATCTGTAAATCCAAAAAACATAACACTCCCTCAACTTCCAATTCAGACGTGAACCGAATAGACCCATGACATCCATTGGCGTACTTTAACAATCCAGTCAATTCATCACGCGACCCGGAAAACCCCAACAATACGTCGTCCACATACCTGTACCAAAATTTGATCCGACCATAGAATGGATTTTTCTTAGTATTTATGAAACATGCCTCAAACCAGTCCATAAACATGTCAGCCGCTAAAGGGCTAATTTACATTAATTTTGGCGTAAGCAGATTTTAAGTAATTGTATGAATTCTGAAATAACTACAGGATTGATTTTTCTGTTATTTAATACTTTTTTAAAAAGGCTGACTGCGTGATCTGGCGGTATGTTTGTGAACATGTTAGTCACATCAAAAGATACAAGGAGCCTGTTCTCCGGCAACGCGTCAGGATTGATGTTATTCAATTTCTCGATGAGGTCAATAAATTTTTCAAACAAAACACAGGCCTGGTTATGGGTTCTCCCATTAGCCCTTTAGCGGCTGACATGTTTATGGACTGGTTTGAGGCATGTTTCATAAATACTAAGAAAAATCCATTCTATGGTCGGATCAAATTTTGGTACAGGTATGTGGACGACGTATTGTTGGGGTTTTCCAGGTCGCGTGATGAATTGACTGGATTGTTAAAGTACGCCAATGGATGTCATGGGTCTATTCGGTTCACGTCTGAATTGGAAGTTGAGGGAGTGTTATGTTTTTTGGATTTACAGATAACGAGAGAGAAGAAGGCTCACTCATTTGGCATATATAGGAAGCCCACTTTCACAGATACCTTGATTCCATCTGACTCGAGTCATAGTTATAGGCACAAATTGTCTAGTTTTATATATTTAGTTGACCGAATGCTGAGGATCCCACTTAGTAAAGGAGACTATCTAAATGAACTAAATACCATAAAACACCTAGCACAGGTGAATGGTTATGGAAAAACGTTAGTGGATAAACTAGTGAAGAGACGTCTCAAAAAAATATATGGGAAAGATGGGGACAAAGAAGAGTCGCATAAAACATCGATCAAATGGTGTTCTATGCCATATATAGGTCTTTCAGACATGTTGGGGCAACAGTTAGGTAGCCAAGGAATTAATGTGGCTTTCAAAAACCTTGGCTCTTTAAAGTCTCTACTGTGTAATGCCAAGGAAAAAGTACCCTTAGTGGAGAAGTCTGGGATTTACAAGATGAAATGTACATCGTGTGAGGCGTCTTATATTGGACAGTGTGGTCGTAAATTGAAGAAAAGGTGTTATGAGCATATGACGTATAACTCGTCGGAAATGTTCACTCATTTGCAAAAAGAAGACCACAATAAAGAGGCCCTCGATGTAACTTTGTTGCACAATGTTAAAAAGGGGTATAAGATGAACGTGATAGAAGGGATTGAGATTAAATTAGATAAACTAATAAATAAAGGTAAAAATCTCAATACGAGGACGGATACTTGGCGTTTGAAATACGGGACTGAAGAAGGATTATCCCGGCTCAGAGAGTTCCCAGGAAGAGACCTCAGTCTACGGGTGAACCGCCTGCAGTGAAGAACTGGGTGGGTGTCTCAGCATTAGGTTTTTATTTTTATTTTTAACTTGTGATTCACTAGTGTTTTTTTTTTTTATTTATGTACTTATTTATTTATTTTTTCGTACGTGTGCTTGGACAGAAAGTGTGTATTTTGCTGTTTTTAATGTATATTTGAGTATGAATGCTTGTGTGGTTGATTACGTGTTTTTTGTTTTAGGATTTAATTGGTTTTTATGATTGCATTGATTGGTTTTAAATGGTTCCTGACAATTCAAATTTATTTGATAAGCTTATTCTCAGGTGTTAAAGATTATATATGTTTTGTTTTTCTATGCTGTAGAAGCACTGAGGATGGAGCTGTAGACTCCGAAAGCTTGCGTTGAGTGAATAAAAATAAATCATTTGTGGTGGAGACCTTGGAGTTTGTTGGTTTTCCTATTATATATATATATATATATATATATATATATATGTCTGTTCGCTCTTTAGCTCCCAGACGAATGGTCCGATTTTGATGAAATTTGGTACAAAAATCTGTCGTCCAATTTGAAAGGTCAAGTTCGTTAACCAGCAAAATCCGCCCACTTGAAGATGGCGTTTGGGTCGAAATTCGCGCGCAAAAAAAATCGTAACGCTTACGTTTTTGAGTTCATAAGCTTGTAAGTACTCGTTTTATATGCTTCTTGGGCTAGGAAAACGAATGAAACCATTTTCAAGGCGATAGCTATAACCGTTTTCGAGAAAATTGGAAAAATAGTTTTTGAATAGCGATTTTGGTTTGGGTTCTTAGAATCATGGGATTCACTTGACACGTTTTCTACATGTTCTACTTTCATTAAAACTAATATGTTAAAATTTTGGTTACGTTTGGAGTTAAGGAAGGATTAAAATAAAATATTTTACTAACAGACATGAAAAGTTTTGGGAACTTCGAATACTTTCCCTAATATCTCGAAAACTGTTTGAAATATTGGCAAACGGAGGGTTACCATGCGAAAGCTTACTAAATGTTCTACAAAAAAGATTCTGAAACAATTTTTGATTAGGCGATGTCAATCGGAGAAATACGTGCTTAAACTTTGAAGTAATTGATTTCGTTTATTTGAACGGTTCTTCTTGTTTGTTTTTATTCCTTGTTATTTTTTCATTTCTTATAGTAGGATAATGTATTTGACAATAAAACAGATTAATTAAATTAAGAAAAACAATTCATTGCTAGAAATGTATCAGGCTGTACCGTATGAAATGTCAGTTTTGGATTTGCCGATTTCCTTCAAATGACTTGAAACTGTCGAGGCTCCTACTCCGAGTTCTTTGTCATGTTCCCTAGTGTTTGTAATTGCTTATAGTAGTCAAATGTATTTGTCAATAAAACAGGACACGTATAATTAGAAACATTATTCAACTTCACACAGTTAGATTCTATGAGGGAATAGAGAGTCCGTTCACTGCCTGTAGTTCAACAAAAAATGTACCTGCTACGAGTTAATCCTCAAGAGTTGTAAATATTCCCCAGGTATCTGCCGACTCAAATACAAAGCCTAGTTTGGTTTTGGTTTTTACAATCATGGGATGCAGTTAAAACATTTTTTGCATGTTCGAATTTCATCAAAACTAACATGTTAAACTCTTGGTTACGTTTGGAGTTAAGGAAGGGTTAGAATAAAATATTTTATGAACAGACATGAAAAGTTTTGGGAACTTCGTTTACTTTCATTAATATCTCGAACGCGGTTGGTAAATTATGATAAGTGGATAGAAACTATTTGAAAGCTTTCTAAATTCTCTAAAAAAAAAACATTCTGAAACAATTTTTGATTAGGTGATCTCGATCGAAGAAATAAGTGCTTAAAACTTCAAATACGTCTGTTTAGCTCTTATGAACGTTTTTTTGTCTTTCTTTTTGTAATTTTTGTCTCTTTCCCTGAGTTTTTTATTGCTATTTATTTTTGTAATTTTTTATATTACGAAAATGTATTTGTGCGTAAAACAGGATAGGTAAAATGAGACCCATTTTCTGTTGCTAAAAATAATGAAAAGTTTTGGGCACTTCGTATACTTTCATTAATATCTCGAAAACGGTTAAAAATCTTGGGAAGCGAAAGGTTACCATTACTAAATGGTCTACAAAAAAAAATTCTGAATAAAGTTTTGAATAAGCGATGTCTATCGGAGAAATAAGTGCTTAAACTTTGAAGTAATTGATTTCGTTTATTCGAATGGTTCTTTTTGTCTGTTTTATTCCTTGTTATTTTTTAATTGCTTAAAGTTGGATAATGTATTTGACAATAAAACAGATTAAGTAAAATAAAAAAAACAATTCATTGTTAGAAATATAGCTTGCCAAGAGAAAGAGATTCGATGACTTCTTTTGAATATTTTCAATTGACTTTATTCTGTTGGTTTTTTATTTTATTTTTTAATTGATTTTATTTGTAGAATTATTACTATAGTAGACGAACACAAGAAACTGTGAAAATGTTTGATATTTTTCAATGCATTGAAACGTACTAATTAGGTATCTCTTGAAGAGGCTTATGGGGTCTGGCGGACCCGACCAGGTAAAGTTATAAGGACAAAGACCGAACCAAATATTATCTGTTTCTATTCTAAGCTTTTCAAATGACAAAAGGGATATGAACGGAACCGCGCTAAGATGATGCAGTTCCTGTGAGTTGGACTTTTACTCTCTCTCCGTCTTACTTAATACCACAGACCTCTGCGACTAAATATGTAATAGTATTTTTACTTTTATTTTTAACAAGTTTAAAATTTCCTTTTTCCAAATCATATTTTTCAAATTGTTGCTGGTCATCGACTTAACTTACGACATTTATCAGACAGATCAACGTCCTCTCCTGAAGAAATTTCGGTGTCAGTATCAGAATCTGAACTGTCATTAGAATAATTTTCTTTTTATTTGCCACTTTTTTAGGAAGGGGTTTATTTGGATGTGGTGTCTTACGTTTAGGGTGGTGCTTTCGTTTTTTGTTGTTTTTTTTTCAGCTTCAATAAATAGCTTTTCAGAAATATCTGTCAGGATACGAGGTTTCCTTTTAGGCCGGCCCCTATTTGACATTTTCCTTGCCTGCGCTTTTTGATGAGATCTCATCATTTTTAAGGTTCAGGTGTAACGATAAGGGGCGATAGGTTCGAACTGCTACACTGAGGATTGATAAAGTCAGCTTGAATTTAATTCTTTAGACAATTGAAACAACCAATATTAATTACTTTTTTAAAAACTTGTAGCAGAAGGACATAAAAGTTGAATTATGAAAAAATTATGCAGGTGTGTTGTACCTTTGACCTGGTCAAAGGAACAACAACTAGTCGTGGTCAGAGGTACAACACCCTGTTAGTGCAAATTAAGAAGCATGCTAACAATTTTAGGGTTAAGATAAATCAATTTCAGAAGCTACACCACGTTTCTTATTGTAATTGCTACTTTGTCAAATGGTTTCCATCTGAAAAGAGAAAATACAAAAAATATTATGAGGCAAAACGTCATCTATAAATAACTAACATTTTTAGAAAAAAAATGGATAAGTATTTTTTGCAAGAATCCTCTTTGACTAGAATAATCCAAAGTAGGTTACACAAGCCCTCTAGTGAAGGAGCTAAACACTAATTACACCAAAATTTATAAAATGACGCTACATGCCACCACAGCCTCGGTAGTCAAAGGTACGATATGGTCAGAGGTACAACACCTTCCCCTATATATATATATATATATATATATATATATATATATATATATATATATATATATATATATATATATAAAATAACATCGAAAATAAAATCCGTCAAATGGTTTTATCTGCTGAGGAATTGAAACAGAACTAACAATAAGAGAAGGCAGCTGACAGGAGAGTGAGGGCAAAGGGCAGGAGCTATACTTGACAGTAGAATGTAAGGGCTACATGTCATGTCCAGCTGTCTGGTTCTCTCTCTTGGCTACAACTTCTGTCTATCACTCTCTCATGTACAGTAAGGCTTTTACTTATATATGCCATCAAATATTAACCAACATTTCTTTAAAATAGTTAAATAGTTAAAAAAAAAAAAAACATTTAAAAAAATGTTTACTTCCAATTTACAGTTTCTTCAGCAAGGTCGTGCACGCCACATTTCTAAAAATCCCCTTTTAAAGGCAACGTAAAAGGAACGTTAAATCAAGCGGACGCTGTGACATCGATAACAAGTCCGTCATTCAGGAACTGCACAACTTTTCAGCACTTTCAGAATGATTTAACGAGCAATAGAGTGTATTGGTAATAAAATATCAATCGTTACCTTTAGTAACTCAATATCAATTGTGTAGATTCCCACTAGGGGGGATTCGATTCCCACTAGGGGCGGTGGCTTTTCTTTCGAAAAAAGAAAAGGCATCACCCCTATCCTGGCTAGAAAAGGGTGGTAACCTATAGATAACCCGTCCTAAAATTCGTAGTTAATAATAAATGGACGTTAAAATTTAAATAAATAAATTGTGTAGATTAGAATAATAGAATAACTTTGGTGGGGAATTGACTGCTTGGTTAATTTGACAGTTGAACGGTATTCCAGAACTCATTAAAATGTATATACTCAATGGTATAAATAATTAATAATACCACTTATTGAACTCATTTAATTGGATATAATTATCGCTTACCTTGCAAAAGGCCTAATAATTTCATGTAACAGAATTTAATGAGAATCAAGCAGACATGTTCATATATGAGGGAATCGAATAACATGCACAAATAAATTGATTGGGTAATAACAAACTGCCTTCATTTAAGTTCTAGTTTGCCTTCTGATAATAAATTTGATATTTCATGATCTGATCTTCTATAGGGGTTAAAGTTAAAGACATTAACCAACATTAATGATAAATTATAAACAAGAAAAATATTTATAACTGGAGGAGGCCAGATGGCTGTGAATGGTCTCACCCGTCCCAAAAGTCTTTGCCATGTAACGCATGGCTGGTAACGCATGTTTCATGAAGTGTTTTATGCCCCTTGAAATTTTGCTATAATTTACCTCCTGGGTACTTCCGTGGAACACCAGGTTCAAGACAGTTAAGACAATTTTACAATGAATAATAAATAAGGCAGACACTTTTAAGGGGGTTAAAATGTAAAAAAAAAAAAAAAAAAAAAAAAAAAAAAAAAAAAAAAAAAACCGAAGTTGTTTTTATTCTAATATTAAATGAGTGTTTTATTCACGTTGCCATTTTAACCGGGATAGCTGTGCAAGATGTGAGGAAGAACCAAAGAGCGTGTAGCGAATGACCACAACTGTCCAGATGATCGGTGCATTCACTCTTACGCAGTGTATTGCAGTCTATCATAGGCAACATTTATTTTCATGTTTGCCGATAATTAAACCCCTCTAAAAGTGTCTTCCCTTTTGTAATTATTTTCAATTATGTTTAATGAAGACGATGTTTAAATCGCAGCTTGAATAAAGCACTTCATTTAATATTTAAAAAAAAAAAAAATACATTTTAATCCCCTTTGTAGTGTCTGCCTTATTTATTATTTATTGTAAAATTGCCTTAATTTTACATTAAAGCTTGTTGGCTTCTGAGTAAAACGCTATTCTTGGGCAACATTTTGTGCACATTTCCCCTATGCGCAGTACCTGATGTTCCACGGAAAATCTTGCCAACACATATTTACCTTCTTATCTACCCAAGAGATGCACCGTAGTAAAATTTCAATGTGCATAAGACCCTTTATGTAAAGTTCGTAATAGCTCTCCGACTATAAGTGGACGGTAAAATTTAAATTAATCAAACTTATAACTGTGAATATGAAATGTATAAATGCGTTGCTGGTTTCTTCTAATCATAAATTAATATTTTGTTAGTCATTAAATTGCAACAACATAAGGTTTATTAAAGAATTAAAATAACCCAGGTAGAACCGTTTAACTAGTTTTTTTTTCATTAGCATTAGTTTTTTAAGAATGTTATTTAAATGTGAAGGCAATTCGATTAAATACCTTTCGCAGGAACCACATCCTCCTACTTGAGGCTGCCTTCTGTGATTTGATAACTTTTTTATAATCATAAGATCATTATCAAAAGGGTCGAAGGTCAACAGTCTCATGAAGCAAGATGTAATTCCTGCGGAATACAATGTCACCCAAACTGCTGGTGAAAGCAAATAATAGGTCGGAAAGTAATTCGCTAAAACGATTAGCAAATCAGTTCCAAGAAAACGAAATTATACCGTGAATACAAATACAAAGTATCTAATGTGAAAATCATCACTTTCCAGAGTGAAAAAACACTTATTCATTACTTTGTTTTTGGAGTCAAATAGTCGGCAGATTCGACCTTTTAACAGTGGTGGTTACTTTCCCCTTTCACTGAGTGAACTTAGATTCGAGAGTATGCCGTCCATCAGTACTACAGCAATCAGTATAGATTGAAAATTAAAAATTCCTTTTTTTTTACATTTGATACTTTGCATTTGTATCGACGATGTACTATACTTCATTGTTCTTCGATATCATGTGTAATGATTTTACATGACCATTGGAATGATATTACATAACCTGGAATAATCGGCCTGTCAAATGTTGTGAGGGCTGTAACGATATCCTTTCCACTTGTTAGATTTGTGACCCTGTTTTTATGTTTTTTCTTTCATATAATATCTATCAGTGTACAAGTCGTCCGTAGTCTTGTGACTTCAGTGCTTTGGATTCTCATGCGGGAGATGGGGCTTCGAGTTAGGCCTGCAACAGGACGTTTCCTAATTTCAGAGCCCAATGAAAAATATTCCTGCTGCACCATGGATGTTTAGGAAAGGTTGTAACCTGCAGATAACCCCATGCTAATTGCCTAAATGTTGGTGTGGCACACAAAAAACAAAAAAAAAATCTAAGAACGTAGTAAATTTATTAACGTATAATTACTATTTTAGAGATGTTGGTCCGTGATTGGTTATTTTCCGTCAAGTCTTTATTCAAGGTATCTGGTGATTTGAATGAGTTAGAAACGACAACAGAATTTTTAAAAGAAGAAGTCCTATTTCATGAGAAAAGACTATGCCGCTAAGGACGCCTAATGAATCTGCACTAGAGAGATATTGTGTACAACTGGAGGTGTTAGGAAGAAAGAACATCTGATTATTTTTATATTAAATTAGAGATGCGGAAACAAAACGAAAGAGGCTCCATAGTACATATCCTGGGACTTTTCTTTCAGGTAAAATTATTAGAGCTCGTAACTATGCCCTTCCACCTCGTTGGATTTGTAAGGTACATTGTTTAAACAGCTGTTATTAGGTGAGGCCATTCATGTATAACCTATCAATGGAGTATTCCCCTAACAGAGAGCATCGTCCCTCGAAATGCGGGAAATATGCAGGCCAACAAATGGTTTATCTACATGATTAGAACCATATCCGTTCCACCAGTTACGTTTGTCAGATACATCGTTTGAACAGCCGAATTGCGGTGAGTCTATTCATGAATGTGCATAGAATTCTCAGAGCACATTCAATCCATCGAAGTGTGGAAGATATGCAGGCCGTGAACATGCGCTTAGATCTTGCGGTTCAACCTACGCGCTCCGATTCTCTTCCTCCAGATGAAATTCCAAGCTGGTTTGACGGACTGCTTTGATCACCCATACCACAGCTCCTAGACAATAGTACATTCAGCAATAACAGACTTTGAGTACACCATTTAACCAATGAGAAGAATACCAAATCAAAATAAAATTGATGTTGTTTAATTACAAAATTTGGGCCGATCACCCAAAAATTCCAAAAGATTCAAACCGTCTAAAAAAACGTTGAAAAAAAACCTACGAGTGTAATCAATTTTGAATATCTCTAACTATAATACTAACTAAAATATCCGCCACGCAGTTGCTGCATTACTAAGCACAGTTTACGCCGCTTTATTCACCTTTATTGATGTTCTAACCAACTCATATAAAGGCAAATATATATTTTATTGTACAGTTTTACACAATAACAATATTTTTGTGACCAGTTATCTAGAGAATACCAACTTACTCTAGCCAGGATAGGTCTAATGCCTTTCCTGTTTTTTCATTAAAATTCAATACCAGTTAGGGAAATCTACACCGGGCCTCTATAAAATACAAAATAAACATGAATTGTGCTGGTATTTTGCATTTGTTAGGAACATTGGAATTTCGATGCATCAGAAAAACAACAAATGAACTGCTGACTCCAAAATTAATTTCAGCGTGTTTTCTCTCATCCTCCCTCCGCTTTGAGGTCCCTACAGTACCATTTCTGTTCATAAAAGGGCCTTAAAGCTCAGTTATCTTACAGATTTCTAAGACGTTAATCCATTGTTGTTGTAAAAAATCTAAAAGAACTGAATATTTAAAACTGGTATCTTTCGAATAACAAGAATTACAGAGTCATGTGGATTTCCTCAGTAAGCTAGGACCAATGAAATCTGAAATTAAAATTAAGAAGAATCTACTAAAATTGTATAGTACAAGGTTTGAATAAGTTTATTAATGATGACTTAGTGAAAAATTGTCTATACAATACCTTGGGAATAAGAAGATTTAGGCATATACCCTGCGGGTTCCCTCAGAATGTTCTGACCACCGATATATTTTCTAGAGAGTTAAGTCCCCAGAAAAGTAGTGCTTCTTTCTGCCTTAGACCCAAGGGAGGTGTTACTAGAAGGACCATCCTTGTATTTTCCGCTCTCTTTCTGAGGCATTTCTACCAACTGAATGCTGGAATGAAACTTCCTTTTCAACGGGATGGAGCAACTTATCGGAAGCCGTTCGCTTGAAAGCTTCTAATCTAGAGTTTTTCGGACGGTTGCTCCGTCGATTTCTTCCCCCTCTTCTTTGTTGGATAGCTTTTAGAACTGGATTGATTGTATCAATTCGATTTTATGAGCTATCGCACTGAGACCTCAAGGAAATATATCTTTATAGGACTTGCTCGTAGTGTCTCTTTGAAGTATATCTCTACTTGTCACTTACATATTATTGGTCTATCCATCGTATTGTTTGAAAATGCATTTAGCGAGATCACATTATTTTCAAAAATATAACTATATAATGCTAAATATAAACTTCTTGGACACGGAAAATTTCCTTGGAGAGGGAGTACCACTAGGATTCTCCTAGAAGATGTTAAGACGTGGCCATTTTTGAAAAAAGACCAACTTTTAATGTTTCAGAAAATGGTCAAACAGAATAGGACAGAAATTAATTTAACAAACAAACAGTGGCTAACGCCTTAGATTCATATGCGGGAGCGTAGGTTCGATCACCAAGCGGCAGGTATATTCTCATCTCACGACTCGTTGGTAGAATTCCTCGCTGCCCCTTGGATGTCGGCGCTAATGATGTCAATGCGCCGTAAAAAAAAAAAAAAAGAAAAAAAAAAAAACATAAACAGCCTGTAAATCAAACTCTAAACATTCAGAAATGAAATAAGTAGATTTCACATGTCTTCAAAGGATATTTGATGTCAAACAAGGAACTCTCGAAATGCTTCCAATGTAGCAGGGTCACAAATATTGAACACTTTATAGGTATTTGCACGTTAAATTTCGTCTCATTAATTTTGGGTATTTACATAAATATTTACGCTTACGCGTGAGGACAAATGGCTTTACATTATCATTGTTTTCCATATGTTATATACATATATATATATATATATATATATATATATATATATATATATATATATATATATATATCCTTGACGATGACCAAAGATTTTACTGAATGCCGTGGTGAAATAGGTACAAACCTATACTGCTAGGATATTGTCGTTCAACTGATACCGAACTTAGCCCAAATAGTGCGAACACACAAATATACCTATATATATTTGGCTGCTCTTCTTCAGACAAGTATATAAGCAGTATAGGTTAGGGATGGTTAGCCCAAAGAGTGCGAACACACAAATATATACCTATATATGTTTGGCTGCTCGTCTTCTGACAAGTATATAAGCAGTATAGGTTAGGGATGGTTAGCCCAAAGAGTGCGAACACACAAATATATACCTATATATGTTTGGCTGCTCGTCTTCTGACAAGTATATAAGCAGTATAGGTTAGGGATGGTTAGCCCAAAGAGTGCGAACACACAAATATATACCTATATATGTTTGGCTGCTCTTCTTCAGACAAGTATATAAGCAGTATAGGTTAGGGATGGTTAGCCCAAAGAGTGCGAACACACAAATATATACCTATATATGTTTGGCTGCTCGTCTTCTGACAAGTATATAAGCAGTATAGGTTAGGGATGGTTAGCCCAAATAGTGCGAACACACAAATATACCTATATATATTTGGCTGCTCTTCTTCAGACAAGTATATAAGCAGTATAGGTTAGGGATGGTTAGCCCAAAGAGTGCGATCACACAAATATATACCTATATATGTTTGGCTGCTCGTCTTCTGACAAGTATATAAGCAGTATAGGTTAGGGATGGTTAGCCCAAAGAGTGCGAGCACACAAATATATACCTATATATGTTTGGCTGCTCGTCTTCTGACAAGTATATAAGCAGTATAGGTTAGGGATGGTTAGCCCAAATAGTGCGAACACACAAATATACCTATATATATTTGGCTGCTCTTCTTCAGACAAGTATATAAGCATTATAGGTTAGGGATGGTTAGCCCAAAGAGTGCGAACACACAAATATATACCTATATATGTTTGGCTGCTCGTCTTCTGACAAGTATATAAGCAGTATAGGTTAGGGATGGTTAGCCCAAAGAGTGCGAACACACAAATATATACCTATATATGTTTGCCTGCTCGTCTTCTGACAAGTATATAAGCAGTATAGGTTAGGGATGGTTAGCCCAAAGAGTGCGAACACACAAATATATACTTATATACATTTGGCTGCTCGTCTTCAGACAAGTATATAAGCAGTATAGGTTAGGGATGGTTAGCCCAAAGAGTGCGAACACACAAATATATACCTATATACATTTGGCTGCTCGTCTTCAGACAAGTATATAAGCAGTATAGGTTAGGGATGGTTAGCCCAAAGAGTGCGAAACACACAAATATATACCTATATATGTTTGGCTGCTCGTCTTCTGACAAGTATATAAGCAGTATAGGTTAGGGATGGTTAGCCCAAATAGTGCGAACACACAAATATACCTATATATATTTGGCTGCTCTTCTTCAGACAAGTATATAAGCATTATAGGTTAGGGATGGTTAGCCCAAAGAGTGCGAACACACAAATATATACCTATATATGTTTGGCTGCTCGTCTTCTGACAAGTATATAAGCAGTATAGGTTAGGGATGGTTAGCCCAAAGAGTGCGAACACACAAATATATACCTATATATGTTTGCCTGCTCGTCTTCTGACAAGTATATAAGCAGTATAGGTTAGGGATGGTTAGCCCAAAGAGTGCGAACACACAAATATATACCTATATACATTTGGCTGCTCGTCTTCAGACAAGTATATAAGCAGTATAGGTTAGGGATGGTTAGCCCAAAGAGTGCGAACACACAAATATATACCTATATACATTTGGCTGCTCGTCTTCAGACAAGTATATAAGCAGTATAGGTTAGGGATGGTTAGCCCAAAGAGTGCGAAACACACAAATATATACCTATATATGTTTGGCTGCTCGTCTTCTGACAAGTATATAAGCAGTATAGGTTAGGGATGGTTAGCCCAAAGAGTGCTAACACACAAATATATACCTATATATATTTGGCTGCTCCTCTTCAGACAAGTATATAAGCAGTATTGGTTAGGGATGGTTAGCCCAAAGAGTGCGAACACACAAATATATACCTATATATATTTGGCTGCTCGTCTTCAGACAAGTATATAAGCAGTATAGGTTAGGGATGGTTAGCCCAAAGAGTGCGAACACACAAATATATACCTATATATATTTGGCTGCTCTTCTTCAGACAAGTATATAAGCATTATAGGTTAGGGATGGTTAGCCCAAAGAGTGCGAACACACAAATATATACCTATATATGTTTGGCTGCTCGTCTTCTGACAAGTATATAAGCAGTATAGGTTAGGGATGGTTAGCCCAAAGAGTGCGAACACACAAATATATACCTATATATGTTTGCCTGCTCGTCTTCTGACAAGTATATAAGCAGTATAGGTTAGGGATGGTTAGCCCAAAGAGTGCGAACACACAAATATATACCTATATACATTTGGCTGCTCGTCTTCAGACAAGTATATAAGCAGTATAGGTTAGGGATGGTTAGCCCAAAGAGTGCGAAACACACAAATATATACCTATATATGTTTGGCTGCTCGTCTTCTGACAAGTATATAAGCAGTATAGGTTAGGGATGGTTAGCCCAAAGAGTGCTAACACACAAATATATACCTATATATATTTGGCTGCTCCTCTTCAGACAAGTATATAAGCAGTATTGGTTAGGTATGGTTAGCCCAAAGAGTGCGAACACACAAATATATACCTATATATATTTGGCTGCTCGTCTTCAGACAAGTATATAAGCAGTATAGGTTAGGGATGGTTAGCCCAAAGAGTGCGAACACACAAATATATACCTATATATGTTTGGCTGCTCGTCTTCTGACAAGTATATAAGCAGTATAGGTTAGGGATGGTTAGCCCAAAGAGTGCTAACACACAAATATATACCTATATATATTTGGCTGCTCCTCTTCAGACAAGTATATAAGCAGTATAGGTTAGGGATGGTTAGCCCAAAGAGTGCGAACACACAAATATATACCTATATATATTTGGCTGCTCGTCTTCAGACAAGTATATAAGCAGTATAGGTTAGGGATGGTTAGCCCAAAGAGTGCGAACACACAAATATATACCTATATATATGTGTTTTTTTTTTTTTTTTTTTTTTTTTTTTTTTTTTTTTTTTTTTTTTTTTTTTTTATACGGCGCATCGACAAATCTTGGCCAGTAGCGCCTGTTGATTTGAAATAAAATTAATTTTGAAAAAAAGTTGTAAGTATTTCTCGTATCTCGAAATTTGTATATACGAATAGCATTTATTAAATTTCTACATGAGATTCAATCAGAAACTTTTAAGATAATAAAAGATCTTTTATTGAAGGCATTTACAATCAGAATTTATTACATTTCCTGACAAAATATTAATACTTTGACTGCGGGAGCGGTAAACCCCAAGCCATCCAAAAAATTAAGCTTACCCCTTTGAAATTGAAGATTATTTCCTCGAGAAACATGTTTTTCACCTTGACGCACTAGTGGTGATGAAACTCCTGCAAAAATTCACAGAAAGGTCTGAGCCCGGAAAGATTCCAGAATAAGGCACTCTAAACTCTCCGTGAGACGAGGGAGAAACGAATAACCCAATCTGGAGGTTTGTAGCAAAACTTTTTAACTTTTTCTTCCAGCTTGCCAGGGAGCTCCTATGACGCACCTGCGGCGTCATGCCGCCACAACGAGTGGGTTGTCAGGACGCACACGCAGCGGCGTCATCTGCAGCCAAGGTAGTTAATAAATCAAACTTGGAAAAAATCGCGTTTAAAAGAATACAAATATATCGCTAAAGTATATTTCAGGGTTCGAGTCATAAAATTGTAAAAAATGGAGTCAAAGAGAAAGCCACTCAACGGCCTAACAAAGAAGATTTAGAGGATTCTGACAAAAGAGTATCCTGATTTATTTTTTAAGAGCCTCATCGTTCTCCTTTCTTCCTATTTCTTTTCTTCCATCGCCCTATTGTGCTTCTGAAAACGATTATGGAAATAAATCCCATCTTTACAAAGCTCCTTTTCCACTTGAAAGAGAGCCAGTTTTATTTATGTCTGCAGCAATAGAACCCTTCAAAGTATTTTAAAGGTGTCCTCAAAGACTTTGCTTTGCTTCCTGCTAAGAGGAATCAAGGAGTTCTAATATACATTGGAAATAGTCCGACTTAACGTTGTTCTCAAATAATATTTTTACGGTAGATATAAATTTTAGAATAGAAGCTCCCTGCCTACATAAAAATAAATCAAGCATTCCGAAACTAGAAGAACGTTCTGCTCAGCTGAAGTAGTTTTTGTGAATTTTTAGAAAATTTGTTTCAGATACTCACTTTCTATTTTTCTACTACTCGATTACGCAGACGTGTTTTTTAGATTTTTATGAATAGTCCAAAAATGCTCATGTCTGTTGATATATTGTTTTCTTAATACTCCTTCAACTCTGAAAGTGACAAAAATACATTTATCTTATTAGAGATGAATGCCACCTTTTGAAAAATAATGACATCTCAAACCATCATTTTGAAGGTCCCGAAAACATAATTCCAATTGTTTTTGATTTTCTTGGAGTTGGTTTAAGATACCTCCTCGAACACTTAATCACTGTACGCAGTATTTGATCAATTAATCAATAAATATATTTGTGAAGACTGAATTGATTAAAATATCCCTGGAACCAGCGAATTCCCCCCCCCCCCTCTAAAAACTTGGGTCCTAGTTTCTCTGTTGCTTAGGACAATAGAGAAACTAGAATAATGTTAGAATAATTGGGCTCATATGTATGTTCATGAGACAATGTCAAATCTCAAACGTGGTGTTTAAGACATTTTTGTGTTTGGCTCTTATTTTTGGAGAAGACTGGAATACGTTACCACTCTTGGTGCGTAGATATAAAAAGCATTTATGAAAATCCGCAAAGGAACATATCTAATATATTAAATTCTCGTGTCACAGTTTTCGTTGCCATACTCCTCCGAAACGGCTTGACCGATTTTGATGAAATTTTTTGTGCTTATCCGGTATCTATGAGAATCGGCCAACATCTATTTTTCATCCCCCTAAATGTTAGGGGTAGTCCACCCCTAAATTTTTTTTTTATTTTTTAGACAAAATTTTTAATTTCTATTTTTTTATGATACAACATACAAAAATACATACAATCCTCAATTTTCACCCTTCTACGATCAACCCTTATTTTTTCATAGCCATTTTAGTAATTTAATCATTTTTCCTCTCCGGTCGAAAACTGATCAATCGTCATTTAATTAGTTATCCCCGCCAGATGTCTACAGGTGTCACTTCTGACCCAGTAAACAGCACGGAGTAGGGATGAAATTATTTATATGGAAATATTATATTTATGAAATTATTTATATATTTATATTATAGGAAATTATTTAAATGGCAAAACAACGTTTGCCTTAGTTATCCCCGCCAGATGTCTACAGGTGTCACTTCTGACCCAGTAAACAGCACGGAGTAGGGATGAAATGATTTATATATTTATATTATAGGAAATTATTTATATGGCAAAACAACGTTTGCCGGGTCAGCTAGTATATATATATATATATATATATATATATATATATATATATATATATATATATATATATATATGTATATTTATGTGTGTGTGTGTTGTTCATTCGGCATCTGTCTCCAGCGGTCTTGCAACATAACAATATTTCGCCGTATTCCTCCGGCTTCTTCTGGTAGTCACTCATCCTTGCTGGTTGGTGAGGGAATGAGTCCGTCCTCCTAAGCCGGAGAGGAATCCGGCGAAATATTGCGATGAAAGGAGGAGGAAGACCGCTGGAGACAGATGCCGAATGAACAACACAATTAATTCCCAGCAAAGTAGCTTATAAAACAACACACATATATATATATATATAAACCATACGCGCATGCACATAAATTTATTCTCACTCAGGAGTACTCAGGAATAGTATTCTTTTTGATACTTATCTGCCTATATCTAATTTGCCTAGTTTATTATGTATTTATCATTTTTTATTGCCGAATAATGCTAATACTCAATTTAATTAATACTGCAGATTTTCATACTACCGCTAATACAATACTGTATTCTAATAATATATTTTATAGTGTTAGTAGTCTGGTGTTTAGCACATTCTACGTAAAAGATCAGAAAATATCGTATAATTTATTCAGTAAAATGTTCCTGTTATTATTTATTAAATTTAGGAATTGATTATATATGTTAATCAGGATTCATTCGCATACATAAACTAGTCGCAACAAACATCCAAGTGCTAAAATTGGAAATTCATTTCCCCTTAGTGAAACAACTCTCTAAATAATTTCCTTATTTGAATTATAATTTAAGGAAACTTGAAGCCCCTTTAACAGAATAAATCAGGAGTCCGGTCATGCTTTTGAAATATCATATCCTTTATCTCCAACTCAGAAGTATCTTTACACCTCGTGTCCAAAGTATATAATGTTTGTTAAATTTATTTCGTCTGTTAACAATAGTTATTCTTTCCATTATCTACATTTAAATTTATTTGTTTCTATTTTAGCTCTGAACATATACTTAGTATTTATTTGTTTCTATTTTAACTCTGAACATGTACTTGTAAATTGACAGACTGTTAAATTTTCTTAAAACTACTGGTCTCCTAAAAAATTTATAAATTATTAAGTTGTAATCTCATTAAGTAGTATTTTTTTTATGTATATACATGTAAATAAAACGTTTTGTGAATGAATGTGTGTGCTTGTGCCTATGAATGTATTTTTCCTTGTAGTTATAATGAATTTTATTTGGTATCTGTGAACAGTAATTTTGGTTCTATTTAATTGTATTTCCCAATTCAGACGATCTTTGTTTCTTTTTTGTAAGTATTAAGCCGCATGTTATACGAAATGAATCTGTTGTTAAATTTTGAATAATTTTAATTGGCCAGTATATATAATAACATTAATGTAATCACCTATCTAATAGAAAAAAAAAAAAGAAAAGAGGAAAAAGAAGAGAAATATATATATATATATATATATATATATATATATATATATATATATAATAGAGGAGAAATAAATAAATAAAAAAATTTAAAAAAATATATATAAAAAAAAAATATAAGTTCTAAAAACTATTTTTTTTTTCCCACACATTCATTAAATCTTATCAAAAAGAAATGAATGAATGTTTGTGTGACCTCGTAAATAACTGTTGTATTTATTACAATGAGAGCAGAATGTTGTTAACCAATATAATATAATAACGTTAACTAATATAATTAAATTGACTCAAATTTAAATTCTGCAAATCATTTATTTGAATATATACAGTAATAGTAGGAACTAAGATTACCTAAGGTGCAAAATATAATCCTCTAGAGGTCAGCACCATGAACAACAAATATCGAAGCACACATTGCAAAATTCAAAAGACATTGCTTTATGGGGTTTAAATTTATTTTGAATGCCTGCGAGAAATACCTCACTTCGATATAAGTTTTTTTTTAATTAGTAAAAAAGAAAGATGTCATTATAAATTTATTAGAATCTAAATGAAGAGGTATTTATGCAAGTGCAGCTTGAGCGACAGCTTCTAAAGGAACCGTACCTCAATGTGTCAACGGGGTTTCCTGTAACTGACTGACAACCGTCTCTAAATGGGGAAGTTTTCCCTTGAATTCAGCCTAAATGCTCCAATCTTCACTTCCTGTTCAAACTGTTTAAAACTTTCCTTCACATCACTCGCACGATTCTCAACTTTTCAACTAGTTCCAAAAGCAGTAAAGCCCCTTTAGCAAATCCTTCCAACAAATAATGCTTATATTATATGCTGTATATTATAAGTAATATTTATTACTCTATGCTGTCACTTTACGCCTCCACAAATTGCACAATGGATACTGTAACTTTTTGTATGTTTACTTCCTCCTTAAAAGAAAGATAAAAATGCGTCCGTTTACGTCACAAGACGTCATGGGGGCGTATTTCATCGCATCTTTTGGCTCCAGTTTTGACGATTCCAATATTCCTATGAGATTTGGATGATCTGAGAAATGTGCTCATAGAAATACGAGTGCACCACGAATCTCGTTGCTCTGGAAGAACATCAAAGCTTTAGAAATGGCAGCTGCTTCATTCATATCCAAAGCGTCAACAACTGTTCTTATTTTTTCTCCAGTGTGTTAAAATGGGTTCTGGTGGAAGCAACACTCCTAGTAAAATTTCCCTGAACGTCTCGACCCGGAAAGATGCTTTTGAGAAAATTTGTTTGATCGAGGAAATAAGTTCATTGAATATTATTTTATATTACTATAGATTAGGTATGCCTAGGTCATTCATCGTTTTTTAGGTAATATCATCCTGAATAGGTTTTTTTAGGTCCTTCCATATTGGCATGAATGATACTAAAAACGCGAATCATATAAAAAACCGATCATTATCATGTTTAGCAGAAAGGAAAAAAATGGGTGAAAACCTAAGAATCCGGTCCCTAATAATAACAAACGTTTCACACATGGTTATAGAGGACAACTCGTTTTGTATTGAAACTATTATCAATTAGTAGCAGATATTATGGTATAAAATATCATATTTCTGATCATGATATATATACACATATAATGTTTGATTTCCTTAGTTTTCCCCTCTATTAATATTTATATTTTTTTATCTATTTACGTCATATTAAAATTAATATAAATGCCAAAACAAAAATTTAGAATTGATAAATATTGGTATTGTATAATTGTATTTGCTCATTGCCCTATACGTAGTTTGTACCTTTTTTGTCGTAAATGAGTAAAATTATTTTTTAATTTTTAATTTGTTTAAAGTTTTTCAGAGCTGTTATTATTACTTACTTGCTTTCAGTGATGAATCGCCCTGACTGACTAATGTCACTAAATTTGATACTAGCATTGAGGAAGTTAATTATATACCTATCGAATATGTATGGAGAACTTTTTCCAATTATGATGTTAGTGAATTAACATATTGTTCTTCATAAATCGAAGAATCATTTAATAAGAATAATGTACTGTCATATTTAATACCAAATTGTGATAATTTTGTTATGGGATATTCCATAAAAAAAAAAAAAAATACTTTGGTAAATGGTCTATGTATTCATTAGTCTTATGACAGGCCTCGAGGGCCCTGAGGGACAGATACTATAGAGGTATCTGATTCCTGACCCTCCTCGTTGTATTGTTAAAAATAATAATTATTAACAACAAAACGAATTATCTTTATTTTTTGCATAAAGTACCGAAATGTTGGATTGCCAGAAAAGAAGAGAAATCTACCCTGAGAAATATCTAAAAAGTTTTCACTCATCTCTACTGCCAAATATTAAATGCCGAAACGAAGATATTTTATTCCAGTAGGAAAATGATCCGAACCAAATTGCCAAAAGAAAAGTGTAATGGATTGAAAATCATTCAAATAACTTGTTACATTGGCCCTCTCAGTCTCCCGATATAAACATTCATGAGTACGTTCGGATTCATATAAAACAAAATTTTACCAAGTGCGAAAATTCAGCATAATCGAATAAACATTATGTGAGCGAAACAAATTGATGCAGAACAATATTCCTTTATCATTTTCAAACACAATTCAGACAATAATAAAAGCCAAAGGAAATAATTAAAAGTACTAGATTATTAGGTTTTTTAATGCTTTTAATTCAGTCACAAAAGTGTTGCAGTCAGTTACTTTCTCAACGTTTTTCAGAATTTATTTTTATGCTTCAACAAAATTATTTTTATGTTATTTTCTAATTATTATTGTTAAAGCCATATATATTTATTTCATTACCCAACAAACGTTCTAAACAGCGAGGTATGCACATTTTTTAAGCAAGCGCTATTATTGCTACGGTTTTGTGAGTCACTTTATATATATATATATATATATATATATATATATATATATATATATATATATATATGCATATATATTTATAATTCCCTTCTACATGTCAACTACTACTTAAAAATTGTTATCTCTATGTTAGAGACTCTAACCTCGTTTTCAAAGGTAATAGCAATTAAGAGAAATCACTTAGCAAGTATGATGCATTGTGAAATAAGTAACAGAAAAAACTAACAATATGGGAGACGCAATATGCCAGGGAAATTAGAAAAAGTGATTAAAAGAACTCTTAGACGCATCAAGATCGAAATAGAGGAACGCTTTTAACTAAAACATAAGTGTTGGATAGACTAGTTCTCTAGAGCGCATCACGTCAGTAGAAAACCATGCCAATTGCGAGTAAAGTAAATATAAATTACCTGGAAAGCCAAATCTCTACATTCAAGAAACAAATAAGATCAAGCAGGAAATACATTTTTACCAGAAATTGGCCATTATTATTAAATAGTTGGGTATTATTGGAAGTAGATGAATTTATAGTGGAAAATTAAGATGGAGTCTAACTTACAAATTTAAGCATGCGTAATGGTACCGAGACGCAGACTGCTTTAAGCTAATTATTTTATTTAGCTAACAAATTATTTTACTGTTCAGCTTCAGACTCCATGATACAATTGAAAATACGTACCCATTGGATACGAGCAAGTCATTATCAATAATACACGCTGTTTATTAATGTCAAAAAAAGTTTTAACATGAAGTTCGATGAAATTCACCGTAAATTTTTGGATTAATAATATTCCTTATAGAAAGCCCAATTGCATCAAGTAGTTCAACAGACCTTCGCTTCTTCAGGTTTGAGCCCTTTTAGCGCGGTTACTCCCTATCTCCATAGGGAGTAACCGCTTATGAGGTTGACCTCACGACGCAATCCGGAAGTGCCGACTAGAAACTTTCACGTTTCAGACGCTATAGATCACGAAAATATAGGTGGCCCAAATTTGTATATATATATATATATATATATGCTTGTCTGTTCGCACTCTAGCAAGCTCAAAAATGGTCCGATTTTAACGAAAATTGGTACAAAAAACTTTCGTCTAATTTGAAAGGTCAAGTTCGTTAACCAGCAGAATCCGCCCACTAGAAGATGGTGTTTGGGGCGAAATTCGCGCAAAAAAAATCGTAACGCTTACATTTTTGAGTTCATATGCTTGCAGGTACTTGTTTTATAGGTTTCTTGACATAAAAAAAAAACGATTGAAACCATTTATAAGGCGATATCTGTAACCGTTCCTGAGAAAAGTGGAATCATTTTTTTGTAAGTCATTATATTTTTTTATAATGACGAGTACTTAGAATCGCGGGATTCAATTGAAATATTTTCTACAACAAATTACTCCCAACTAAGATGTTTAAATTTTGGTTGTATTTGGAGTTAAGGAAGTATGCGAAAAAAATTATTTTATTAGTAGACATGAAAAGTTTTCGGATCTTCATACATTTTTCGTAAATATCTCGATAACGGTTGGGAAATCGTGCTACGTGGAAGGTGACCATTCGAATGCTTACTAAATTCTCTACAAAAAAGGTTCTGAAGCAATATTCGATGGGGCAACGTCAATCAGAGATATAAGCGCTTAAAACTTAATAAGTGTTCAAAGTAGGGATTGTCGGGGTTCGGTCACTGCTACTTAATAAAACTACATTTTATTGTGCCGACGTTTCGGCTTGAACTTCAAGCCTTCATCAGGGCTGTAAAAAACAAGTAGGACGGATGTAATACTGAAATATACATATATATATATATATATGCCTACATACACAAATACACATTCATATATGTACATACATACATATATGGAAAAAGACAAAACATAAAATACTAGAACATAATATATAGAAGAACAATGTACTCTAGAAGTGTTTGGATTATTAGGAAAACAGATATAAGAATAACAGATTACATATTAGATTAGATATAAGAATAACAATATGGGCTTACCGATGGGAAGATAGAGAACTATTCCTCACAAATGCGGGATCATTTCTGACAGTTAATACAGGGAAACATAGGAAGAAAGGAGTAGGTGGGGGGGGGCGGGGTTCTGGACCACCCAATGGACAAAAAGACAGGACCAATGTAGTCTACAGAATCCCTTGCATCACACCCAACTGCAATAGTGCGTACATTGGACAGACTAAAAACCCACTAAGAAAACGTATCAACAACCACAAAAACGATGTACGGAATAAAGACATAAAGACAGCTTTAACTAGACATGCCATCACAGACGGACATGACTTTGGTTTTGACCTATACTCCATCCTTTCCACTGAATCCAACGAAGACAAACGCCTCCTTTCCGAATCAATTTTTATCCACCTAGAAAATAACCCAGTTAATGACAAAATTGACAAAGAAGTCATCTCCTCTACCTACTCCAACATCTTCCATTTATTAAAAACTACATCCTAATCCCCTATACCGCCTGTAATATAGCCCTTTATACCTGCCTCCCTTTCCATTAACACAACATTTTATGACTTTATGACCCCTTACAGTACTTCGCCGCTTTCGCCGCTCTTTCTTTCATCTTCTATGTTCTCTGTCCATTGGGTGGTCCAGAACCCCCCCCCCCCCCACACACCTACTCCTTTCTTCCTATGTTTCCCTGTATTAACTGTCAGAAATGATCCCGCATTTGTGAGGAATAGTTCTCTATCTTCCCATCGGTAAGCCCATATTGTTATTCTTATATCTAATCTAATATGTAATCTGTTATTCTTATATCTGTTTTCCTAATAATCCAAACACTTCTAGAGCACATTGTTCTTCTATATATTATGTTCTAGTATTTTATGTTTTGTCTTTTTCCATATATGTATGTGTATTTGTGTATGGAGGCATATATATATATATATATATATATATATATATATATATATATATATATATATATATGTATATATATATGTATGTATATTTCAGTATTACATCCGTCCTACTTGTTTTTTACAGCCCTGATGAAGGCTTGAAGTTCAAGCCGAAACGTCGGCACAATAAAACCATTTTTATGATAAAATGTAGTTTTATTAAGTAGCAGTGACCGAACCCCGACAATCCCTACCTTGCATCATCTACGGTCAACGATCTCCTCTCAATTAATAAGTGTTCGTTTTGTTGTTTCGAAAGGGGTTTTCTCTTTGTTTATCTCACTTTTTAATTGGTGTTTTCTTATTTTAAGTTGCATTTATCAGTAAAATTAGTATTCTAGTAAAATAAGCTAAGAAACGGTGAAAGGTATTGGTAATACGTTTGGAATGGCTGTGGAAATCAAGATGGCTGTGGCTAACCATGATGGCGAATACATAGGTTTGTTTTGAATTCTCCTATCTATATAACGTTTCTCCTGCTACAACTGAAGTTATCATTATTTTCTTTTTTATAGAAAAATTTAACCCACGAGAGAATGGACTTTTGTTTGCCATGAAGCACAAATTTACAGTTGATTATAACAGTAAAACGAATTTGCTAGTAAAACAAGCTACTTAAAATGACAAGGAATTTTTGGTTGTTTAGAATAGAGCCTTCTTAGCAGTAGTCAAAGAGTAAGTACGTTTTCAGTACATAATTGTATTGACTTATACAGATTAAGAATTATCCGTTTCTGTGTAAGTTGGCTACTGTCAGTTTCCTGTGATTTGTAATGCTAATCTATTCCATTTCTTCGAGATGTACGTAACCGCGCTAAGATGACGCAGTTCCTGCGAGTCGGACTTTTTTTTAAATTCACAATTTAGTCACAGTGTGATCTAAAGAAAAATACACAATCCCCTGAGGGATGCAAACCTCGACATTCTGCATTCAATAGCAGATCTCATGAAAAGATTAAGCTTTTAGATAAAATAAAGCTATTCTTTTTAAGAACAAGGTAAAGATCGCAAGCCGCAGGATTAAGAACTGGAGGTGGTCGATTTCTACTTGAGCGAATTCCGTCAACACGACCTCATCCGGCAGATATCCTGTAACGAAGGATTTTATCTCACTCCCTCTTTCTCTTCCTAAATCTTTTATCTTTCTCCCTATCTCTTTTTCTCTTCCAGTCTCTCCTATTCTCAGAAACACTCTCACACTCTGAATACAATGCTGTCTCTGACTTCTCCATGCAAACATAGTATTTTGAAGCAAGCAGGAAAACATAGAGGATCAGAACTCCCTAATCCCTCTCGAGGCACACAAAGCTTTAGGAAGGAGGCATCATTCTTAAAGTGAAACTCAAGCTTCTCAAGTCCTTGCATTATGAATAATGAGCTTTAGAATTATGAAATCATTTTATGCCGAAGGGAAGGACCCAAACAAAATAGTATTTCCCAACGCAAATTTGAAGCTTCCCTTGATTTTTAGCGCCAGTAAAATTATTCCATTAATATAATATTATGAAAGATACATTTTAACAACGTTTTGAGTACAGGAAGCATTTAAAAAACAATGGAAGCTTCTGAAAAAAAAAGCTGTGTGATTCTGAAAAAAATGTATCTAGTACCACCTCAAAAGAGAGAAAGCGGCGCTTGAAGTTTCTTAATGGTTGGGTTAGCCCTAGATAAACCCTTCGTCGAATATTGCTCGGACTTATAATTTTCCCGCGATGGGCGATCACCGTAGGCGGCTAACTCTCCAGGAATTCTACTACTGGTCTATTACCTACAAGCAGCCGGAAGAATAAGATCGCCTTGTGCTTCCGGAAGTAAGATAACCTTCTCTTCCTAAAAGTAGCTTCGTCGAAAGGACGAATATGTTGTAACTATAGATAAAATATCTTCCTCCCATAGTCAGTTCGGCAAATAGATTGAAATATTGTGGGTAATTCTTTTATTTTTTCTTTTACTTTTGAAGCTTGATATTATCTCATCTCTTGACTTTCTACAATTATTGACCCTAATACGAAATAAAAATCATGTCGAATGAAAGAATAGTTGGCTGGACTTTTTGACTATGATAATAAAAATTTAAGAGAGAAAGGACAATTAATTCCGTTATTTATAATATTGAAAAAACAAAACAGCAAAAAGAAAAACGGATAGGTTACCTTCAGGCGAAGAAAGTAAGGTAAAAAGGAGAGGAGTAAAATTAAATGCTGCCGGAAATGCAGCCTGAGCTTTACAACCTGTGGTGTTTTGACTGTATTTTCTCTGCAGAGGAACTATTGGGGAACAAATCAACTGGAAAATAGGTCGACAAAAACCAAATACCAAACGACCAATCTTTCAATAACGACATTATCATGAAAAAACTAAAGGTATTATTGGGTATACTTGTGCATTTTCGGAGGAATCGAAGATAAACATTTGTGTCTGAGCATTTTATGTGATGCCTCAAGGAGTGGCAATAGATACGTAGCAGGTTCACATTCCTTGTAAATTGCCTTCGTTTTGACGATAAAATCATCAGTATCTCCATTCTAGTTAGAGTATTGGACATTATGGCCTTAATAATGTCTTACTGACGAAATTCCGACAACGCCGTATGTAAATTAAATTTTTGCTACTAAACAATGAGATTTTGCAACTATTCGAAACGACGAATAGGTTGCAAAATTGATTGTATGGGTTTGGTACAAATATACTTAACTCCAGGATTCTTATCCAGGTTTAAGCGTTACATCGCAGATATAAGGACTATATGAAAACGCACTATTATAGAGAGTTTTGAGTTTTTTTTTATATTTGTAAGTCGTGTTCATATGGTGGTGTATAATTGTTAGCTTTGTTCTCACATTGACTTAACGAGCATATCACCTCGTTGTAATATAGAGAGGTTCCAGAGAGTTCGAATTTCTACGATACTCCTGAGAAAGGGACCCCGCTTATGAGGTTGAATTCATGACGCAATTCGGAAGTGCCTATAAGAAATGTTTACGTTTCAGAACCCGGTGGCTGAAAGTGGTATATATATATATGTGTGTGTGTGTATTTGTCTCCTAGCTCTCTAGCGGGCTCAAAAATGGGCCGATTTTATTGCAATTTGTTACGAAAATTCTTTCGTGCGATTTCAATGGTCTAGTTTGTTAACCAACAGAGTCTGTCCATTGAAACATTTTTTTTTTGGGCGTGAAATACGCCTAAAATAAATCGTAACTTTCTAGGCTTCTGAATACAAGTTTCATGAGTATTAGAACTTGAGAAATCTCACACAAACATTTCAAACTCATATATTTCTTGACACCGGTTGGGAAATAGCAGTCAATGTAAATTAATCTATACGGAAGCTAATTAAATTGACTACAAATAAGGTTCTTATGTGTTTTTTGATAGAGGGGGATCTCATTCCAAGGAAGCGGGTTTTAAATGGTGTACTTGCCTGAGATGTTGCTTCTCATTGAGATTTCATTTTACATTTTCAAAAACAATTAAGACATAACATTAGCTTTTTCTAGTTTAAGATTTACAAATGACCCTAACCAGAAGAACGGAAACGTGCTAATTTCACGATGTTCCTGAGATGATTTTTTTATTACTTTTCCAGATCCGTCCGTTTTGCTGCTGGTATGTGTTTCTCTTCTGTTCATAAGAAATATTGATAAAAAAAAAACTGCCATAATGTGTTAAGATGCAAGATCAATTTCAATTTACTCCAATGGAAAAGTGGTCCAATATATTGTCTAGATAGGAGTGTAAAAGACAGATACTAACATGTGCTGAACAAAGTGTCGGTAAAAGGAACTCATAAGGTATTCTAGGGACCCCTTCCTTCCCTTATAGATCGGACCTTAGGGGTGGCATCAATCTTTCTAATGTCCTGGCATTTATCAAGTAGCCAGTGGATCATCCTCTTACCTGGGGATATACGTGTTTCTGGGGGGGGGGGCTTTTGTACGCTATTAGGTCTTTTATGATAATCCTTATCCTATGATATATATTATTTTATGTTTTTTTTTGTCGTTATTTCTACTATAAATACGAAGAAATTCGTTTTAGCACTTTCCTCCGCAGGAAAGTAGCTATTGAGGTTGCACTCATGGCGGAATTTTTGAAAAATGTCTTCGAATCTTTATCGATGCTACCTAGCAGACACCGAAAATGACCCCAGTTAAAATTTATATATATATATATATATATATATATATATATACATATATATATATATATATATATATATATATATATATATATATATATATATATATATATATATAGTTATAGTTAGTTATACATATAGTTATATGTATATGTGTCCGTAACCGGCGCTAATAGCCAAATAGTTGATGCGCCGTTAAAAACGAAAAAAAAAATGTGTCCGTAACACAATACAGGCTAGAGTTTTTGTTTTTTTGCCACGAAAAATGGTATGTATTATTCCCCCATCAAACGATTGAACGAGTTCGTTAACCAACAAAATCGGTCCATCCGGAGGGAGGGTTTACTCCGGAGCCAGAGTAGTTATTTGTCAATACCAGCCATAATTTTTGTTATATTTCAACGAAACTCGGTATTTGTTGTGGTCAACTGAAGAGAAAAAGTTGTTATAAAAATAAACTAAATCGGTTGACTAAAAGGGGGCGTTTACGCCGGACAGAAATTGCTAATTTGCTCATACCGGTCGTAATTTCTGTTGTATTATTACGAAACTCTTTATACGTCCTGGCTATCTTATAAGAAAGAAGTGTTGTAAAAATGAACTAAATCGGTCTTTTGGAAGATGGGGGGGGGGGTGTTACTTTGTACTATGTTTGAATTGAATTCTCCCAGCGACCGTAGATTCGCGAAACTCATCAAGATCAATA